>CAVLGL010000082.1:68649023-69204023 GCA_963668995.1 Parnassius mnemosyne | reverse complement strand
GATCCAATATTTGTTGGCTTAACAAAATGCATTAATAGATATTAATAAGTCGGGGAAAAAGTTTCTTCGTATTTTGTTTATATAAAATTAAAGAAAAATCTCTTTAATTGTGTTACGAGCTTGGGGTTCGAGACAATTAAAAACTGCCGATTGAATTACCAAAATTGACACTTTAATTACACAACACTAATTACAATCTAAAATCACACTAATAATAAAACACAGTTCGCCGTTATTTCGCTTCGAAGTATTCTCTTGTATCGCCAATTCAATACTGCCCCGGTCGTGGTCTATACCGGCCTTATATAGGGCCTCAGATAGTTTCCAGAACCTTCTACTGTAGCGACATCTAGAATGTTCGAGTACATATCGGTCCCGAAATTTCTGGAAGGATCTCGACTCTCCTAGTTCTGCTACTCGACACTAGAGGGCGCTAGTGTAACTAGTGTTGCCATGTACAAGACATTAATAGTGGCGCGCAATACTTTCATTTACTCGACACTAGGGGGCGCTAGTGTAACTAGTGTTGCCATGTACAAGACATTAATAGTGGCGCGCAACACTGCCCCCTCCTAAGACATGCTCGTCCCGAGCATTATTGGCCCCATAATAACGCGCCAGTCGATCCACATGGACAATCTTAGGAGTACCTCTGGCACCTTTCTGTATCCGGTAGGTTACGTCATTGATCCTTGTCACAATCCGGTACGGTCCGTCCCATTTAGCTTGAAGCTTAGGAGATTTCCCTTTGCTGCGAACTGGATTGTGTAACCACACTAGTGAACCTTCATCAAAGCCCTTGTTGTTCATTTTGCGGTCATACCGTGTTTTCATCTTCTCAGACGTTTGCTGGCCCGTCTGTCTGACGTGCTCATAAATGTCATTCATTTTGTTCCGCAAGTCATTTGCATAATCGGTTATACTGTGTGGGGCATCAGGTGGTATTCCGGTGATCAGGTCTGCAGGCAGCCGCAATTCTCTCCCAAAGTTTGCGAAAGCTGGTGTCACTGATGTACTTTCGTGAACAGCGCTTCGATATGACAACAAAAACGGTTGTATGTGCCTTTCCCAGTCTCGTTGCCGTTTTTCCACAACTTTTTCTAGGTACCTCTCCAATGTCTGATTAAATCTTTCTACCATTCCATCAGATTGTGGGTGGTAAGAAGTTGTTCGTGTTTTCTGAGTACCCATAACTCGGCAAGTTTCCTGGAATATTTGAGACTCAAAATTCCTTCCTTGATCGCTGTGAATCTCTAAAGGTACTCCAAAACGACAGAAGACTTCATGAACTAGTTTATCTGCAACTGTTGAAGCTTCTTGATTTGGAATGGCGAAGACTTCTGGCCACTTAGTGAAGTAATCCATCACTACCATGAAATACTTGTTACCACTTTCAGTTTCTGGAAACGGCCCCGCAACGTCAATGGCTATCCTCTCCCATGGTGCACCAACATTGTTCAATTTCAATGCGCCTCTACTACGAATTTGAGGTCCCTTTACAGCCGCACAACTTGTACATTTGCGGCACCAGTCCTCGACATCGTCACGACAGTGGACCCAGTAAAACCGTTCTCGGATCTTCAGGAGAGTTCGTTTAACTCCCAGGTGGCCTCCTGAACAACCACTATGGTACAGCTGTAGAATATCCGGCACTTTAGCCTTAGGGACAACCATTTGCAAATGACACCTGTCTCCCCGACCATTTTCCCATTTACGGCACAGGACTCCATCCTGAATCAGCAAGCTGTCCCATTGGGCCCAATAGCTTTTCGTGGTCGAACTCATTGCTGAGACGTCGCTCCACTTGGGCTTAGGAGCACTGGCCTTCATCCATTCCAGAATCGGCTTAATGTCCGAATCTTCCTGCTGTGCATGTTGTAGGCTGTCCTTCCACTCATTGCTGAGCTGGTCTGTCCTGAGCATTCTCACAGATACCACTTCCTTACCCTCTTGCCTAGTACAATGCTTGCAATCTTCAGGGCAAGGTCTTCTTGACAATGCATCTGCATTGCCATGAGATTTCCCGCTGCGATGTTCGATCACAAAGTCGTATTCCTGCAGTAGTTCTATCCATCTCGCAACTTGTCCTTCCGGATTTTTGAACTGCAATAGCCATTTCAGTGCAGCATGGTCAGTTCGTAAGTGGAATTTCCGCCCTAGAAGATATTTGCTAAAATGCTGCAAGGACTTTACCACAGCAAGCAATTCCCGTCTTGTGACACAATAGTTCCTTTCCGGCTTTGACAACGACTTGCTGAAGTACGCTATCACAATCTCTTGATCTCCATTCCGTTGAGACAACACACCGCCAAGTCCTATATCACTTGTGTCTGTGTCAACTATGAATTCCTTGCCCGCATCAGGGTACCCCAAAATAGGTGTTTTGCACAGGCGGTTCTTGAGCTCCTGGAATGCAATATCGCAACTTTCATCCCAGCAGAATTGTTGCTTCTCCTCGGTTAGCTTGTGCAGAGGTTTGGCTATATCTGCAAAGTTCTTCACAAATCGCCGATAATAAGAGCACAAACCCAAAAATGCTCTAACCTGTGTCTTGTCTTTTGGGACCGGCCACTCCTTGACAGCAGCAATTTTCTCTGGATCCGTGCGGATACCTTCTTCCGACACTACATACCCCAAAAAACTAACTTGCCGTTTGAATAGTGAGCACTTCTTTGGACTCAACTTGAGGTTGGCACTCTGGATCTTCATGAGCACGCGTTCCAGGTTTTGAAGGTGCTCCTCAAACGTACGGCCTACGATGATGATGTCATCCAAATAGACGAGACAGGCATCTCCAATTAGCCCGGTAAGTACAAGCTCCATCAACCTTTCAAACGTTGCTGGAGCATTGCACAATCCAAACGGCATGACTTTAAATTGCCACAGACCCTTTCCTGTGGAAAATGCAGTTTTCTCCTTGTCCTTAGGGTCAATTTCAACCTGCCAGTAGCCACTTTTCAGGTCCAGCGTACTAAACCACTTTACGCCTGTGAGCATATCCAGCGTGTCATCAATTCTAGGCAAGGGATAGCTGTCCTTCTTCGTAACGTCGTTCAGGCGGCGGTAGTCAACACAAAACCGCATGCTGCCGTCCTTCTTCTTTACCAGCACCACAGGTGAACACCATGGACTAGATGAAGGTTCAATAACACCATCCTTCACCATTCCCTCAATCATGGTTTCCACTTCCTTTTCACGTGCTACAGGCAATCTTCTTGGCCGCTGACGAATAGGCAATTCTTGTCCTGTGTTTATTTTGTGTTGAACTAAGCCAGTCTTTCCTATGTCAGCTTCGTTTGACGAGAAAACATTGGCGTACTTGAGTAACAACTTCTTCGCCTTGACCATTTCATTCGGGGAGAGAACGCTGCGACAGTCTTCTAAAAGTGTGGTCACTCTCGTTTGTCCATCCTTGCTAGGGGTCCCGGTCGATAGATATTCGCACCGACGCAACCAATCCACTTCCTCACTAGTACCAACCAATGTACCTTTTTCTATAATCTGTTCCTGATCACAAAGGTTCAACACACGTACTCCTGAGATGTCGATGGTTCTGACCAAGGTTCGAGCCACTTTCCATGGAAGGTCATTGTCTACCCTTTCCACGAGTACACAACGATGAGCTTGCCCAGGACTCCGAGGAAGACTAACCGGCACAATCGTTTCCGATCTCGGCGGAAGAACAATCTTCTTAAGGCTGTACACATTTCCTGGTAACGCCCCTTCCATGAAAAGTTCTTCTTGTCCACATTTCAAAACACCTTGCTTAACGTCGATCTCACAACAATTCTTCCTCATAAAGTCTAGGCCCAGGATGCAGTCGTCCATTATATCAGCCACGATGACATTATGCAGGTAGATCATGTTGCCTAGCTTCAACTCCATCTCCTTTTCTTCACGGACGGGTATGCGCTGACCAGTGGCTGTCACCAAATTAATTCGTTCTCGGTTGTATGCGGAGTCACCAAGGAACGAACTTATAAGTTGGGAACTGACAACCGTGCGAGAGGCTCCCGTGTCTATGGTCAGTTTACATGGCGTTCCGTTGACTTCGCCCTTGATGATTAGGCTGTTCCCATCATGAGTTTGTGAGATCGAAATCCTTGGGGCTCTTTTAACATCAGCCAGCACCCGCCAGTTTCCCTGCTGCTGCTGGGCGGTGCTATTATCCGCACTACCCTCTCGAGATCGATCACCTTCCCTTTTTACAGTTCGCTTAGGGCAGCTGGATCGAAGATGGCCCCTTTCTCCACAGCCGTAGCACCTAGGGCTGTAGCTTTTATTGCGGTCCTGAACTTTAGCTGCTGCAACCTCCCTGACGCGGTGGGAACGATGATCCTGCCGCACGGCTTCCACCTCCAGTGCATGGGTCAAGGCGTCCTTAAGCGTCTCGTGGTGCCCGAGCCTCACAGCAGCTCTGACTTCAAGGTCGCGGATGCCGTCGATGAATGTCTGCACCAGGTTCCCTACAATAAGCGCAGGTACAGACTGGTACGCTTTTCGAACCAGCTTCTCCACCTCAAGGGCCCACTGCTGCAGGTTTTCGTTACTGCATTGCACGCGATCTTTGAGCTGCGCACGAAAGACGTGTTCCAGGTGAGCGTCGCCATATCTCGCCTCCAATGCCTCAAGGAGCTGCTCGTAAGTCACTTCCTTACCGAGAGCTTCCAGAACAGTTAATGCCTGGTCGCGCAGGCCTAGGGTGAGAGCAGTCATGGCCTGACTTTTATTCCAGCCGTTCGCTTTCATGACAGCCTCGAACTGGATTTTATAGGCCGACCAGGAAGAAGTCCCGTCGAACGGTGGCACTTTGAATCCACGTAGCGAAGGTGTTGTAGCTACCACGGGAGCTGTAACTCCATCCCCAAGTTTGAGGTCGTCCAGCGTTTTCTTCACATCAGCCATCACGTTGTCAACCCGATTGTTCACATGGTCGATTCGGGTTTCAGCTTCCGACAGGCGGTTGTCATGTTGAGCAACCCTATCCTTCACCTCCTTTATCTCTTTCCCGAAGGTAGCGTGAAGGTCCTTCCTGAGGAGCATCTGTTCTTCCATACCGCGCTGCAGCTGCTCTTCCAGCCGACGGGTCTGTTCCTCCTGTCGGCGGGCCTGTTCCTCCTGTCGGCGAGCCTGATCCTGCAGCATCATCATCAGAGCACCTAAGTCAGGTGCTGCAGATGCAGGAGCTGCTGACGGGCCAGCCTCCGTGGTTAGCAACTGGCCCTCCGACGTTTGCGGCGTTGCATTACCAAATCGTCTCTGGTCCGTCTCCTGTTGGCGTTGACTTCGGGTACGGATACCCTCCGTGTCGTCTTTAGGTAAAATCGGCATATTTGATCCCACTTCTGACACCAATTGTTACGAGCTTGGGGTTCGAGACAATTAAAAACTGCCGATTGAATTACCAAAATTGACACTTTAATTACACAACACTAATTACAATCTAAAATCACACTAATAATAAAACACAGTTCGCCGTTATTTCGCTTCGAAGTATTCTCTTGTATCGCCAATTCAATACTGCCCCGGTCGTGGTCTATACCGGCCTTATATAGGGCCTCAGATAGTTTCCAGAACCTTCTACTGTAGCGACATCTAGAATGTTCGAGTACATATCGGTCCCGAAATTTCTGGAAGGATCTCGACTCTCCTAGTTCTGCTACTCGACACTAGAGGGCGCTAGTGTAACTAGTGTTGCCATGTACAAGACATTAATAGTGGCGCGCAATACTTTCATTTACTCGACACTAGGGGGCGCTAGTGTAACTAGTGTTGCCATGTACAAGACATTAATAGTGGCGCGTAACAATTGTAATGTTTGTCTGGCTGGTTTTATATATACAGTAGAATCCGTTTATTATGACTCCGCTTATATTGACCAACCACTTATTATCACGTAATTACACAGCGAAGTTTGGTTTTCATATGTAATTCTTTATAGTAAGGTCGAATATAATGACTTCGCTTATAGTGACATGTCGCTTATTGTGACTCATTTTTACATCTTCGGCAGTGTTCAGGAGAGTCAATTGATACCCGACCACGTACAACGCGTGCATGGCTTTTTTTGTTTCGAGCCACAGTGGGTAATTGATTGTTGAAGGTCACGGCATTGTTTGTTAGTGATTTGTGAAAAAAAAATAGAAATCTCAACGTCAGTACACGTGCAGTTTAAAAAATTGAGAATCCAACTCATCTCTCGCAAGGGAATTTGGGGTTGGTCACACCACAATCTCAATGATTTTTAAAAACAAGAATTTATTATTAAGAATTTAAGTTACTTTAATTAAAGATTTATCTCTATTAAAATAAATACATACTAACCATTGAGTTAGTAACATATAAATCAATGATACTAACAAAAACTGGAGATTATTTATTTTCTACAAAATGCTTTATATGACGTCCGCTTAGTATGACGTGTTTGTTATTTTCCTTCGATGTCATTATAAACGGATTCCATTTATAGGATATTAAGAAAAATAAAAATATAAAGTAAAAAAAAACACCCTCCCCGCCATTTTCCAATTGACTTTCTGTTCGCCAAAATGAGTGAATCTAACGAAGAAATTTGATACACTCGGAAGTTCTGTTATAAGTGGTAAAATTAAAAATTTTGTACGACTGACTTCGATATAAATTATTAAGGTTAACTCGAAAACTACTGGTCATACCTTGATCAATTAAAAATTTGATTAGAAATTTATTAGCACAAAGTTGGTTCAAGCGTTTTCAGTCCGAGAATTTGATGTCAAAGATGCAACTCGCTCTGGTCGCCCTCATACGGATAAAGGCGATGCAATTTTTGAAAAGTGAAGCAAGATCGGCATATTAGTAGTTACGAGATAGCCGAGGAATTGAAGATTGATCACAAAACAGTTCTGACCCATTTGACAAAGTCTGGCTGTACAAAAAAGCTCGGTACCACACTGAAAGAAACCTAATGAATCGTGTACTCATTTGCGATTCTCGATCGAAACATAATGAAATCGAGCCATTTTTGAAAAGATTGGATCACTGGTTATGAAAAATGGATCATCGACGACAAGTGCAAAAATGATCATGGTCAAAGGGTAGCCAAGCTCCACAGACTGTAGGAAAATCGGATTAACACGCAATAAGGTGATGCTGTGTATTGTGTGAATTGTGTGGTGGGACTGGATAGGCATCGTTTATTATGAACTTTTACCGCCGCGAATAACCATCGATTCGAATCTCTACTGTCAACAACTAATGAAACTCATGCCAGAAACTGAGAAAATACGGCCGGAATCGATCAACAGAAAATGAGTGATCGTCTTTCTTCATGATAATGCCAGACCACACACGTCATTGGCTACTCGGCAAAAATTGAGAAAGCATTGTTGGGAAGTGTGAATGCACCTACCACATAACAGTTAGGCTGAAAAGTTTGTAATCTTTTAAGAAAAACACATTTGTTTGGCAAAATTCCTTTTTATTATTCAACACAGTTGCCATCGGGGTCTTTCAACTTTGCAATACCATTCTTGTAGTACGATTTGTGTTCAGCCTCAAAATAGGCCTCTGTTTCGGCGATTACTTCCTCATCGGCTTTAAATTTCTTTCCAGCGAGCATTCTCTTGAGATCTGAGGACAGGAAAAAGTCCCTGGGGGCCAAGTCTGGAGAATACGGTGGATGCGGAAGCAATTCGAAGCCCAATTCATGCAATTTTGCCATCGATTTGTGACACGTCGCGTTGTTTTGATGGAACAACACTTTCTTCTTCTTCAAACGCGGCCGTGTTTTCGCAATTTCTTCCTTCAAATACTCCAATAATGCTATATAACAGTTGTTGTTGATGGTTTATCCCTTTCCAAGATAGTTGATGAAAATTATTCCATGTGCATCCCAAATTACGGACGCCATAACCTTACCGGTCGACTGTTGAGTATTTTCACGCTTTGGATTCGGTTCATCGCGTGCAGTCTACTCAGGTGACTGCAGACTGCACTCCGGAGTGTAGTGGTGGATCAATGGTTCATCGATTGTTACATATCGATGCAAAAATTCACTTCTATTGCGGTTGAACAGCTTCAAACATTGCTCAGAAGCATCGACACGTTCTTGTTTTTGGTCGATTGCTAGCTCGCGCGGCACCCACTAAGCACATAGCTTTCGCATACCCAAATATTCATGAACGATATGTCGAACACGTTCCTTTAGAGTGATTCAATTTACGATCTTCCAAAATCACTTTGTGGATTTTTTTGATGTTTTCGTCCGTAACAGCCTCTTTTGGACGTCTACTGCGTTTATCGT
Source organism: Parnassius mnemosyne (assembly GCA_963668995.1). Taxonomy (NCBI): domain Eukaryota; kingdom Metazoa; phylum Arthropoda; class Insecta; order Lepidoptera; family Papilionidae; genus Parnassius; species Parnassius mnemosyne. The sequence continues at coordinate 69,195,742 of CAVLGL010000082.1, read as the reverse complement.
CTTCGGTGCTCATATGGCCTGTACGTAATTTAGCAAACCACTTACGAATGGTTGTTTCACCCGGCGCAGGCCGGATAACACTCATCAAGCCACTTTGTGGTATCAGCAGCACTTTTTTTTTCATCAACAAATAGTGTTTCATTTACACACGAAATTCCTTTTTATTCATTTTTTTTAAATAACAAAAGTTACTTCGCTCAAAATGCTGTATCTCACAAATTAATAATCAGACAGCTGCCAAATTTATACACGTTTCTTTTGAAGGTTGTACTAACTAAAAATTTTATGGATTTGATTCTAGTGGTGCCATCTCATAGAAATGATACGAACTTTTCAGCCCACCTAATAGTCCTAACCTTCGGCCGTCATACCCTCTTGTTTCAATCTCTTGAGAATTCTTAGGGTAGTGTTAGCTTGACATCAAGAGTGAACTGTCAAAACTACTTGTCGCATTTTTTTAATCAAAAATCCTACTACTAGATGGCAACAAGTTATCGAACAAAATGGCACATATATATTAATTACATGTAATTAAACTTTGAAAATTATCTTAAAATTGTATATAAAATACGAAAAAACATTTTCCCGACCTTTTATATTAAAAAAGCGCGCGCCACTTCGCCGTGCTGCACCTCACGCCGCCATACGCGCTCTCCATGGACACCATATTCAAAGTACACAGCCTCCTTGCACCCACACACACTCTTCACTGTACTTAACACATGTTGTACTGCATAACACACTGCGACTATATTATAGTTGTAACAGGAATGCGTTAACACGACCGGGGAAGGACCACGCTCTCACAAAATAGCAGTGTTAAATAACATCTTAATGAGCTAAAATAGCTGCTGTGTTGTGATATTTAACACCTTTTGATGTAAATGTTACCTAAAATACTGTTTAAGCACAAAATGTTTATTGTTATAATGTTTACAAATGTTAGGTATCTCAGCACACGAAACCTTGTTGGCGTTCGTACATGTACTGGCTCAAAGAAAAACTTTAATGTAAAATGCCAACACGTACATAATGTATTCGGTGTAAATTGAACCTGCTGTGTTTCGTATGGTGAATATAGAGAACCGGAGACACTTTTTACTGGAACGCGGTATTTCCTTAGGAGGAACCTAAGTATAGGCGAGACGCACTGGTCGAAAACTTACGTATTTAAGCGATGGGTGACGAGAAAACCTGACGAAGATTCCGGAAGTGAAGAATGCAGCAAACAAATAACATATTTCTGTAATACGTAATGGTAAACGGCAGTGACGGGTGTGTGTGATGTGCGTTGCGCAGGCGATCCTGTGCGGGCACCTGGAGGACTTCGTGGGCGAAGTGCAGTCGCTGGGCGAGGCGCTGGTGCGCGCGTGCGTGTCGGTGTACGAACGCGTGCGCGGCGCGCTGCGGCCGACGCCTGCGCGCGCGCACTACGCGTTCAACCTGCGCGACCTCTCCAAGTGCGTGCAGGGCGCGCTGCAGGCGCACGCGGCGTACGTGCGGCTGCCACGAGACATGCTCAGGTACCAACCACCAACCAACACATACCCTGTTATACAATAATATTATTACGTGCGGGACTTTTATTATTAACTCTCTGAGTGACGGCACACGCTTTTATACTCGATAAAAAGAACATAGAACTTTCTAAGCATTAACTTTCAAAATATCCGGTTCAAAGATCAGAATAACCTGGATTGCCAGGTTATTCTGATCTTTAAACCGGATGGTACAAGACCTCCTGATTACATAACATATCGATAACAATGTCCAAAAGAGAAGAATCTTCAGATACGTAGACATACCGGGATTAGTGAAACGCTCCCGAAGATGAAGACAGACGATAGTACTAACGATACCTTTGATGATGGGTCAGAAAGAAATTCGATCCCGAGGAAAAAATCACCTTTTCACAACGTTTTATTAAATTTATTCACGCCCATCATGTTAGTACAGCTAAATAAAACGATAATTTCATAAAAAAAAAATCATGAAAATATTTAACTTAAAACCAGCAGTGATATTAAGGGGCTACTTCATGCGAACAACCTTGAGCATTTTGCCGGCCGCGCCGCTCGCTTCAGTATATTGCTTAATACGAAATATATAAGACGCCACCTATTGTAGGTAAGAACGCAGTATTATTTTTTCAACATCAATGAACTAATTTATGGAAATACACACAGCGTACAACGATAAATGTATTTTAATTTTTTTATTCAGTATATTAGTTGCATTATATTATAATTATGTATTTTCATATATTATCTAATTATGAAATTTTATAATTAATTATATATTAAAAATGAAGCATTGAAAATTGTGAGTTTAAAAGATACCTATTCACTATAGGTAAATAAATAGATAGCTCGGCTTTTGTACAAATATTTGGTGCAATAAAGAATAAATAAATAAATAGGATGTTTCGTAGATGTGTTTTTGATTATTGTTAATTTTTACGTGTCACGTATTGAAAAGTAACATACCTACCTATAAATTTTTGAACTGAGCACCTTGTAACTTATCCTGCTTATTACTTATGCTGGCAGACATTATCTTCGCCCCAATGATTGATGTCCCATTGTCCCCAAACAAAGCTCCGGGACACAAAATTGTCCCGTAACTCGTTGGAAGGAAGTATTCAAAGTCAACAATCTTCAACATAATTTTTCTTAATCGAATATATTTTATGTCTACCTGGTACGAATGCTCCGGTAGAAAGATTATTTTTTTATTTTGAATAAATTGTGGACGTCTGAAAGAAATACTTACGGTTCCAGAGCTCTAAAGGCGATGTTGTTAACAAAGATAACAATAAAAAAAAACTTGAGCAGAATTTTATTCTTATTTAAAATCATCACCAACTTTATTAAAGCAAATTTAATCCACTGACAAATAAATTTAATAATTAAAAAAAATATGTTGCATTTAATAATTACCGTCTATACCGAATATAATTTTATAGTGAACACTAATTGTATAAAGTTATAGTTTTTAGAGTATGAATAAACCCATGTCCTGTTTTGAGTTAAAAAATAAATGGTCAGTTTAGTCTTTTTAGTTAAATTTAGTTTTAAAAATTTTTAGTTAATAGTAAAAAGTATGTATATTAGTACCTACTTAGATACTTTTTACCGAATCATAAGTATAGAACACCTTATTTACTCAATTATTTTTTGAAGAAGAAGAAAAAACAAGCAATAAATAATAGACTATATTTTAGCAAAAAACTATAACTTAGTAATACTAATTTAACTTAGAACATAAATGAAAAACTCATAACTGACTTTTTGGCCCAACCCAGGATTCGAACCCGGGACCTCATGATCAGCAGTCGCACTACTACAACCACTAGACCAACGAGGCAGTACTATACCTAATAAGATTTTGTGGTTGGGTGATAATATTGAATTAGCCTTTTATAGTGTAAATTATAATATTTGTCGAAATTTTAATTATGGATACGAATCTTACATACTAATGGTGCTTAATTTTTTTATTTGCATTTACTTCAAAGAAAATACACGCAAAAAGCTTCATCGCGCAGTAAAAACCACAACAAATGTATGTATAACTAATACGAAAAATTATACCCAAAACAAACAAATAATACTACCTATAAATAACCTAATAAGTAATATTATTATCGACTGATATGACGTGAGTTGCGCTGGTCGACGCTCTAATGACTCGGGCTTCACGTCGAAGAGCTCAGGGCTCACTGACTTCAGCAAGCCCGTGAGCAGTGAATATGCCCAGACTTTAAAATAATTTCATAATAAAATCAAATTTTGGTCTTTTGAAAAAAAATAAACTATGGAAATGTTCATTGATAAATTGCCTATCCAGTGGTGTAAACCGCAAAATAAAATAATACTTACTTTACGAGGAGATGCATGTTATCAATAATAATTTCACATTTATGTGGTTTCGTTGTAAGGAGATTATATTAATATTTATTCGTTTAAAAAAAATTGGATATAGCTTTTATGGAATCAAGATTATGTAGAAATATAATGTGTTTTTTATTTGTTGATATATCTTTTAAATAAAAAGTAGTTAGCTCCTAAAAACCGCACAAATAACGACTAGCGCGACATTTTGCTCAACCTGCGCTTTAAATCACACACTCGAAATTTTGGAAGTACTCCGGTGTACTTCGAAGTGCTCTGTAATACCGCAAACGTCTTTTTACGTGGTGGAGCCATTTTGCAACCACACTATAGTAGTTAGTAAGAATGGGTCCTTTCGAGCGGGAAAGAACCACGCCCTAATAGAATACCAGCGCGAAATAGCAGGTTAATGCTGCTTTGTTTCGTATAGTAAATGTAGAGAACCGGAGACCTTTATTGTTCGAAACGAGGCATTCCATTTTAGTCGTCAGGGGTGACAACGTACCTGCATTTGATTCTTAGTTGAGGATAGATGTGGCTGTGTATAGGTCACATTTCTCACCCTATTCCAAAAAAAAACAACAAGAAGCATTGGCCGCTTCGCAAGCTAAACAGCTTGTCTGGCGGGAGAACTTCCCTTTTCTTACACGGCCATGAACTCATATTAATGATAGAAAATTTTATTCATATATTGATTATTATTAAAATTATTGCTTATTAAAAGACCTGTTTGAATTTGTCACTCTTTCAGAAAGTCATTTTTAGTTTTACCATTGGTTCAGATAATAAACTTCTGTTCTAGGTGCAACCAGCAAGGAACCCAGCGGGAATTTTAAGCATAAATTTACAAAATAATTTTTAATAATGATAATACTCGTTGTTTGCTTGAAGCAAACAACGAATATTATTACCAATACCAATAAGAGCGTGGGTCCCGCCTAGACGATAACCAATTATGCTTGCTTACGACAGTGTCTAAACTGTGTAACGATGTTATGACCATCGATATTCGTCGATAGTATATATGTACTACGCACTAGATTTCGCATTCCGAACATTGACTATGCTCAACTGATCTGTCCTGCAATCCGTACACTAAACTAAATATTGCGTAAATTGAAGATTTGTCAATTCCATAAGATAATTATTATTACATTTTATTTAGAGATATTATGTTTGTTTAGATTAAAATAAGAGTATTTTATATTAAATTCTTATATATATTATATATTAGTATTTTGTTTTAAATTGTTATATTTAGCTGTTCCCCGCGACTTCGCCCGCTTGTAAGGGGTTAGGGTTAGGGTTTTAATTATTTTGCGCGGAACCCTAATTCTTTTTTAAATTAAAAGTACCCTAAGTTACTCCTTATAAAATCAGGTATCTGTCGGTGAAAGTCTCGTCAAAATCGGCCCAACCATTGCCAGCCATTACGGAGATTAGTCTGCGCACATGCGCGACTGTACTATCTCCCGCGCATGCGCGAAGACATAGAGAAGCGCACAATTTTTGTTTGGAATAGCTTCTCTAATACGTAGTTCAAATAACTCTATAGTTATAACTATATTTATGTGCGCAGTTTCCAATCAGGCAATTAATAAATGCTGCACTACGCAGTTGCTGCACTACGCAGTTGTTGCAGCCATCGCTCGAGATAATTGTTTTTAGACGACGAGGCAAACGTCAAATGAGCATGCAGCTTACCTTATAGTAGAAGTCGACTGCTGCCCATGAACAACTGCAGCACCATGGGAATTGGAGGCGCGTTATATCGATCCGAAAAAAATCGCCGGTGGTGAACGATTCCACAAAGAAGTCGTGCGAAGAAGACAACTCCAAAAAAATTATATTTCATGCGAGCATCCGTGGCTCTACACGCTGCATTTAGTACGTAGTCATTGTAGAATGAATGGGTGGGTTTGATAGACCCTCACGGAATACCAGCATTAATGGCAGATTATTATTACCTAGTTTATATATTTTATTAAACAAAAACTGTTTACAACATGGTTGATATGACCACTGGAAATAAGGTAGTCGCTTGCACGCTGTTTCCCAAATAATTTTTGTAAATATTTTGTACAACCTATATTTTATTGCAAAATATTACTTCAAAAAAGTCCCGCTGTGTTTCTTGCTCGTTGTTTACAGGACAAAGATTTTTGTCAAAGCAATGGTAAAACAAAAATAAAATACCCAATTCTTATTGGGTACCACTACTTGTAATCCATTTTGAATGACAACTTATTCTTTGCTATTATTCTATTCTATTCTATTGGAGATTTTCAGTGCTCATGATAATTAATTGATATAATACTTGATTATGTGAATTCTAAGAAATAAATACTGGTGCATTCAACTTTCAAGGTATGTTTCGTCTTTTATTATGGCTAACTGCACTATTTTAAATTACTAACTTAATTAGTTTTACATGTAATGTGACATATGCTTGAGTTTAACAAATAATGTACATTAAGTTTTCATCAAGTTTACCTTAAAATTTGAAAACTACAGTGGACAACTAGTGATGAATATACGATATGTGATGATATTCCCAGTGGAACCAGAGTCACATAATAAATAATAGTTGCCAGAGTAACCGACCAGGGAAGGACCACGCTCTCACAGAATACCAGCGTAAAATAGCAGCTTTACGCTTCAATGTTTCGTATGGTGAGTGTAGAGAACCGTAGACCCTTTTCACTGGAAACAAGGCATTCTATCTAAGTCCCCAGCGATTACAACGCATCTGCATTTTGATTCTTAATCGAGGATAAATGTAGATGTTCTATGGCTCACAGCATCCACTTACCATCAGGTAGACTGTGTGCTCGTTTATCACCCTTATTCTGTAAAAAAAAACCATAAATACTTTTGCATTTAAAGTGGCATATTATACTTGAATTTTGTTCTCATCACTTATAGTTTAATACTTGAAAACTAGAGTGGACAACCAATGACGTATAGATGTGCACTACATACCGACATAGGTTAACGAATCAGTAAAATATTACGAATACAGTAAATCAAATAAGTACAATAAATCATCAGCTATGTTCTGTCCTGCTCTAACAGTAATCAATACTGCACAGACGCGTTCAGCTGTATAGCTCTAGCACTTATAAAGTAGTATAGCTAATATTTTCACCCCGTTCCCGCCCACACATAAATCAATAATGCACCAGTCGCATACGAATTCCCGGGCTAACAGACTCCTCTCAGTCTACGCCATCGGTTTGAAAAGTGCGCGCTAATATTACTAATAGGTAACATATTATTACCCTTGTGATCAAATAGTTATTCCAAAACGGTAAGTTCAGTTGCGTATGTTTATAGGTATACAATTTTATTACTAAATTTATGTATTAGGCATGCATGACGGCATCCTCGACTTGTTCTGTCACCACAGCGACGCCACTTAGGATTGAGGTGAAATATTTGACAGATTTTGTAGCGGGGGAAGTTAATCCAACAAGGTTAATATATTATATTATGTAATATGGCTTAAATTAGAAATGTATGAATCAAAATACGGATATTTCTAAGATTTGAAGATTTGAAAATAGTTACAATATGTAGATATTTTAAGAACACAGTACTGAGGCTAAGGCATAGTTTGTGTATATGTTACAGCTAAAAACCGAACTGCGGACAAGCCTTGGCTTAGCCGGCTAAACCTAGGCGTATCCGCATTTCGGCTTTTAGCTGTAACATATGCAAATACAAATGTGAAAAATTTATAATTAAATGTAACGTTTCAGTGATGATGGCACTGTGTGACCATCTAACGTAACAAATAAATTCACCTTAGTCCCAACTAGCGACATCTGGTGAGCGTAAAATTATTAGCCCTCATTATATTTTTATTGATTAAAAATCAAATTCATTAAAAGTCATCAAATCAATTTACCGGCTGGTACTGCAGACTAATCAATATTGCAGACAGGAAAAATTGTTTATTAATATTTACGTAAAAACACATATTTTTGTTGTGTTGTTATAGCACTCGTTATTAAAGTGAAAACTTCTTTAGCATCGTTGTTATTTGAAACTCGATGAAACGATAAAGTGACACTAAAAAGGGACAACCGCATGCAATACTATATGTATTCTCTCGCAGGCTATACCTATCTATAGGGTATAGCCTGCGAGAGAACGAGAAAGAAAATATTGCACAATACAGTTTCCCATTGTCTCTGTCTCCTTTCTGAAGGTTTTATATTTACGGGCGTAAGAAGAAGATGAAGATAAACCATTAGTTAATTTAAAACTGTAATCATTCAAAATTTTTCCGTTCCGGTTTTTCCCATAGATGCTAACCACTGGTGGTAAAGGACAAACAATAACCAATCATTAGTGGTAAAGAAGAACCAGAACTGTAGTTGTAGCACCAGGTAAATTGCAACAATTAATTCAAAACTTTTCGCTAGCTGCGATTGTAACTAATAAGTTTTGGCCAATTGATGCAATTTCACATTATGATTATTGTTAATTGCATTGCGAATCTAATAACGAAGCGATAAACCTTACCATTGAAATTTTACCAACTTAACTGATGTGTTTGTTAGTATGCATACGAGTATATACCATTTTGATGTTAAGTTACGCGTTTTTTTTAAAACATTTATTGGAATTTATTTCATATATTATTAACTACTAGCTGTGCCCCGTGACTTCGCTCGCGTGGAATTTACTACGATTTCATGGATATTAATTTTTTTGTGCGGATACTAACGTCACTCAATTGTTTTGCCTTCCCGGAACCCCTCCACTAACACTTAAACTTTATGGTATGGTATTAAAGTTCAAATTGCCTTTTAACTATTATTACGATTCTTTTGTATAAGAATATAGAAAATTGTTGTTTTTAGACTTTTTCAGGCAATTTTTTAAATTTTTCTCTCCGTAAGAACCATCTTCGTACTTCAAGGAATATTATAAAAAAAGAATTAGCGAAATCGGTTCAGCTGCTCTCGAGATTTGCGCTTAGCAACACATTCAGCGATACATTTTTATATTATAAGATATACTGAAACGCAAACGTCATTTTGTTTATTTTAGCGTTGCATATTTTTATTTTACTCATATAAAATGTTTCCCATTTTTGTTAATTTAGGGCATTTTTTATTTGTGTTCAAATCTATACAAATAAATAAAATTGAAGTGTCTGTTTGTAATGTCAAAATTACAGTTTTTTACTAAATGCATATGTAAATACGATACCTATAACTAAAATACAATTTTTAAAATTTTTGTCTGTCTGTCTGTTTGTTCCGGGTAATCTCCGAAACGGCTGGACCGATTTTGACGGGACTTTCACTGGCAGACAGCATATGTAAATACGATACCTATAACTAAAATACAATTTTTAAAATGTTTGTCTGTCTGTCTGTCTGTCTGTTTGTTCCGGGTAATCTCCGAAACGGCTGGACCGATTTTGACAGGACTTTCACTGACAGTCAGCTGATTTCATAAGAAGTAACTTAGGCTACTTTTATTTTAGAAAAAGGATCAGGGTTCCGCGCAGAAACATAAAAACCCTAACACACGAACGAAGTCGCGGGGAACAGCTAGTTAGTAATATGTAATGTACATGCTGGTAACAAGGCCTATCGGCTAATAAGGTTTAAGTAACAAAAATCGTATATATAATAACCGCACTCGCTTAAGGAGATAATAACAGACTCATATTGCACGATAATGTCTCTACAAGTTAGCAGAGACGCGCTACCTCGCGTCCTGCTACCAGAGTTGCATTATCTATCATAAGATATGACCGCACTGCACCAATAATAAAAATCAGTCCAAATAAATAGTAGGTATGTTTTGTAATATTATCTAAAATCGTAATATTTTTCTTTACGAATAAATCCTTTGTTGATCTTAAAGATTTATGTAACGTATTGTGGTGAATTTTTTTAATTTGGTTTTTCTGAAATAATCTGTCGGCGGTTATTAAGGCCTAATAAATTTCCCCATATGTCTTATAATACTTTTTTCTTGCATAGTTTTTTTGTTTTATTATGAATTTTATATAACTTTTAAAATGTTATAAATGCAAATAAATTGTACGCTTTTATTATTAAACTAATGTCGTAGTCAGAAAAAGTCCTGGTTTCAACAGTCCAAATAGTGCAAAGACAAAGTGTGTCGAAGAATTAAGGCTTTGACATTAGAAGCTATTAAATTAACTATGTGTATTGGTCCTGCGCTTAAGCTCTCTCGGGCCGTGTCGGATTGCGATATGATGATTGTAAGGGAATAGAGAGTGCCTCTGTGTTTATTTATTCATTTATTTATTAGGACCACCAACATAAATTACAAGAGTAATACAAACATGACAAGAAAAAATACATTATAATTGTATTTCTTTTTATGGGTAATCACAACATGCATTTATTATTTTGTAAGGAATAAAAACTGAATTACATTATTGAATAAATACAAATTATTAAAAAGAAATAGAATAATTTGACAATATTATAAATATCTTCATTGTCATATTATATTATATAAGTCAAACTATAATAATCAAAAACAACGAAGGTGGATAAACTATCGCAATTAACATCGAGACCAGAAATCTTCGAGGACAGTTCGTTATAAGTGCGAGCCAGTCTGGGTAGAGTGGAATACTTTCCCAAGTTAGACCTATAAAGGGATACATTGAAAAAGGCGTGCGGATTTCTAGGCATTCTTGATGGCACTTTAAAGTTAAATAATTGAACTATTTCTGGACAATCAATACAATTACTGAGCGTTTTGTGTAGGAACATAATGTCTGAGATACTTCTACGCGATTGTAGTGATGTGATATTAAATTGTGCCAATGCCTTTCGTATGAATCATTAGTTTGATAGCTATTCGAACGGTACGCAAGATGAAGCAGCGGTCGTTTTGTATTCTTTCGATTCTAATGCTATGGATTTTGTAGTGCGGATTCCAAACTTGACTGCAGTATTCTAGTTTACTTCTAACCAGACTACTGTAAAGTTTGATTGCAGTAAAGGGCTGCCTGAACTCTTTGGAATTCCTCAATACAAAACCCAGTGACTTAGTAGCTGAGGTGATTATGTTATCAATATGGTTAGTAAATTTTAAATAGCTGTCTAGTATAACGCCTAAATCACGTATCATTCGAACTGCAATTAGTTTCTCAGTATCAATATAGCATTGACTCTGTATATAATTTTGTTTTCTGGTAAACCTAATAAGTTGACATTTCTTGGCATTGAGAAACATTTGGTTGTTATTACACCATTGAATAAGGCTGTTGAGATCATCTTGTCGTAATTCGACGTTAGAGTTGTTTTTAATAGTATTAACTATTTTGAGATCATCAGCAAATAGGAAGACCTTAAAGTGTTGAAATATCGAAACAATGTCGTTTATAAAGATGTTAAAAAATACTGGACCTAAAGTTTGAGCCTCACGGTACACCGGAGTAAGCAATATATGGCTGCGAGGAGTATTCATCAATCACCACGGTCGAAGATCCACTTTGAAGGTATGATGCACACCAGTTTAATAATGTCACAATAATACCAAAAGCTCTCAGTTTCTTGACAAGTAGTGCGTGATTTACTTTGTCAAAGGCCTTGAAGAAGTCTGTGTATATAGCATCCACTTGTAGTTTATTATCAACGTTCTACCATGAACGACAAAAAAACATGTTGCAGCCAGTTTATACGTCGTCCTAGATTCTTGAAAAATGATTCATAGACTAAGTTCTCAAAGAACTTTTACATTGTAGATAATATGGATAAAGGTCTATAATTACTAACACTCGTAGGAATTTCACTTTTAAAAATTGGTACTATCCGCGCTTCTTTCCACTTTTCGGGGAAAATGTCAGAGCTCAAGGAGGTATTGAATATAATAGTTAACGGAGCAGCCAAAGAATTTGCACACCTATATACATAAATATAGGCGGAATACCATCTGAACTAGCACTTTTTGATGTATCTAACCTTTTCAGCTTTTTCTCAATTTCTCGTTTAGATACCTAAATATTTCCTAAATATTTTTTTGTTTTGGAGACTGGTTGTGTGTCAAAATTTTTATTAATATCATCCTTAATAAAAACCGATGAGAAATGACTAGCAAACCAATCACATATTCCTTGCCTAGTATTTGCATCAGAGAAATTTTATTAGGATAATTTGAGCCTTTACGACGCATGTTCTTCATATAAGTCTAAAAATACCTCGGATTATTGCTAATAGCTTCCTCGATGTGTTCAATATTATTATAATAACATTGTTTTATTTGTTTATCGCAATCCATCCTTAGGTAAGAGAATTCAATTTTATCTAATGGATATGACTGATTATACAGTTTAATTTTATTATGACATTTGTGTTTCCATTTAATGAGTTTAATTAGAGCGGGTGTGAACCAGATTGGATAAGATTTTGAAGATTTGCACGATTTGGGGACGAATCTGTCTATTGCTACCTGCAGGATTTCGTAGAATTTTGATATCATTTCATTTACATTATTTAGTACGTCTATACTTTGTAGCCAAGCAACATTGTTTAAGAATGCTATAATGGAATCAAAATCTGCTCTTTCAAAATTGTGGGAAGAGTTACTCTTAGTTGCGGGGAAATTGATTGATTAGTTGATTTTAAAGAAAAATTCTAATGGTGGATGTAAAATATCTACGTTGCGTATAGGATACTGACTTTCAATCACATTGATGTTTACATTAGACAAGACTAGATCTAGTATCTTTCCGCTTGCTTTTTTGTTAGTGTTATATTGATTCAGATCATGCAAAGTGAAAAAATCTATTAAGCTACTCATCATCAAGACATCATTAAACGGTGCATGTATTGCGTCCTGTGTACCGATGTTTCACGGAAAGAAAACGAAGAAAAAGAAGTTTGACAAAATAATTGAAAATAATCATTTTCATTCAATATAGATTACAAGAATACTTATTGAATAATTTTAAGTTTTATCACTGCAGTGGTTCGGGAAAAAACCACTGTCCTGGAAACAACCAGCAAGAAACCCAGCGGGAACTTTTTAAACATTAATTTACAATGTAATTTTTAATAATAATAATATTCGTTGTTTACTTCAAACCAATACCAATAAGAGCGTGGGTCCCGTCTAGACCATAACCAATTATGCTTGCTTATGACAATGTCTAAACTGTGTAACGATGTTATGACTATATTTATGTGCGCAGTTTCTAATCACGCAATTAATCAATACTGCACTGCGCAGTTCTTTTTTTATAGGATACAGTGACAAACGAGTCCCCCTGATGGTAAGTGGTTACTGTGACCCATAGACATCTACATCTATCCTCAATAAAGACTCAAGATGCAGATGCGTTGTCACCCGTGAGGACCAAGATGGAATGCTTCTTTGCCAGTAAAAAGGGTCTCCGGTTTTCTACACTCACCATACGAAACACAACAGCGTTAAGCTGCTATTTTACGCTGGTTTTCTGTGAGAGCGTGGTCCTTCCCCGGTCGTGCCGACCCATTCCTGCTACAACTATATTACTAATATAGCTGCAGTATGGCTCTACCACGTAACAATTGCAGTTGTTGCAGCCATCGCTCGAGATAATTTTTTATAGAAGAGGAGGCAAACGTCAAACGAACATGACATGAAACGAAAAAGAAAAAAGAGGACAACTCGAAAACAATTATATTTAATGCGAGCATCCGTGGCTCTACACGCTGCATCTACGATGGGTGGGTTTGATAAAACCTTACGGAATATCAGAATTAATGGCAGACTATTATTACCTAGTTTATATATTTTATCAAACAAAAACTGTTTACAACATGGTTGATATGACCGCTGGGAATGACGTAGTCGCTTCCGAGCTGTCTCTCAAATAAATTTTGTAAATAGTTTGTACAACCTGTATTTTATTGCTAAGCATTACCTCAAAAAACGTCTCGCTGTGTTCCTTGCTCATTTTTACAGGACAAAGGTTTTTGCCAAACCAGTGGTAAAACTAAAAAATACCAATAAGAACTACTTGTAATCCATATTGAATGATGAATTATTCTTTTCTATTATTCTAATCTATTCTATTAGGGAATTTCAGTGTTCATGATAATTAATTGTTATAACAATTACTATATCTAGTTAGAAACAGTATATTGCTCGTGATTTTGTGAATTATAAGAAATAAATACTGATGCATTAAACTTTCAAGGTATGTTTCGTCTTTTCTGCCGACTTCCAAAAAGGAAACGGTACTCAATTCGATTGTATGTTTTTTTATGTGTGTTACCTCATAACTTTTTACTGGGTGAACCGATTTTGATAATTTTTTTTTATTTTAAAGCTGGTACTTCTCGTGTAGTCCCATATGAATTTGATCAAGGTCAGATTTATGGTTTTTGAGTTATTCTTAATAACTTATATTGAAGTCGGCTGTACAAAACTTTTAATTTTAAATTATATTATAACTAACCGCGCTATTTTCAAGGACTAAATTAATTAACTTTACTTTTTTTGAAATTTTGAATTTTATTCTCGTCATTTATATTTTAATGCTTGAAAACTAGAGTGGACAAAGAATGACATATATATGTGTACTACACATAGACTTAGAATACGCCAGTATATTCTAAGTCTATAATACAACATACCGACATAGCCTAACGAATCGGTAAAATATTAGGAATAGGTACAGTAAATCAAATAAGTTCAACAAATCATCAGCTATGTTCTGTCCTGCTCTGATAGTAATCAATACTGCACAGACACTGCATAGCTCTTGCACCTATAAAGTAGTATAGCTAATATTTTCACCCCGTTCCCGCCCACACATAAATCAATAATGCACCAGTCGCATACGAAATCCCGGGCTAACAGACTCCTCTCAGTCTACGCCATCGGTCTGAAAAGTGCGCGCTAATATTACTAATAGGTAACATATTATTACCCTTGTGATCAAATAGTTATTCCAAAACGGTAAGTTCAGTTGCGTATGTTTATAGGTATATAATTTTATTACTAAATTTATGTATTAGGCATGCATGACGGCATACTCGACTTTTTCTGTCTCTAGTAATAGCCGGCTAAGCCTAGGTATAACCGCATTTCGGCTTTTAGCCGCAACATATAGAAATACAAATGTATAAAATTTATAATTAAATTGCAACGTTTCAACGGTGACGACACTGTATGACCATCTAACGTAACAAATAAATTCGTCTTAGTCCCAACCCAACTAGCGACATCTGGTGAGCATAAAATTATTGGCCCTCATTGATATACTTATTTATTAAAAATATCATAATATAGCTTATAAGTTCATGAAATCAATACTTGTTTACCGGCTGGTACTGCAGACTAATCAATACCGCAGAGAGGAAGAATTGTTTATAAATATTTAAGTAGAAACTCAAATTTTTGGTGTGTTGTTATGGCACTCGTTTTTAAAGTGAATACTTCTTTAGCATCGTTGTGATTTGAAACTCGGTGAAATGAAAAAGCGACACTAAAACGGGACAACCTTATACATCTATAGGGTATTATAGCCTGCGAGAGAGAGTGAGATACAATACTGTGCACAATACACTTTCCTATTATCTCCTTTTCTGAAGGTTTTATTTTTACGGGTGTAAGAAAAAGATGAAGATAACGCATTAGTTAATTTAAAACTGTAATCATTCAAAATACTAACCGTACCGTTTTTTCCCATAGATGCTAACCACTGCACTGGTGGTAAAGGACCAACAATAACCAATCATTAGTGGTAAAGGAAGAAGCAGAACTGTTGTGGTAGCACCAGGTAAGTTGCAACAATTAATTCAAAACTTTTCGCTGGCTGCGAATGTAACTAATAAGTTTCGGCCAATTAATGCGAAGGATTAATGTTAATTGCATTGCGAATTGACCCGAAATCTAATAACGAAGCGATAAACCTTAGCATTGAAATTTTACCAACTTAACTGATCTGTTTGTTACTATGTATATATTATATTAGTGTAAAATACCTTGATATATACTTACGTGTTTTTTTTAACTTAGAATTTATTTCATATTTATTAACTATATACTGAAAGACAAACGTCATTTTGTTTATTTTAGCGTTGCACCTTTTTATTTTACTCATATAAAATGTTTTTCATTTTTGTTAATTTAGGACATTTTCTATTTGTGTTCAAAATATTACTATGTAGCGAGGATAGAATAATGGTCAAGGATGCGGACTGATTATAATAAGAATAGAATTATAATAAGAATAGAATAGAATAAGAATAGGAATAGAATAGAATAAGAATAAGAATAGAATAGAATAAGAATAAGAATAGAATAGAATAAGAATAAGAATAGAATAGAATATAAGAGAAGTACAGATAGTGGAATAGAATAGAATAGAATGGAATGGAATGGAATGGAATAGAATGGAATGGAATGGAATAGAATGGAATAGAATGGAATAGAATGGAATAGAATAGAATAGAATGGAGTATAATGGAATAGAATGGAACAGAATGAAATAGAATTAAATAGAATGGAATAGAATGGAATAGAATGGAATAGAATGGAATAGAATGGAATAGAATAGAATATTTTCCAGCAACCGTGGTCACGCGGGACCACGGTTGCAAAGCAAATTTATTCGTTACGTTAGATGGTCACACAGTGTCATTACCATTGAAACGTTGCAATTTAATTATAAATTTTGGAAAAGCAACCGAAACGTCGGGAATATAAAATCACTTAATTAAACGCGATAAAATCCGTAAAAGTACTCCGGTGTACTTCGAAGCGCTCTGTAATACCGCAAACGGCTTTTTACGTGGTGGAGCCATTCTGCAACTACACTATAGTAGTTAGTAAGAATGGGTCCTTTCGAGCGGGAAAGGACTACGCCCTAACAGAATACCAGCGCAAAATAGCAGGTTAATGCTGCTTTGTTTCGTATGATGAGTGTAGAGAACCGGAGACCTTTATTGTTCGAAACGAAGCATTCCAATTTAGTCGTCAGGGGTGACAACGTATCTGCATTTGATTCTTAGTTGATGATAGATGTGTATAGGTCACAGCATTCACTTATCATCAGGGGAAGTTTGAGCACATTTCTCACCCTATTCCAAAAAAAAAAACAAGAAGCATTGGCCGCTTCGCAAGCTAAACATCTTGTCTGGCGGGAGAACTCCCCTTTTCTTACACGGCCATGAACTCATATTAATGATAGAAAATTTTATTCATATATTGATTATTGTTAAAATTATTGCTTATTAAAAGACCTGTTTGAATTTGTCACTCTTTCAGAAAGTCATTTTTAGTTTTACTGGTTCAGAAAATAAACTTCTGTCCTAGGTGCAACCAGCAAGGAACCCAGCGGGAATTTTAAGCATAAATTTACAATATAATTTTTAATAATAATAATATTCGTTGTTTGCTTCAAACTAATACCAATAAGAGCGTGGGTCCCGCCTAGACGATAATTAATTATCCTTGCTTACGACAATGTCTAAACTGTGTAACGATGTTATGACCATCGATATTCGTCGGTAGTATATATGTACTACGCACTAGATTTCGCATTCCGAACATTGACTATGCTCAACTGATCTGTCCTGCAATCCGTACACTAAACTAAATATTGCGTAAATTGAAGATTTGTGAATTCCATAAGATAATTATTATTACATTTTATTTAGAAATATTATGTTTGTTTAGATTAAAATAAGAGTATTTTTTTATTTTTTTTTATATGATAATGGTGACAAACGAGCACACAGTCCACCTGATGGTAAGTGGTTGCTGCGGCCCATAGACATCTACATCTATCCTCTATTACAAATCAAAATGTAGATGCGTTGTCACCCGTGAGGACTAAGATAGAATGCCTCTTTTCCAGTAAAAAGGGCCTCCGGCCACCTGCACTCACCAAGCGAAACGCAGAGGTAAACCTCTACTTCACGCTGGTTTTCTGTGAGGTCGTGGTACCACCCCGGTTCGAGCCGGCCCATCCGTGCAACAGCAAAAGTTGCCGCGTGGCTCTACCACTGTAAAATTTAAAATTTTATATTAAATTCTTATATATATTATATATTAGTATTTTGTTTTAAATTGTTATATTTATTTGTATTTATTTTATATCAATATCTTATTTTATATTAAACTAGCTGTTCCCCGCGACTTCGCCCGCTTGTAAGGGGTTAGGGTTAGGGTTTTAATTATATTGCGCGGAACCCTAATTCTTTTATAAATTAAAAGTACTCTAAGTTACTCCTTATAAAATCAGGTATCTGTCGGTGAAAGTCTCGTCAAAATCGGCCCAGCCATTGCCAGCCATTTCGGAGATTAGTCTTCGCACATGCGCGACTGTACTATCTCCCGCGCATGCGCGAAGACATAGAGAAGCGCACAATTTTTGTTTGGAATAGCTTCTCTAATACGTAGTTCATATAACTCTATAGTTATAACTATATTTATGTGCGCAGTTTCCAATCAGGCAATTAATAAATGCTGCACTACGCAGTTGTTGCAGCCATCGCTCGAGATAATTGTTTTTATAGACGACGAAGCAAACGTCAAACGAGCATGCAGCTTACCTTACAGTATATGTCGACCGCTGCCCATGAACAAGTGCAGCACCATGGGAATTGGAGGCGCGTCATATCGATCCGAAAAAAATCGCCGGTGGTGAACGATTCCACAAAGAAGTCGTGCGAAGAAGACAACTCCAAAAAAATTATATTTCGTGCGAGCGTACGTGCCTCTACACGCTGCATCTAGTACGTAGTCATTGTAGAACGAATGGGTGGGTTTCATAGACCCTTACGGAATACCAGCATTGATGGCAGACTATTATTACCTAGTTTATATATTTTATTAACCAAAAACTGTTTGCAACATGGTTGATATGACCCCTGGAAATAAGGTAGTCGCTTGCACGCTGTTTCCCAAATAATTTTTGTAAATATTTTGTACAACCTATATTTTATTGCAAAATATTACTTCAAAAAAGTCCCGCTGTGTTTCTTGCTCGTTGTTTACAGGACAAAGATTTTTGTCAAAGCAATGGTAAAACAAAAATAAAATACCCAATTCTTATTGGGTACCACTACTTGTAATCCATTTTGAATGATAACTTATTCTTTACTATTATTCTATTCTATTCTATTGGAGATTTTTAGTGCTCATGATAATTAATTGATATTATACGTGATTTTGTGAATTCTAAGAAATAAATACTGGTGCATTAAACTTTCAAGGTATGTTTCGTCTTTTATTATGGCTAACTGCACTATTTTAAATTACTAACTTAATTACTTTTACATGTAATGTGACATATGCTTGAGTTTTTACAAATAATGTACATTAAGTTTTCATCAAGCATACCTTAAAATTTGAAAACTACAGTGGACAACTAGTGATGAATATACGATATGTGATGATATTCCCAGTAGAACCAGAGTTACAGAATAAATAATAGTTGCCAGAGTAACCGAAAACCTAAGAAAAAAACACGAGGGTTCGGCTCGACCGAGGTAGGACCACGCTCTCACAGAATACCAGCGTAAAATAGCAGCTTAACGCTTCTATGTTTCGTATGGTGAGTGTAGAGAACCGGAGACCCTTTTTACTGGAAACAAGGCATTCTATCTAAGTCCCCAGCGATTACAACGCATCTGCATTTTGATTCTTAATCGAGGATAAATGTAGATGTTCTATGGCTCACACCATCCACTTACCATCAAGTAGACTGTGTGCTCGTTTATCACCCTTATTCTATATAAAAAAACATTAATACTTTTGCATGTAAAGTGGCATATTATACTTGAATTTTGTTCTCATAACTTATAGTTTAATACTTGAAAACTAGAGTGGACAACCAATGAAGTATAGATGTGCACTACATACCGACATAGCTTAATGAATCAGTAAAATATTACGAATACAGTAAATCAAATAAGTTCAATAAATCATCAGCTATGTTCTGTCCTGCTCTGACAGTAATCGATTAATGTAATCAATACTGCACAGACGCGTTCAGCTGCATAGCTCTAGCACTTATAAAGTAGTATATCTAATATTTTCACCCCGTTCCCGCCCACACATTAATCAATATTGCACCAGTCGCACTCGAACTCCCGGGCTAGCTGCCTCCGCTCACTCTACCCTGAGCCATCGCATCGGTGTGAAAAGTGCGCTCTGAAATTACTAGTAAGTAACCTATTACCATTGTGATCAAATAGTTGTTCAAAACGTCAAGTTCGGCCGCGTATGTTTATAAGTGTTTGATTTTACTACTAAATATGTATTAAGCATGCATTGAGGGCATCCTCGACTTGTTCTGTCTCTGGTAATAGCCGGCTTAACCTAGGTGTAACCGCATTTCGGCTTTTAGCCGTAACATATACAAATACAAATGTATAAAATTTATAATTAAATTGCAACATTTCAATGGTGATGACACTGTGTGACCATCTAACGTAACGAATAAATTCGTTTTAGTCCCAACCCAACTAGCATTCCGCCTGTGGCACCGCTCTCGAGCGGTCGTGTCCAGGTAGTCCGCGCATCCGTCCCCGTACGGTAGTGCTCTCTCGCTCTAGCGCCTCCGCTGTCCTGCTCGCGCTGTACAGCGTCGACGCTTTGGTGAGTCATTTCTGCTAACAGTTCTTGCCCCCCTGTCTTTGGACGGGGAGGTTTGACTGACCTCTGCTTGTTATTGTTATTTCTATTGTTAATTCTTATTGTTAACTATTTATAATTTTGTTTTCGTTATTTATTTGTATAACGTGTACGTGTATATACTGTTTCTAGGGAGTTACTTGCTCTTTTCAGAGCAAGGCCCCTGTTCTTTTGAGAACAAGGGCAAAACTCCTCGAATTTAGACCGTCCCGTTCTTTTCAGAGCGGTAATCCCGCCCTTACTGTTTCTTCAGTAGAATACGATCTGTTCTTTTCAGAACAGTGTCCCCCTGTCCCCCTAACTTATATAACTTACACTCAGTTCAAAATGTCCGCTCAGGACATGAGAAATTACATACTTGAAGTCGTCAATAGGACGAAGGACCCGCAGGAACTCGCTGCACTTGTAGCCATTGTGACTCCTTACGCCGTTAAGGCAAACCAATCGCAGTCCGTTATAGCGGCCCACATTGAGTCCCAGAACTCATTCGCGTCTCTCGAAGTAGACATGGAGTGCTTCAACTCCGACTCAGAATCCACACTCCGGGGCTCTGGTTCTACGGAGTCGTCTGATTCAGACGGATCCGAAGAATCAGAGTTCACCACAGTGTCTTCCAAGCGCCGTAAACGCGCCGCGAAAAACCACACCGTTTCGGCGGCATCTGCCGCCCCCGTAAACCCCGCAGCCCCCGTAGCTGCCTCAGTCCACGCAGCTCCCGCTGCAGTTTCCGAGACACCACTGCCCAAGCCAGCATCCCGCTGTGCTTCTAACCCGGCTAAGAAGCAAGTCCCGCCCCCTGTCTTCTTACGAGACAAGGCTCAGTTTACCCGCCTCTCCAAAACCTGCTACGATGCAGGAATAAAATACGACCAACCCACCAACCTCGGGAAGGCTATTAAAATCATCCCCCAATCTGTCGACGACTTTCGTCGTCTCACCAGGCTGTTCACAGCAGAACGAGTCTCTTATCATACGTACGCTCTTCCGGAAGAGCGCAAAGTCAGGGCCTTCATCCGAGGCGTCCCTTTTGAACTTTCCAACGAGGAAATCCTTGAGGACCTTAAGTCCCAAGGATTCCCGGTTGAGGCTGTGCATAAAATGCACAGCAGAACGGGCTTGAGGTTCCCCCTTGCTCTCGTAATTCTCGCAAACGCTCTAGGCGCAAAGACCATCTTCCGGCAGTTACGCACAGTGTGTGGGAGTGAGGGCTGAGTTCTCACATAGGCGCTGCTACCCAGCGCAGTGCCACCGCTGCCAGTTATATGGTCATGCGGCGGCCAAATGCTCCGCCCCACCCAGGTGCGTTAAGTGCCTCGATCCCCACAAGACGAAAGAGTGTCCCCGGCCCAAAAATGCCGAATCACCACCCGCGTGCGTCCTGTGTAAACAAACAGGCCACCCGGCTAACTACAGAGGCTGCCCTTGCGCACCTCACCCCCGCCCCATTAGGCACGCTCCACCGCCGGTTAATGCTAAGTCATTCCCGGCCCTCCCGTCAAGATTGCCACCTAAGAGCTATTTCCGACCATCTCAAGGTCCAACAAGGCCCTCTCGGGTCCCTCCTCCTCTTCTTCGCCCACCTCCGGGCTTCTCGCAACCTTTGCAGCCTCCAGTCTTTCCCTGGGGCCCCAAAAAGGCCGACACAACATCAACATTGGGGAGATCACCGTCTTAGCACGCAAATTGCGCGCTGCCCAGTCCCCTCAAGACCGATTCCTTGCTCTTACAGAGCATCATAATCTTTTAAGTACGTTATAAGTTTATTTTATTCATTCCACCGTAAGGTCAATATACGTCTGGATAAATTTGCCTTCGTAGGCACTCCCTAATTAAAACTCTCTGAAAACTTCTTCAAAGTCTCAGAGTCTCATTTAAACATACTTATTCGTGAGGTAGCTAAGTGTGCAACCCCACTCCCTTCTCGCTAGCGCGGCCCCAGGCCGAGGAACTCCCACTCGAACCCTTCTAATAAACTGTCAAATGACTTGAACTGCCTCCTGGTGGCTCAGTCAATTTCATAATTAAACTTTCATGAATAATTAATTTTTTTTACAATTAAATTGCCTTCGTAGGCACTCCATCAGCGGCTTGTAGCCGCCTGCGCCCTCTTTTCCCAAAAGAGGGTCGCTTCCGATACGGCATGTGAAGCTTTAAACAGCTGGTTGCCAGTCCCCAAAGGCGGTTTTTAGGGGGTATCACTTAGGGTCCCCAGTTAGGCGTGAGTCCCCCATAGCCACGATGGATAGCCATCGTGGCTATGCGTAATGCATTTTCCGCCTCCCTACGTAAAGGGTAGCCCTTTTCCAATTTTCTTCGGGCGCAAAAACAAAAAAAAAACCCAACTAGAGACATCTGGTGAGCGTAAAATTATTGGCCCTCATTGATATATTTATTAATTAAAAATACCATAATATAGCTTATAAGTTCATGAAATCAATACTTGTTTACCGGCTGGTACTGCACATCAATACCGCAGAGAGGAAGAATTGCATATAAATATTTAAGTAGAAACACAAATTTTTGGTGTGTTGTTATAGCACTCGTTTTTAAAGCGAATACTTCTTTAGCATCGTTGTGATTTGAAACTCGGTGAAACGAAAAAGCGACACTAAAACGGGACAACCTTATACATTTATAGGGTATTATAGCCTGCGAGAGAGAGTGAGATACAATACTGTGCACAATTCAGTTTCCTATTATCTCCTTTTCTGAAGGTTTTATTTTAACGGGCGTAAGAAGAAGATGAAGGTAACCCATTAGTTAATTTAAAACAGTAATCATTCAAAATAATAACCGTACCGGTTTTTCCCATAGATGCTAACCACTGCACTGGTGGTAAAGGACCAACAATAACTAATCATTAGTGGTAAAGGAAGAAGCAGAACTGTTGTTGTAGCACCAGGTAAGTTGCAACAATTAATTCAAAACTTTTCGCTAGCTGCGAATGTAACTAATAAGTTTCGGCCAATTAATGCAAAGGATTAATGTTAATTGCATTGCGAATTGACCTGAAATCTAATAATGAAGCGATAAACCTTAGCATTGAAATTTTACCAACTTAACTGATCTGTTTGTTACTATGTATATGAGTGTAAAATACCTTGTATATACTTACGTGTTTTTTTTAACTTAGAATTTATTTCATATTTATTAACTATATACTGAAAGACAAACGTTATTTTGTTTATTTTAGCGTTGCACCTTTTTATTTTACTCATATAAAATGTTTTTCATTTTTGTTAATTTGGGATATTTTCTACTTGTGTTCAAAATATTAATATATAGCGAGGATAGAATAATGGTCAAGGATGCGGACTGAACAGCCGGTAAAACTTTGTTCAAATCTATAATATAATCTAACTGTCTTGAACCACATTAATTAGCATGTTAAGCTTACTTGGAGTGGTTAACGAGTTCTAGTAATCTTTACAAAAAAAAAAACATGTATGCAGTTCCCACGAGATAGATGAGAAACCCTCAAATGAAATGAAATATAGAATAAAAATATTTCACGGCAATTGATTTATTAAATATGATAACGATAAGTTTCAGTCACAATTGCAGCACAAAATGTAATATAAAAGTTTAATTTTATAGCCACTCAATGTTAAAATGCTTAGAGTATTTATAAGCAAGCTATGCTTATTTATACTCTAAGTTACAATGCTTATTTTCAGAGGTGTAAGAGCCTAAAGTTTAGTGTAATACAACAATGGAATATTTTTTTTTCGAGTAAAATATCTTTGTAATAGTGCCATCTATTTCATTCTATTAGTAAAATTATTGTATGGAATAAAAATTGATTGACTCTCAAGGTGGTACGTAAAAAGTAGACAGTAGATGGCCTAAACACGACTAATTTATTAAAATTGTACCTCATTCTCTCCCAGAATTAATCCTATAGATGTATTTGTTTGTCTATTTTTAGAGTCGCATTTTCGTTTCATCGCGTATCAAATTACAACGATTCTAAAAAAGTATTCACTTCAAAAATAAAAATGATTCAGTCGTTTATTTTGTTTGATTAACATCCAGACATCTGTACAAATTTTCACATATTGCAATATTGAAATGGGTATAGAAACGGTACAAGCTACCTAATGGTTAAATCCTTCTTCTTTTAGTATCGAATACACTTTATGTGGATTGGGTTACAATAATGCCTCCGAAACCAAACTGGATTTCAATCGATCACTCCTTGACACAGTCTCAATTCTATTTTATTCTATTCTTGCATTGTGGTATTTTATACGTATTATAGCCATGCTACATAAGTTTGTAGTACGAATAGTTCGGCTTGATCGGGAAAGGACCACGACCTAACAGAATACCAGCGCAAAATAGCAGGTTAATGCTGCTTCGTTTCGTATGGCGAGTGTAGAGAACCGGAGACCTTTATTATTGGAAACGAGGCATTGCATCTTAGTCCTCAGGGGTGACAACTTATCTGCCTTTTGATTCTTAATTGATGATTGATGTAGATGTGTAAAGGTCACAGCACCCACTTACCATCAGGGGGAGTGTATGCTCATTTCTCGCACTATTTCAATAAAATTAATGAAGCATTGGCCAGTTTGCAAGCTAAACATCTTGTCTGGCGGAAGAACTTCATATTAGTGATAGAAAATTTTATTCATATATTGATTATTATTAAAATTATTACTTGTTAAAAGTCCTTTATAAATTTGTCACTATCTCAGAAATTATCATTAAGAGACCCCGGAACTTTTCTATTAAACAGTTTACTATTATGTATTACGTGTTCTAATTTAAGCAAAATCATTCTAGAAAAGTTTAACAGCGATCACCTTATTCTAAGCGATTATTATCACCTATGTATTTAAAGTGGATGGAGAGTAGTGGACTGTATTTATACTTTAACTGGCGGTGTGAGGTTAGCTATACTAGGGGACTGCTCGAAGAAAAGATGGTACTTTTAACTATACTATATTCACTATTTACAAAGGGTTCGGCACTATTAACTAAATCACTATTCAAAGAGGGAGGTCTTCAGTATGGAGTCTTCTTCCAGGTTTTCTGTCTTGATTCTTCCTTGTTGTCTTCTCGAGTGCCGCTTCCGAATGAACGCCCACGGCCTAAATCGCCCTTCTTATATTCCCGAGGAGAGCGCTTCATTCCGTGGGGTTATCCGCCCGATGGCAATTTTCGCCGCACGCGCGCTGATTGGTTGCCCGATATCGCGTGATCAGCGCCGGCGTGCGGGGTGCGCGGGACGTAACGGGGAACGAAGGGGCGACGGGGCGGCGGGTCTCTCGCTGTCCGTAACATTCTCCCCCCGGCGTAGCCTTGCGAGCCTAGGCTGCACTCGGGAGGACGGCGATCCTCCTGACCGGCCGCCGCAGCAATCCGCCCCTGGTCCTCACTTCGACGTTCCGTACCACGCCGTCTGGTCCGGGAAAGGTCCTCGTTATAACTCCTCTTGGCCACACGTTCCGCGGCATGGTCCCGTCTGCCACCACGACGAGGTCTCCTTCTTGTACCGGGCGCTGCTGCACGTCCCTTGAGTCTCCGCGCGCAACCAGCGTCGGCAGGTACTCCTTCACCCAGCGCTTCCAGTACTCGTCGGCAAGTCCCTGCGCCGCTCTCCACGCCCGACGATCATTAGGCGTGCACGGCGCGGTCACTGGAAGGCTCGATGGTCCCAGCAGCAAGAAGTGGTTGGGTGTCAATGCCTCTTCTTCGTCGATGTCGACCGGTACGTGCGTCAACGGTCGAGAGTTAACGGTGTTTTCGGCTTCTGTGAGGAGCGTCGCTAATGTCTCCTCCCGTGGGCTCTTTTGATTGAGTGTGGCTTCGAGCGCGGTCTTCACCGAGCGCACGAGACGCTCCCATGCGCCTCCATGGTTCGGCGCTCCCGGCGCGATGAACTTCCAATCCGTCCGCCAAGTCAACGCGTAGTCCTTCAGCAGGGGTGCCCACTCTTCCATCGCCCGTCGTAATTCGGTGTCCGCCCCATGAAAGTTTGTCCCGTTATCCGAGTAGATGACCCGTGGCCACCCACGCCTAGCCGCCATGCGCCGCAATGCCGATATCGCCGAGTCCGTCGTTAGGGAATAAACTATCTCTAGATGTACCGCGCGCGTCGTCAAACAAGTGAATAACGCTATCCACCGTTTTTCATGCCTACGTCCTATTGTTACCGTTATAGGCCCGAAATAGTCGATTCCGGTGTAGGTGAATGGTCGCGCGAATGCCCCTAACCGTTCAGGTGGTAGATCTCCGATAACCGCTGGCCGTGGTGTCGCCTTGCGTACCCTGCACCGCAGACATCTTCGCTCCACTTCTCGTACGGTCGGTCGTAGTCGAAGTATGTGATATCTCGTGCGTAGGTCGTTCACTACCCGTTCCCTGTTGGCGTGGCTTGCTTCCTTATGCGCCTTCTCCACAAGCAGCTTTACAAACTGGTGGCGTCCGTTCAGGATGATGGGCCTCTTCATTTGGCTGTCCACATCGGCTGCGTCAATCCGTCCTCTAGCTCGCAGTACGCCATCTTCGAATATGGGGTCGAGCTTCCTTAACGCGCTGCCGGTTGCCAAGTTCCTTCCTTTCTGCAGTCGACTGATGTCTTCAGCAAAACTCTCTTGTTGACTTCGCTCTATCCACATCCGCTCTGCTTTCTGGATGTGGTCCAATGTTAGTCCGTGCACCTTTCCTCTCATGGCATCGACGAACTGTAATATCCGAGCGGTGGCCCTGACCAATCTCTCGTAAGAAGAGAACCTCTCGATATCTGGCAGGTGTGGAGCGCCCCTGGTGTCGCTCTGGTGCGCCACGACTTCCTCCAGCTCGTCATCTTCATCCCCTGCCTTCTCTTCCCGTCGTCGAGGCCATCGATCTTCCTCTTCGTACAGGAATGGCGGTCCCGTAAACCATTTGTCGCTCTCTTCCTTGTACGTATAATTAATGCGCGTTGCCTGATCCGCGATGTTGTCTGCGGTCGGTATCCACCTCCATTGCTCGGGTGACGTCTTCTCCGATATCTCCCCTAATCTATGTGCTACGTATGGGGTGTAACGCGCCGTATCGTTTTGAATCCAATGGAGCGCCGTAGTGGAGTCTGTCCAATAAACTACCCTATCGGCTACCACTCTGTGCTCGCCTTGCACGAATTCCGCGAGTCGCGCGCCTATCAGATTCGCCTGTAATTCTAACCGTGGTATGCTTTGCGCCTTTATCGGGGCGACTTTCGCCTTGGCCGCCACTGATCGTACCTTAACCGTTCCGTCGCGGTATCGTAATCGCCAATACGCCGCGGATGCGTACGCACGTTCGCTTGCGTCGCTGAACACGTGGAGCTGACGCTCTACCACTCCCCCCGTAGGAGCATAGCACCTAGGCAGCCGCAGTCGTGATACTTCCTCGACGACTCGCAGCCACCTCTGGAATTCCTCAGCTGCCTCCTCGGGTAGTTCGTCGTCCCATCCGACCTTCTTCATCCGCCACAGGTCTTGCAGCAGGATCTTGGCGGTGATGGTGAGGTAGCTCAGCAGTCCAAGCGGGTCGAAGACCGACATGACTGCACTCAACGCCTCTTTCTTGGTCGGTGGCCTCTGCAGCGTCTTCACCTCGTTCGGTACCCGGTTCATGGATGTGTTAAACGTTAAGGCGTCTTCATTGGCCATCCATAATAGCCCTAGGGTTCTGCCTGGGCTGTCTTGTCTCAAGCCTACCTCCTTAGGCTTGCTCGCTAATAATTCCTCCGGCTTGTCTTCTAGTAGGGCTGCGAGGTTCGAATTCCAGCCCGCTAAGGTGAAGCCGGCCTGCTGGTGGACTTCCGTAACCTGCCTCGCATGGTTTACCGCTTCCTCTACCGTAGCATAACTGTCTAGGTAGTCATCCATGTAGTGACTACGTACGATAGCGTTAAGTGCCAACGGATGTGTCTCAGCGTGTGCGCGCGCGTTATGATCCCTAACGCTATGTGCGAGAAACGGCGAGCTCCTCGCACCGAAAATCATTGAAGTCATAACGTATTCCCGCGGTGGGCTGGATCGCTCGTTACCTCGCCACAGAAATAATTGCGCGGGTTGGTCGCGACGGTCAATCTTAACGCGTAAGAACATTTCCCTAATATCCGCTGACACGGCTATTTCGTTCTCCCTAAATCTGAACAGTATGCCCGGTAGGTTCCGTAACAAGTCGGGGCCGTCAAGCAAATAATCGTTCAAACATTTACCGGACGCACGCGCTGCCGCGTCGAAAACCACTCTCGTCTTCCCAGGCTTGTTCGGGTTTCGTACTGCGAAGTGGGGCAGGTACCAGCTCCTAGGGTCCTCTCTCTCCGTCCCCTCGGCTTCCCTTGCGTATCCTTTCGCCAGGAGGTTATCTATTTGTGCGGTATAGGCGTCTCGAAATTCCGGCGATTTGTCCATCTTCCTCTCGATCGTCCGCAGTCTTCTAGCAGCCATCTCGTAGCTAGGAGGCATCCGCACGTCGTCGTCCTTCCATGGCAGTCCCACCTGGTATTGATCGCCGACCTTCTTGACGGTGCGCTGGAATATCTCGACAGCGCGCTCCTCTTCCCGTCGCGGCATATTCCTTAGCGAGATACCGATGGAATCGATCTCGTACTGCCGTTTGAGGAGTTCCGTTATCTCCTCGTCTTGACTCGCGAACGTTCGGATGTCCCTATCTATCCGTCCGCTACTGCTTACGACGTGTAACACGGTTTCACCGTCCTCCCTACACGTGAATCGCGGCACGGTTCCCTGTATCACCCATCCTAATAACGTACGTGCAGCTATAGGCTGCCTTCGACGCCCTATCCTCAAATTACGGGTGATTATTAAATGCCAATTGTCGGCTCCTAATAATAATCTCGGTTTGGCGTCCTCATAGCAAACCGAGCTCGGTAGGTCGCGTAAATGCTTTAGACGTAAACACTCTTTATTTACCGACTGCGAACCTATCTGTAAATTCGTTACTGTACGCGCATTTATTCTATACATCTCGCTGCGCGATTTTCCACGTATGCCTATGTTAACTAGCCTGCTATCGGCCTCGCGCTGACTATTGCTTATTCCCCTAATATTCAGCGGCTTTACCGGTCCTTCCGCTCCTAACTCACGCGCTAAGTCGTCATCGATCAACGAAATAGTCGAACCTTCGTCGAGCAACGCGTACGTGTCTATTTCCTTACCGTGTGGTCCACGTAACGTAATGGGACACACTTTCAACAATACGGATGCTATCCTACCGACGTTAGACGCGACGAGTACGGTCTCATCTGGTTTGGCCGATGTCTCAGGTGCGCTGGTCTTGCGGGTGTGAAGGAGGGCGTGGTGGGGGGCGTTGCAGCCGTCGATGCCGCATTTCTTTGCTTTACATTTAAACCGTCGGTGTTTACTATTTAAACATAGAAAACATACCCCGTCTTCTTTTACCCAATTCCACCGGTCGTCCACACCCATTTGCGCTAACTTCCTACACTTGGCGATCGCGTGTTCACCTCCGCAGCACATACAAGAGGCACTACCGGTGTCCTCCTGTGCGGTGAACGTTTTTACGTCGCGAGCCCTATTCTCTACGCGGCGTGTCACTATCCTTTTCGACGGCGGCGCCTCTCGTCTTACGGGCGATCCCTTAGTCGGCTCTACGGACGTATAGGCATGACTCAACGCACGATCAGCCTCTCTCATCATGAACCTGGACAGTGTAACGATGTCCGGCTCGTCTGCACTCCTGTAGTGCTCCGCATAATCACACCAACGCGACCGTAAGTGAGGGCTTAACTTACTCGTTACCTCCCTAGTAAGCATTGGATTTTGCAGATATCCCTTGCCGTCGACGTTTTGCAAAATGCACACGATATTTTGCAACTTTATTGCGAACGCATTTAATTCCTGTGCGGTTTGACCCGGGCGCGGAAGGCGTTTCAATTCTTCTAACGCGCGATCGATAATTACTTCTGGGCGGCCGAAACACTGCTCTAATGTTCGCATAATATCTGCTGGATCCTTCGCGGTAAACAGCAGTGCCGATACTACTTCCCTAGCTTCACCGCGTAAGCAATTTCTTAACCTTGCCATATTTTCCGTATCTGTGAATCCATATAGACGCGTGGATTCTTTCATCGCGGCTTTGAACGCTAACCATTCCGCGGCCGAACCGTTAAAAATAGGCAAGTCCTGCGTCTGCTTCGCGGCAGCGGGCCTAACTCTGACCATATTCTCCAGAGCCGCCGCTAGTCGCTCTATACCCCTATCCTTTCCTCGCGGAGTAAGCGACCTATCTCTATCCCTATCTCTCTCTAGCCTACGCTGTGGCGCTGGCGTCCTATGCGCACCTACATCCCTATACGGCGACGATAATCTACGATCCGTGCGGCGATGTGGCGATGGCGATCTACGTACACCTACATCCCTATGCGGCGACGGTGATCTACGATCCGCGTGGCGATGTGGCGATCTATGTGTAGGCGATAGAGTGCGGCGTTGGACGCGCGACGGCGACGTAACCCGTACACGACGATCCACCTGGTTCATTCCTACGGCGACTCCATCTTCCCTCTGTACCGAATCTATGCGGCGCGGTTGAACGTTATTCGCTTCCGTCCTCCCCTGGGCATCTTCACTGTGGTCGTAACCGGTTACCCTGTTCGGTAGGGTCTGCTCTAACTCGATGCGGGGCGCGGGCTGAGAGGGGCGGGAAGGCGACTCCCCCCGCACAGTCTCTACGTTCTCTAACCACCTATCAACGCGTACCCTATTTTCAACTAACTCGTCTTCGTTGACACTTTCCCTATCTGTTTCTTCTTGCAGTTGCGCGACGTCCCTAGCGTACTTCTTCCTAATAAGATCTTCTTCCAACTGCAATTGCTTCCTCCTAATTGCAGCTAGTTCCTCCGCGGCGTTATATTCAATTTGCTTTAATTTAGCTATCGCACTAGCCGTCGACCGGGCTGAACGAACGGAGCGAACCGACGGGGCGCGGGGCGCGGGCCTATGTACGTCTGTTACAGGCGCGACGGTACGTACTATCGAACTAATCTCTGTAGACGGAAGATCTTCTATAATCGCGGCGAGTGTCTCTGTACGCGGCGCGGAAATGCTAACCTCTCCCAAACGATCGGTTGTGGACACGGACATAGTGGGGCGCGGCGGCGGGGGCGCGGGCGCGGGCGTAGATGCGGGCGCGGGCGGGGCCTGGAGCGCGGGCGCGGCGGAGGGCGCTTGTGCCATCGTGAGATAATCGGACGGGGACGCGGGTGCTTCTTCGAATATGCGCATTCCTACCGGCGTGTCATCATCGTTCCGTGTCTTCTGGCTTCGTGTCTTCCTCATGGTCCCACGTTGCTACCTCCGGTCGTCTTCAAAAAGACGTACGTACAGTCTTTAAAAAGACACACGTATGGATGTCGTTCCCGCCACAAGGGCGTTACCAGATGGTCACAGTTTGGCACCGTTAGGGAGTGACCACTGGCCGCGTAAACGCGGTTAAGAAACAAGAAATTGTCTGGAAACAGACAATAGACGTGTATGACGTAGGCGTAACAAGAAACAGGGAAGAAATTAGTACCGACGATCTTCTCTCTTCGTCGACGAACTTCTTTCTTCCTTGAAGATCTTCTATAATAATCTTCTCTCTTCTGTAATTATGTTCTTTCTTCTATAATTACGTTCTTTCTTCTATAACTGCCTTCTTTCTTGTTTCTTCTTACTTCTTTCTTCTTTCTTCCTTCTTCTGGCTGCTATCCGGCGACGATGGACCAAGATAAAGTGGATGGAGAGTAGTGGACTGTATTTATACTTTAACTGGCGGTGTGAGGTTAGCTATACTAGGGGACTGCTCGAAGAAAAGATGGTACTTTTAACTATACTATATTCACTATTTACAAAGGGTTCGGCACTATTAACTAAATCACTATTCAAAGAGGGAGGTCTTCAGTATGGAGTCTTCTTCCAGGTTTTCTGTCTTGATTCTTCCTTGTTGTCTTCTCGAGTGCCGCTTCCGAATGAACGCCCACGGCCTAAATCGCCCTTCTTATATTCCCGAGGAGAGCGCTTCATTCCGTGGGGTTATCCGCCCGATGGCAATTTTCGCCGCACGCGCGCTGATTGGTTGCCCGATATCGCGTGATCAGCGCCGGCGTGCGGGGTGCGCGGGACGTAACGGGGAACGAAGGGGCGACGGGGCGGCGGGTCTCTCGCTGTCCGTAACATTCTCCCCCCGGCGTAGCCTTGCGAGCCTAGGCTGCACTCGGGAGGACGGCGATCCTCCTGACCGGCCGCCGCAGCAATCCGCCCCTGGTCCTCACTTCGACGTTCCGTACCACGCCGTCTGGTCCGGGAAAGGTCCTCGTTATAACTCCTCTTGGCCACACGTTCCGCGGCATGGTCCCGTCTGCCACCACGACCCGATATCGCGTGATCAGCGCCGGCGTGCGGGGTGCGCGGGACGTAACGGGGAACGAAGGGGCGACGGGGCGGCGGGTCTCTCGCTGTCCGTAACAGTATTCTTAACTTATATTGAAATTTAATATATTAAGTACAAAGTACGAATAGAATTTAACAAAATTGAAAATGATCGTTTTCATTCAATATAGATTACAGGAATAATTATTGAGTCAGTTTTAGATTTACGACTGTACTGGTTCAGGAAATAAACTTCTGTCCTGCGGGCAACCTGCAAGAAACAATAAGGGAATTTTTTAAACCTTTAATTTACAATGTAATTTTAATAATACTAATAATATTCGTTGTTTGCTTCAAACCAATACCAATAAGAGCGTGGGTCCCGCCTAGACGATAACCAATTAAGCTTGCTTATGACAATGTCTAAACTGTGTAACGATGTTATGAATATATTTATGTGCGCAGTTTCCAATCACGCAATTAATCAATACTGCACTGCGCAGTTGTTGCAGCCATCGCACGAGATAATTGTTTTTATAGAAAAAGAGGCAAAAGACAAACGAGCATGCAGCTCACCTAATAGTAAGTGTCGACCGCCGCCCGTGAAAAGCAACAGCACCAGGGGAATTAGAGGTGCGTTGCAGGCCTTTTGGAAAGGAGTAAGCTCATTTCTTGAAGATAGCTAAGTCGTATCTTTCCGAAAAAAAATCCTCAAAGTAGTCGTGCGAAGAAGACAACCCCAAAAAATTATATTTCGTATGTGCGTGCGTGGAGTATAGTTGAAGCACGAATGAGTCGGCTCGGACGGAGAAGGAACACACTCTCACAAATACCAGCGTAAAATTGCAGCTTAATACTGATGTATTAGTGAGTGTAGAGAACCGGAGACTCTTTTTTACTGGAAACGAGACATTCTATCTTAGTTCTTAGCAGTGACAACGCATCTGCATTTTGATTCTTAATCCAGGATAAATGGTACATATCTATGGACTGTGTGCTCGTTTATCACCCTTATTCTATTTAAAAAAAAACACAAACTTAAATAGTTTTTGTTTGAATTTATTCTCATCACGTTATATTATTACTATTTAGAAAAATTCGACATATTTTGTGTTAAATTCATTAGATTTACGGTACAGTCTTCACATCTTGCTCGTTATAAAACTGAACCATTTTTGATTAAATGTCGGTTGCAGGTGTCCATGGACTGCAGAAGCCACTATTAGGTGGACTGAAATTTCGTTCCTCACTTTCGTTTATTAAAAAAATTGTTTAATAACATTTAAGTAGAAACACAAATTTTTGGTGTGTTGTTATGGCAGCCGTTTTTAAAGTGAAAACTTCTTTAGCATCGTTGTGATTTGAAACTCGGTGAAACGAGAAAACGACACGAAAGGGACAACCTTACACATCTATAGGCTATTATAGCCTGCGAGAGAATGAGATAGAATACTTTTTTTTGCACCCGATGCAATTGGAAAAAGGGCTACCCTTTACGTAGGGAGGCGGAAAATGCATTACGCATACCACGATAGGCTATCCATCGTGGCTATGGGGGACTCACTGCCTACCGGGGAGCCTAAGTGATACCCCCTAAAAACCGCCATTGGGGACTGGCAACCAGCTGTTTAAAGCTTCTTGTCTATGCGCAATATAGTTTTATAGGTATGGTAGGTAGTAGGTTATATATGTAAGTAGATAGATAGTAACCCGGGGCAATTTGTATGCTACTTTTTATCCGATTATAGAATATAAAAAAAGAAGGTTAATTATATTCCTTCCTTTTGATGTTAATTTTCTATTATATCTTAGTTATACGCGGAATGACGGCAGTTTTTCAAATAAATACCGTATTTATAAATAACGTTTAAAATATAGTTATAACCTTGGTAAAATAATTTGCAACTAAACAGATTTAGTTATCAAAACAGCACCATCTATCATCAAATGGAAAAATAGTATATTTTGCCTTGAGTTACTAATAAATTAAATAAGCTTACATTTATATGTTCAAATAGTTGGATTTTAAAATTATTAGAAATTTTATTTCTAACGTTTTTTAGTATTTTTGTTATTTTATTTTAAAAGTGTAATAACTTCAATAGATAATAGTGACGTCTATCAAAAGTATGAAAATTGATAAGGTTTTTATTTCAATTACTAATCTAATATTGGTCTTACTATTTAATACTGGTCTGTCTGCAATTATTGCATAATTTTCATTATGATTATAGTTTTATTAAAGAAATTTGTATGTGTCGTGGCTAGATCGAAGAATTGATCATAATTATATCATAAAGTAGTCTATTATTTAGTGAAATAGTGTGGTCATGTCATGACATTTGACACTGTTTGTTGACCATTTCATGATATAGCTTGATGAAATCAATGAATAGAAATCGTTTGAAGATATTGGTAATT
The DNA here is from genome assembly GCA_963668995.1 of Parnassius mnemosyne. Lineage (NCBI taxonomy): Eukaryota > Metazoa > Arthropoda > Insecta > Lepidoptera > Papilionidae > Parnassius > Parnassius mnemosyne. Next base: position 69,160,413 of record CAVLGL010000082.1, on the reverse strand, counting down.
AAACGCAACGTTGTTATGTCATGATATGTTTATATGACGATATAATTAAATCGTTTTTCACGGCTAGCGGCGCTGATAGCGTATTTTTAATAGAAACAGAACTTTTAACAGAATTGACATCACTTTATGCCTTATATATACATAACATATTGACATTATTAGATAGTATAGTTTTGGCTTTCATTATTTCATCTAACTATAGCGTCATCTACTTAAACTAAAATTGTAAGTATCTGATAAAATTTAATAATAGAATGCTACTGAATATACGATGTAAATAATTGAAAGTTCGTTCGTAGCATCGTCGGGTGTGTAATTACTAGGCAGCACTACAACAATCATGCAAAAACTTAGTTTCAGGTTTCATTAATTGTATTTAAACAAATACGAGGGCCATGTAGCTCTTGCCGTGAGATTTCATCATGGCACGGGAGCAAAGCGTGTACGATTCCCTCGAGGATGATTCTGATATATAAAACTTTACGTGCTGACTTAACACGTGTCCGTTAAAGTGGTGAAAAATAACTTCGTGGGGAATCCAAGATGTCTGAGTAATTAAAATAGTCATGGTGATGTGAAAACCGTTAACATGCATTAAAGCATTGCAGCCTACTCTATTTTTCTGCCAACAAAACACTATAGGTAATGAGGAGCTCTGTGCACAGCAGTGAGAAGTATATTAGCTGCTATTTTATTTCTTTACCGTGTAGTGGCGGTTAAGAATATCCACTACCCCATATCTTCCCGTGGGTGTCGTAAAAGGCGACAAAGGGAAACAGGCAGGAGATGGGCAGCAGCATCTTCCTGGTAACGACAAAATACAATAAAAAACTGCGGTTGCCAACCCGCTCGCCAAGCGTGGCAACTATGGCAATATACCCCCCATAATGAAAGTTACGAAGAGACGGCCCCCAGTCCCCGGCGGCCCCGCTATTCCTGGCTACGGTGGCGACCATGGTAACGGCGGGGCAGGGGGTGCTAAGAATCTCCGGTGGAGGTTCGGTTGCCACCTACAACGACTCGACCTGGCAACATACAACGCACGCACCCTGAGGACTGACGAGAAGATTGTGGAGCTGGAAGAAGAGATAGACAAGTTACGCTGGCATATTATAGGATTATCCGAAGTCCGAAGAGAGGGGGAGGACACGGTAATCCTCGAATCCGGCAACTTGCTCTATCACCGGGAGGGCGACCATCTGTCCCAAGGAGGTGTCGGATTTATCGTCCACAAGTCTCTCGTTAACAACGTTGTAAAGATTGAGAGTGTGTCGACGAGGGTTGCGTACCTTATACTCAGAATCACCAAACGGTATTCGCTGAAGGTCATACAGGTTTACGCACCAACCTCGGCACACCCCGATCAGGAGGTGGAGGAAATGTATGAGGATATCTCTAGAGCCATGCATTCCTCCAAAACCCAATATACGGTGTTAATGGGAGACTTCAATGCAAAACTAGGCACAAGAGAGAACGGTGAGCTGAAAGTGGGGAAATTTGGAATAGGGCAACGGAACCCAAGGGGCCAGCAGTTGGCCGACTTCATGGAGAAAGAGGGACTCTTTATGATGAACTCTTTCTTCCAGAAGCGGCCCCACAGGAAGTGGACCTGGTCGAGCCCCGACGGTTCGACAAAAAATGAGATTGACTTCATTATGACGACCAGACGACAACTGTTCAGTGATGTCTCAGTGATCGCGAGGGTGAAAACCGGCAGCGATCACCGAATGGTTAGAGGCACACTGAACCTAAACGTTAAGTTGGAGAGGTCTCGTCTAATGAAGTCAACGCTCCGTCCCCCTCGTGCTCTAATCCAAAGTCCCGAAACCTTTCAGCTCGAGTTGCAAAACCGTTTTCAGTACCTAGAAGACTGCAATGAAGTGGACGATTTGAATGACAAGCTCGTGGAAACTGTCCATGCGGTCGGAGCTAAGTTCTGCAAGACCCGCCGCAGAAGAACACAAAAACTCTCCGATCACACTCTTAATCTCATGGCTGTTAGACGGGAGATGAAGCTACATTCTTCAACAGATTTGACAGCATACAGGCAACTGAACAGACAGATCTCCAAATGCATGCGGCGGGACTTACGCAACTTCAATACAGCTCGTATTGAAGAAGCGATCGAGCGGAACCAAGGCTCCAAAGTCTTTGCCAGAGATCTGTCTGCCAGAAAGAGCCAACTGTCAAAGCTGAAGACCGAATGTGGCAGCATCGTTTCCGGGGTACCTGAGATTTTGAGTGAGATTGAGAGGTTCTATGGGCAGCTGTACACGTCATCGTTGGAGCCACACGCAAGTGTGAGTAACGATCCAAGAGCGAGTCTTATCCGACATTATTCCGATGATATCCCGGACGTCAGTCTGAGCGAGATTAGAATGGCTCTCCAGCACCTTAAAAACGGCAAGGCCCCAGGCCAGGATGGAATTACAGCGGAGCTTATGAAAGCGGGTGGAAAACCGGTACTTGAAGTCCTTCAGAAGCTCTTTAATTCCGTCCTCCATGGTGCCATTACACCGGAGGCGTGGAGCAGAAGTGTGGTGGTCTTGTTCTTCAAGAAAGGCGACAACGCTCTCTTGAAGAACTACAGACCGATTTCCCTTCTGAGCCGCGTCTACGTGCTGTTTTCGAGAGTCATTACGAATCGTCTCGCGCGCAGACTTGACGACTTCCAGCCTCCCGAACAAGCCGGTTTCCGAAAAGGCTTTAGCACCATAGACCACATACATACCCTTCGGCAAATTGTACAGAAGTCCGAGGAGTACAATTTGCCACTATGTCTGGCGTATGTGGACTATGAGAAAGCCTTTGATTCCGTCGAAATTTGGGCGGTGCTGCAGTCCCTTCAGCGATGCCAAGTTGACTGTCGGTATATCGAAGTGTTGAAGTGCTTGTACAGTAGGGCTACGATGGCTATCCGAGTACAGAACCAGAGTACGAAACCTATCCAATTGCAGAGAGGTGTAAGACAGGGTGACGTCATATCCCCGAAACTCTTCACCGCTGCATTGGAAGATGTTTTCAAGCTTCTGGACTGGAAAGGATACGGTATCAACATCAATGGCGAGTACATCACTCACCTTCGATTTGCCGACGATATAGTCCTTATGGCAGAATCGCTGGAGGACCTAAGCACTATGCTCAATGACCTCAATAGTGTTTCCCAACGGATAGGTCTTAAGATGAACATGGACAAAACAAAGATCATGTTTAATGTCCATGTCACACCTATGCCGGTAGTTGTTGGGAACACTAAGCTCGAAGTTGTTGACGAGTATGTTTACCTGGGACAAATAGTCCGACTAGGTAAGTCCAACTTCGACCGAGAGGTCAATCGACGGATTCAACTCGGTTGGGCAGCGTTCGGGAAATTACGGCACATCTTCTCGTCAGGTATACCTCAAAACTTGAAAACGAGACTGTACACCCAGTGCGTGTTGCCAGTGATGACATACGGAACTGAGACGTGGTCCTTCACTGCTGGCCGGATGAGGAAGCTCAAGGTCGCTCAGCGAGCTATGGAGAGGGCTATGCTCGGAGTTTCTCTGCGTGATAAACTCAGAAATGAGGATATCCGCAGTAGAACCAGAGTGACCGACATAGCCCAACGGATTAGTAAGCTGAAGTGGCAATGGGCCGGCCATATAGCTCGAAGAACCGACAACCGATGGGGAAGAAAGGTTCTCGAGTGGCAGCCTCGTACCGGCAGGCGAAGTGTAGGGCGTCCCCCCACTAGATGGAGTGACGACCTGGTAAGATTTGCAGGAAGTCGATGGATGCAGGTGGCTCAGGACCGTGCTTTGTGGCATTCTTTGGGGGAGGCCTATGTTCAGCAGTGGACTTGTGAAGGGCTGTAATGATGATGATTATTTCTTTACCTTTAATGAGACTTGTAATTCAGTTTGTAATTTAAGGTAGCGTTCACAATTTCGGACATATTAAGATATTTGTGACAGTCTTGGATAGCTCATATGAGTATTTGTAAATTAACAGGCTCTTTTTTTTAAAGCAGATTTTGAATAAAACTACTTTTACGGATTTTATCGCGTTTAATTAAGTGATTTTATATTCCCGACGTTTCGGTTGCTTCAGTTGCTCGGTTGCAACACTTTTTTGGCCAATAATTATCTGCGGCCATTGCCTAGTAGTAATGTGTGTGTAAGCTGCTACAATTTTTACTTTTCATGGGATATGCGTGGAATATATGCAGTTTTATTTTATTCATATTTTCGGATATGTAACTATTTTGTTTTCATTCTGTGATAAATTCCACTAAAAAAGTCCACTGAAATGAACATAGGCCTCCCCCATAAAATGTCAAGTAGCCGGATATTTGCCATAGTTGCCACGCTTGGTAGGCGGGTTGGCAACCGCAGCTATTATTATATTGATCTGTTGTCAGGAAGGTGATGCTGCCCATCTCCTATTTGTTTTCCTATGTCGCCTCATACGAAGAGGCGATATGAGGAGCGGATTCTCTTGCACCGCCACAAATAGGCGAAAATTTTTCTACTACCGTTCATGAGTGTAGTGCTTCCCACGGTCACTGTGTATAAAGTTTATAAGGAATAAAACATTTTTAAGGAATAGAATAGAATAGAATGGAATATAATGAAATAGAATGGAATAGAATGGAATAGAATGGAATAGAATGGAATAGAATGGAATAGAATGGAATAGAATAGAATAGAATAGAATAGACTAGAATAGAATAGAATAGGGTAGACTAAGAATAGAATAGAATAGAATAAATGCAGAAGTATGCTTGGTTTTTAATTTAATTAAATTAATTATAGGGCCTTATCAGGTCCTTAGCAGATGGTAGCACTAAACCATGTTCCCTGTTAAAATTAGGATGTTTTTTAATTTCAATAGGCTCGCGGATCATCATTGGTAGGAATCGATGAGCAAGGATTTGTTGTCTATCAGATCCGATATAATGGTATGGACGATAATAAACATGTTGACATACTTTAGACTTCCCGGAGCGTCGGTGCTTTACATCAACGATATGTTCTTTTACGAGGGTTTTTATGGAATTTTCACCCAAAGATGCATAAAAAATCCCCACGTTAAAAAAGTTAAAATGAAACATGATAAAATCCGTAACATTAGTTTTTTTCCATGTGTACTGTACCATCATTATATGTATAGAACTGCGTTTATAAAATATTGAATACTACTGCAACGTAAAAAAAAATATCTACATCTATTTTATGGTGCCAATCAATATTAAATAGGACCAATGATATGATTTTTTTATAGGATAGGTTAACAAACGAGCACACAGTCCACCTGATAGTAAGTGGTTTCTGTGACCCATATACATCTACATTTATCCTCAATAAAGTATCAAAGTGCAGATGCGTCGTCATCCGTGAAGACTAAGATGGAATTCCTCTTTTCCAGTAAAATGGGTCTCCGGTTCTCTACACTCACCATACCAAACACAGCAGCGTTAAGCTGCTATTTTACGCTGGTATTCTGTGAGAGCGTGGTCCTTCCCCGGTCGAGCCCACCCATTCGTCCTACAACTATTCTACTCATATAGCGGCAGAATAGATCTACCTCGTATAAAAAATATAAAATATCTCAAACAAACATTACACCGTAAACTGATACTAGACCATGAAATTCGTCATTATTTTGTTAAAACTAAATTAACTGTAATTATTAATGAATTTAAAGAGAAAAATGTAAATAATTATAATAATAATACATTTTGATTCCAAGACTTTAAGAGAAAGAAGACTTTTACCTTTCTTATGGATCATTATTCTTAAGGACATCGGAAGACACGCCCGATATAAAAAATTGTAGGTATTTCTAGACATATGAATTTACGTGTTCCTGTAGCACATAATATCTATGCCAAATACCAATCATCTACGTCTAATAGTGTTTTAGAATTCAAAAAAATATTTGGCAGATATATAGACACATACACCGAGGTAACTCTAAAAGTGATCGAATTTTGCTAAATTTGGCACGGAACAGCATTTGATGATGTTCCTAAATACAAGCTCACGCGAGCGAAGCCGCGGGCAAAAAGCTAGTCTTAAATATATAATATTATAATATATAATATTTCGGAAAGAAATGTTAACCTCTTACTTTTTATAACAAATTAACTTCCTCCGCTATAAAATCTGTCAAATATTTCACCTGATTACTCAGTGGCGCCGCCCTGGTGGCAAAAGCAGTTGGGGATGGCTTCATCATTACCATTATATTCTATTTAAACATAGGCGTATGGGACTCTCATATTTTGAACACTATAACTGTAACTATCGGATTTTACGCAGAAATTTAACTTCTTTTTGACATTATAGTAGTATATAGTAGAGTCTTTATATTATTATGGATTTTTTATAGATAATGCGAAATAAACCGAAAACTTAAATCACACACTCGAAATTTTCAAAGTACTCCGGTGTACTTCGAAGTGCTCTGTAATACCGCAAACGGCTTTTTACGTGGTGGAGCCATTCTGCAACTACACTACACATAGTAGTTAGTAAGAATGGGTCCTTTCGAGCGGGAAAGTACCACGCCCTAACAGTATACCAGCGCAAAATAGTAGGTTAATGCTGCTTTGTTTCGTATGGTGAGTGTAGAGAACCGGAGACCTATATTGTTCGAAACGAGGCATTCCATTTTAGTCGTCAGGGGTGACAACGTATCTGCATTTGATTCTTAGTTGAGGATAGATGTAGCTGTGTATAGGTCACATTTCTCATCCTATTCCAAAAAAAAGAAACAAGAAGCATTGGCCGCTTTGCAAGCTAAACAGCTTGTCTGGCGGGAGAACTTCCCTTTTCTTACACGGCCATGAACTCATATTAATGATAGAAAATTTTATTCATGTATTGATTATTATTAAAATTATTGCTTATTAAAAGACTTGTTTGAATTTGTCACTATTTCAGAAAGTCATTTTTAGTTTTACCACGGGTTCAGAAAATAAACTTCTGTCCTGGGTGCAACCAGCAAGGAACCCAGCGAGAATTTTAAGCATAAATTTACAATATAATTTTTAATAATAATAATATTCGTTGTTTGCTTCAAACCAGTGACCATTGTGATATTACAGGTGACACTTGACGATTAGTTTGACACACCATAAATGACATTTTTAGGTTAACGATGCGTTCAGGAATTCTTAATTATTCAACATTTTTAATCTTAAGAGCAGATGCAAGATTTATTTCATATTGATTTCGCGGGTTCGCATTGTTTGCAAGTTCCCAATTATCGATTATGGGTTCATTGACATTGTTGTTTCCATGTTTGACATGTGTCATGTTTAATTTTTAGCATCGGTGATCATCGAATAGCTGAGTGGGGAAGACTTTTAAGAGTGTTTCCCACTCAGCGTGTGTTATGCGATGATCGTAAATAAATCGCAAGGTCAAGTACTGATTGTTTTGCACACGGCCAACTATATATTGCTTTTTCCCGCGTTAGTAGTCCCCGTAACCTTTATCTGTACGTCCCGGCTAAGTCTACTTCTAACGTCATTTTCACAGAAGCTCTATTATAAACGACTTAGAACTTTGAGCATATCGATTTATTTCGTAACCACTTATTGATACAGTAATGACATAAATCGTTTAATATTCTCTTATCTAAACGTCAAATTCTTTAAGTAAAACCTATATACGCGAGCTACGCCGGGGGCACAGCTAGTCAGATATTATGTAAAAGAACAATTCATTCAAAACACAATAATTTACATTCTGATTTTGGGCATGCACAAATAGCATCAAACTGTATAATTTTATAGCTACTATGAAATTGATTTATTTATATTCTACTTCTATTTAGGATTCCGTTTCCAATAAAGATTTAACTATGTCACTTTAGTACAAAAAACAGTTTAATTAGTGTCTAATGATCTATTAGAATGCTTAGACGCTGATGATGTTACCTAATAGATACAACTGAACATTCATTATTAGTTAAAGAGCTGGTAGCTGTAACTTGTAACAATCTGTAAATGTTTACTGATGCTTTAAACCTTTTTTAATTTTTAAAAGTTGTCGCCTGCTCACTGCCCGGCCTTACAGTTTTAATCATCATTTAATTTTATTAGGCAAGAGTAGAAAATTTTGAGTACTTGATACTTTTGATGCTTTCATGATCCCATGTAATATGTAGGGTTATGTTGGCGACGCGCCTATAAAAATATTTAAATTTATTAGTTAACCGATTACGAATAGCTTCTAAAGTTAAAGACATTTCGTCCTTGTTACGTCGCAGTTTAGTGCCGAAACTAAATCTCCCGAAAGACGAGATTAAAGCGTTGTACAACTTACGCAACAGACCAGAGCTCACGATTCTCCGTGCAGATAAAGGAAATGCTACGGTGGTAATGGATACGTCAGATTATAATTTGAAAATACAACAAATTTTATCGGACGAAAATACGTACAAAAAGGTCAAAACAGACCCTACAACCAATGTGCTTAAAACAACTAGCGATCTAATAAAGAATTACTCCGAAAAATTAAATCTCGACGTAAATTCGATAATACCACCGTGTACCAAACCACCTAGGTTATATGGGTTACCGAAAATACACAAACCAAACGCTCCACTACGTACCATAGTGAGCCAAATCGATTCACCAACTTATAAGTTGGCTCAACACTGGCAAAAATTCTGTCACCACTGAGAGGACAAACTAGAGCACACAAAAAGGATTTGTACCATTTAGTTAGTGAGATAAAAGACCTACATCTCGCTGACAATGAAACTATGGTAAGTTTTGATGTTCAGTCACTATTTACATGCTTACCTATTGAAGACTGCATCTCAATTGTAACCAGGAAGCTAGAAGAATACAACATGCCTACAGAATATGCAGTATTACTCAAACACTGCCTTACATCTGGCTATCTATTGTGAAAGGGGGAGTTTTACAAGCAAGTAGATGGAGTGGCGATGGGCTCACCTGTATCTCCCATAGTTGCCGTCATATTCATGGAGGACTTTGAGGAGAAAGCCCTTCTTACTGCTCCTGTAAATCCAAGGTTCTACAAGCGGTACGTAGTCGACACTTTTACAATTTTACCATCTGACAAAGTAACTGTATTTTTAGACCACCTTAATTCCATACACTCTAAAATATAATTCACAATGGAGTTAGAGGCAAACAATTCTTTAGCTTTCCTAGATGTTTTAGTCATCCGAAATCCTGAAAACACCATTGGTCACACTGTGTATAGGAAAAATACCCATACCAATCGATATTTAAATGGTGAATCGCACCATCATCCATCACAGTTAGCTACCGTGGGAAAATCTTTGTTTCAGAGAGCACGAGGGATCTGTGACAGAAAACATCTAGACGGCGAGCTTCAGCAACGTCGAGCAAGTATTGCAAGACAACAAGCTTCGGGTCCCGCGCCTACGTGACAGTATCCGAGTGAAGCCGACCACAGTCGAGCGTGTGCCTGCTGTACTACCCTATGTCAGAGGAGTCACAGACGAGGTTGGCTACATTTTGAAGTGAGCTTCTATTAAAACATACTTCAAGCCGCTGAAGTAGATTAGTCAATTTTTACTATCCGTCAAGTGTAATATCCCTCTACAAGATGCAGGAGTGTAATTATCAATCAGGAGCTAGTAAAAACTTAACATAAAGTGCTACACACATACATATCAATTTTGGATAACTTGCCATTCGAATGGAGATCCCGAAACCCATCGTATATGCGGTTGTTGACCACCGGGGAGTTTAAGCCGATAAGAGCCCGGCATAATCTTTCTGTTGCCCCCGTAGTGGAAGGTGTCCATGAACGTTTCCTAACGTTCTAAGAGGATGGTATTATGTATTGTATTTTATAGTATATTATATTATATGTATGTATGTATAGCTGGTATGGTATATAAGGTACGCGTACGCGCGTGTATGTGTGTGTGTTTGTGTGCGCTTGCGTGCGTATGTGCATGCGTGAATGCGTGCGTGCGTGCGTGTCATTTTACTTCCTCCGTCCACCAAGCTGTATTATTATTAATATTTTGTGATTTTTCTAATATCTCTGATATGGATCTCATTTGTAATCCGAAATAAACATTTATTATTATTATTATTATTATAAATAAATAAACATGTTACATTAAAGCAACATTTTTAATGTATTTTTTATCATTTACCTTCTTTAAATTTACAGAGTCAACTGTTTTTACACGAGCTGGCGTGGAAAATATAAAAACCCAATCAACAGCTAAGCCTGAAATTATGAAAAAGTTTATTAAGTCGAAAATAGAACATAATGAATGATCTGGTAAAATTGTTGGTGTACTTTGGCTCGTGGTTTCATTCACGAGCCAAAGTACACCAACAATTTCACCAGATCCACCTCCAAAAGTTGATAAGTAGTGAAAAAATAATGCCAGATGTGCAACCACCTTTGCCTTTAGGCCCGCCACCACCTGCACCGCCACAAACTTTAAACCAAGAGAAGAGAAGGAGAGAATTAGAAGAAACTGACGCAAGTGAATCAAAACCAATGTGCAGGGATTTTATTAGAGGAATGTGTACAAGACCTGGATCCTGCAAATTCAGTCATTTTGCAGGTTCCAGGTTTTAGCACCGCCGCCACCACAACATTTACATTTACATTTTAAACCAATATCATATTATAAATCATAATTATAATTAAATGGTGTAAAATAATGTTTTATAATGATATAATTATACCTAAAACGCAGTAAACAAAAGTATAAGAAATAAAGTATAGATTTTTGTCAAAGCAATGGTAAAACAAAAATAAAATACCCAATCCTTATTGGGTACCACTACTTGTAATCCATTTTGAATGATAACTTATTCTTTACTATTATTCTATTCTATTTCATTAGAGATTTTCAGTGCTCATGATAATTAATTGATATTATAAGTGGTTTTGTGAATTCTAAGAAATAAATACTGGTGCATTAAACTTTCAAGGTATGTTTCGTCTTTTATTATGGCTAAATCCACTATTTTAAATTACTAACTTAATAAGTTTTACATGTAATGTGACATATGCTTGAGTTTTTACAAATAATGTACATTAAGTTTTCATCAAGTATACCTTAAAATTTGAAAACTACAGTGGACAACTAGTAATGAATATACGATATGTGATGATATTCCCAGTAGAACCAGAGTCAAAGAATAAATAATAGTTGCCAGAGTAACCGAAAACCTAAGAAAAAAACACGAGGGGTCGGCACGACCGAGGTAGGATCACGCTCTCACTGAATACCAGCGTAAAATAGCAGCTTAACGCTTCTATGTTTCGTATGGTGAGTATAGAGAACCGGAGACCCTTTTTACTGGAAACAAGGCATTCTATCTAAGTCCCCAGCGATTACTACGAATCTGCATTTTGATTCTTAATCGAGGATAATTGTAGACGTTCTATGGCTCACAGCATCCACTTACCATCAAGTAGACTGTGTGCTCCTTTATAACCCTTTAAAAAAAAACTTAAATACTTTTGCATATAAAGTGGCATATTATACTTGAATTTTGTTCTCATCACTTATAGTTTAATACTTGAAAACTAGAGTGGACAACCAATGACGTACAGATGTGCACTACACACTCAGTACAGAATCAGTAAAATATCACGAATACAGTAAATCAAATAAGTACAATAAATTATCAGCTATGTTCTGTCCTGCTCTGACAGTAATCAATACTGCACAGACGCGTTCAGCTGCATAGCTCTAGCACTTATAAAGTAGTATAGCTAACATTTTCACCCCGTTCCCGCCCACACATTAATCAATAAACCAGTCGCATACGAATTCCCGGGCTAGCTGACTCCTCTCAGTCTACGCCATCGGTCTGGAAAGTGCGCGCTAATATTACTAATAGGTAATATATACCCTACACTTTTGATCAAATAGTTATTCCAAAACGGTAAGTTCAGTTGCGTATGATTATGTATGTTTGTATGTATATAATTTTATTACTAAATTTATGTATTAGGCATGCATGACGGCATCCTCGACTTGTTCTGTCACCACAGCGACGCCACTTAAGCCGGCTAAGCCTAGGCGTATCCGCATTTCGGCTTTTAGACGTAACTTATACAAATACAAATGTGAAAAATTTATAATTAAATTATAACGTTTCAGTGATGATGACACTATGTGACCATCTAACGTAACAAATAAATTCACCTTAGTCCTAACTAGCGACATCTGGTGAGCGTTAAATTATTAGCCCTCATTATATTTTTATTGATTAAAAATCAAATTTATTAAAGTCATCAAATCAATTTACCGGCTGGTACTGCAGACTAATCAATACTGCACAGAGGAAAAATTGTTTATTAATATTTACGTAAAAACACATATTTTTGGTGTGTTGTTGTAGCACTCGTTATTAAAGTGAAAACTTCTTTAGCATCGTTGTTATTTGAAACTCGATGAAACGATAAAGTGACACTAAGAAGGGACAACCGCATGCGATACATCTATAGGGTATAGCCTGCGAGAGAACGAGAAAGAAAATATTGCACAATACAGTTTCCCATTGTCTCTGTCTCCTTTCTGATGGTTTTATATTTACGGGCGTAAGAAGAAGATGAAGATAAACCATTAGTTAATTTAAAACTGTAATCATTCAAAATTTTTCCGTTCCGTTTTTTCCCATAGATGCTAACGACTGGTGGTAAAGGACAAACAATAACCAATCATTAGTGGTAAAGAAGAACCAGAACTGTTGTTGTAGCATCAGGTAAATTGCAACAATTAATTCAAAACTTTTCGCTAGCTGTGATTGTAACTAATAAGTTTTGGCCAATTGATGCAATTTCACATTATGGTTGTTGTTAATTGCATTGCAAATCTAATAACGAAGCGATAAACCTTACCATTGAAATTTTACCAACTTAACTGATGTTTTTGTTAGTATGTATACGAGTATAAACCATTTTGATGTTTAGTTACGCGTTTTTTTTTAAAACATTTATTGGAATTTATTTCATATATTATTAACTACTAGCTGTGCCCCGCGACATCGCCCGCGTGGAATTTACAAAGATTTCATGGATATGAATTTTTTCGCGCGGATACTAACGTCACTCAATTGTTTTGCCTTCCCGGAACCCCTCCACTAACACTTAAACTTTATGGTATGGTATTAAAGTTCAAATTGCCTTTTAACTATTATTACGAATCTTTTGTATAAGAATATAGAAAATTGTTATTTTTAGACTTTTTCAGGCAATTTTTTAAATTTTTCTCTCCGTAAGAACCATCTTCGTACTTCAAGGAATATTATAAAAAAAGAATTAGCGAAATCGGTTCAGGTGCTCTCGAGATTTGCGCTTAGCAACACATTCAGCGATTCATTTTTATATTATAAGATATACTGAAACGCAAACGTCATTTTGTTTATTTTAGCGTTGCATATTTTTATTTTACTCATATAAAATGTTTCCCATTTTTGTTAATTTAGGACATTTTTTATTTGTGTGCAAATTAGTAATATGTAATGTACATGCGGGTAACAAGGCCTATCGGCTAATAAGGCTTAAGTAACAAAAATCGTATATATAATAACCGGACTCGCTTAAGGAGATAATAACAGACTCATATTGCACGATAATGTCTCTACAAGCTTGCAGCCCGCGTCCTGCCACCAGAGTTGCATTATCTATCATAAGATATGACCGCACTGCACCAATAATAAAAATCAGTCCAAATAAATAGTAGGTATGTTTTGTAATATTATCTAAAATGGTAATATTTTTCTTTAAGAATAAATCCTTTGTTGATCTTAAAGAACTTGTAACGTATTGTGGTGAATTTTTTTAATTTGGTTTTTCTGAAATAATCTGTCAGCGGTTATTAAGGCCTAATAAATTTCACCATATGTCTTATAATACTTTTTTTTCTTGCATAGGTTTTTTGTTTTATTATAAATTTTATATCACTTTTTAAATGTAATAAATGCAAATAAATTGTACGCTTTTATTATTAAACTAATGTCGTAGTCAGAAAAAGTCCTGGTTTCAACAGTACAAATAGTGCAAAGACAAAGTGTGTCAAAGAATTATGGCTTTGACATTAGAAGATATTAAATTACCTATGTGTATTGGTCCTGCGCTTAAGCTCTCTCGGATTGCGATATGATCATTGTAAGGGAATAGAGAGTGCCTCTGTGTTTATTTATTCATTTATTTATTAGGATTATCAACAGAAATTACAAGAGTAATACAAACATCGCAAGAAAAAATACATTACAATTGTATTTCTTTTTATGGGTAATCACAACATGCATTGATTATTATGTAAGGAATAAAAACTGAATTACATCATTGAATAAATACAAATTATTAAAAAGAAATAGAATAATTTGACAATATTATAAATATCTTAATTGTCATATTATATTATATTAGTCAAACTATAAAAATCCAAAACAAGTCCAATGTTATAGTTAATAATTAATTAATTCGTTAATTCATAGAAATCGATTAGTTTTGATTTGAAGGTGGATAAACTATCGCAATTAATATCGAGACCAGAAATCTTCGAGGACAGTTCGTTATAAGTGCGAGCCAGTCTGGCTAGAGGGGAATACTTTCCCAATTTAGACCTATAAAGGGATACATTGAAAAAGGCGTGTGGATTTCTAGGCATTCTTGATGGCACTTTAAAGTTAAATAATTGAACTATTTCTGGACAATCAATACTATTATTGAGCGTTTTGTGTAGGAACATAATGTCTGAGATACTTCTACGCGATTGTAGTGATGTGATATTAAATTGTGCCAATGTCTTTCGTATGAATCATTAGTTTGATAGCTATTCGAACGGTACGCAAGATAAAGCAGCAGTCGTTTTTGTATTCATTCGATTCTAATGCTATGGATTTTGTAGTTCGGATTCCAAACTTAACTGCAGTATTCTAGTTTACTTCTAACCAGACTACTGTAATGTTTGATTGTAGTAAAGGGCTGCCTGAACTCTTTGGAATTCCTCAATACAAAACCCAGTGACTTAGTAGCTGAGATGATTATGTTATCAATATGGTTAGTAAATTTTAAATAGCTGTCTAGTATAACGCCTAAATCACGTATCGTTCGAACTGCAATTAGTTTCTTAGTATCAATATAGTATTGACTCTGTATATAATTTTGTTTTCTGGTAAACCTAATAAGTTGACATTTTTTGGCATTGAGAAACATTTGGTTGTTATTACACCATTGAATAAGGCTGTTGAAATCATCTTGTAGTAATTCGACGTCAGAGTTGTTTCTAATGGTATTAATTCTTTCGAGATCATCAGCAAATAGGTAGACCTTAAAGTGTTGAAATATCGAAACAATGTCTTTTATAAAGATGTTAAAAAATACTGGATCTAAAGTTTGAGCCTTGCGGTACACCGGAGTAAGCAATATATGGCTGCAAGGAGTATTCATCAATCACCACGGTCGAAGATCTACTTTGAAGGTATGATGCACACCAGTTTAATAATGTCCCATTAATACCAAAAGCTCTCAGTTTCTTGACAAGTAGTGCGTGATTTACTTTGTCAAAGGCTTTGGAGAAGTCCGTGTATATACACTTGTAGTTTATTATCAACGTTCTCAATTGAATCGGTTACAAATAAGAACAGATTTGTGACAGTAGATCTACCAGACAAAAAACCATGTTGCAGCCAGTTTATACGTCGTCTTAGATTCTTGAAAAATGATTCATAGACTAAGTTCTCAAAGACCTTTTACATTGTAGATAATATGAATATAGGTCTATAATTAGTAACACTCGTAGGATTTTCACTTTTAAAAATTCGTACTATCCGCGCTTCTTTCCACTTTTCGGGGAAAATGTCAGAGCTCAAGGAGATATTGAATATAATAGTTAATGGAGCAACCAAAGAATTTGCACACCTATATATAAATATAGGCGGAATACCACCTGGACCAGCACTTTTTGATGTATCTAACCTTTTCAGCTTTTTCTCAATTTCTCGTTTAGATACTCAAATATATTTTTGTTTTGGAGACTGGCTGTGTGGCAAAATTTGTATTAATATCATCCTTAATAAAAACTGATGAGAAATGACTAGCAAACAAATCACATATTCCTTGCCTAGTATTTGCATCAGAGACATTTTATTAGGATAATTTGAGCCTTTACGACGCATGTTCTTCATATGTGAACAAAAATACCTCGGATTATTGCTAATAGCTTCCTCGATGTGTTCAATATAATTATAATAACATTGTTTTATTAGTTTATCGCAATCCTTCTTTAGGTAAGAGAATTCAATTTTATCTAATGGATTATTATACAGTTTAATTTTATTATGACATTTGTGTTTCCGTTTAACTTGTTTAATTAGAGCGGGTGTGAACCAGATAGGATAAGATTTTGAAGATTTGCACGATTTGGGGACGAATCTGTCTATTGCTACCTGCAGGATTTCGTAGAATTTTGATATCATTTCATTAACATTATTTAGTACGTCTATACTTTGTAGCCAATCAAAATTGTTTAAGAACGCTATAATGGAATCAAAATCTGCTCTTTCAAAATTATGCAAAGATTTACTCTTAGTTGCGGGGAAATTAATTGATAAGTTGATTTTAAAGAAAAATTCTAATGGTGGATGTAAAATATCTACGTTGCGTATAGGATACTGACTTTCAACCACATTGATGTATACATTAGACAAGACTAGATCTAGTATCTTTCCGCTTGCGTTTTTGTTAGTGTTATATTGATTCTGATCGTGCAAAGTGAAAAAATCTATTAGGATGCGTACTGACCGTTAATGACGGGTCGAAGTGCACACGTGATAGAACTCATATTGAAGTCACCAAGCACCAAAATTGAGTTGTTAGCCGTGCCTAAATTATTATTATTTATGGTATCCGTAGTATTGTTAATAAATATTTCCAGTGTGTCAACTGGTGGAGGGATATATACTGTGCACACATGTAGCCATTCCGTTAGATTACTTGTGTTAAGTTCAGTTGTGACCCGTAAGTCTTCACCGAGACTTTCCCATCTAATTTTCCTGTGCGAGTTTAATCCGTCTTTTTTCTGCTCCGCCACCAATTTTCTTATGACTAGAATGAATTCGTCTATATATGTGGTATCTATCGTGGAAGATCTCAGCATCATACACAATATCGCTGAGCCAAATCTCAGATAAAACAATTATATCATAGTTTGAATTAAGAACTTGATTATTCTCATCTGTTAAGTTAGAGCGAAGTCCTTGGACTAATAACATTTTAATGAATCGAATTTAAAAATAAAATTAATATACCAACTATGGCTTGGGAATTCCCGACAATTTCAAAGTCTTGGGACACGGGACAGCCTATAATCAAAGTCCCGGGAATTCCCGGGACTTGGAGACATCATCAAAAGAAAAAACTATTTTGTTTTTCTTAAGATGTGTAAGATGTGTAATTTTTTTGAAAAATTTTAATTGAGTCAATTTCTGGTGAAATGTATTAAAAAGAGGCAATTTTTTGTAAAAATTTACAATTATTATACAATTAAACAGAAATTGATTAAAACTATTTTTTACGGATTTTATCGCGTTTAATTTACTATTTTGATTCCCGACGTTTCGGGTGCTTTACAGCACCCATGGTCACGGAGGGGACTGAGATATTTGTCGTCCTGATGTCACAGTTAGCCCGGCTACCTTCAGTTTTTTAGTTCTACGCAGTTTTAGATTTACGCAGAATGAGCTTACAGTATCTTGAAGTCTTGCAGTGGTATGCTTGGGTTTGGATTTAATTTTGTTAATTATAGGATCCCAAGCAGATAGCAACACCCATCCATCTTCTCTATTGAAATAAGGATGTTCTTTAATTTCAATAGCCTCGCGTATCATCCTTGGTAGGAATCGGTGTTCTTTTGCGAGGATTTGTGGTCTATCAAATCTGATGTAATGGCGGGGACACACATCTTGCTTCAAGTCAGCTAAATTTTTTTTCACGCGGGTTTTAATCTTTTTGTTTGTCCTATGTAAGAGAGACCACATTCGCAATGAAGCTTGTACACTCCTGCATCTTGTAGAGGAATATTACACTTGACAGATGGTTAAAAATTGACTAATCTTCTTCGGCGGCTTGAAGTATGTTTTAATAGAAGCTCGCTTCAAAATGTAGCCAACCTTGTCTGTAACCCCTCTGACATAGGGTAGTACAGCCTAAACGTCGAGAATTAAAATAGTAAATTATACGCGACAAAATCCGTAAAAAATAGTTTTATTCAATGTGTAGTGTTCGCGTAAATATAAGAAATCATTATTTAAACAGAAAATTAAATAACTTTAACGTTAATTTCAGTCTTAATAATTGCTTTGTTTATTTCTTTTAGTCATAACAGATGCACTTCTAAACAGTTAAATCTTATAGTTATGAAACGAACTTAGTTAAAAATCATACTAATTCTTAATAACTTTACTATTATCTAGTAATCGTAGTATCTAATCATTGTTCATAATCTCATTGTTAATTCTCATAATCACATATTTGTTTCATTTATTGTGTTGCGTTCTCAGTAGTTACGTAGTAGACCAAGTAATTATTCATTAAAGTAACACATGGCGCTAGGCTCCTTCAATTATTTGAAAATAAAAATTATTACATAACAATTACGACAATTTTGTCTCGTCTCGAGTCTCGACCAGAAAATCCCGGGACCCGAGACAACTAAAATTACGAAAAGTCCCGGGACTTCGAGACACAATACGTCCCGGGACCCAAACTCTAATACCAACACATGCTTGAGACTATTATCAGTAAGCTAAGTTAAAATTAACAGAGATTCAGAATTTTTAATAAGTTTATAGTCCGATGATTTGCTTTTCCTCATAAAAACGCGAACGTTCTTAATCCAGACGAATTCGTATTTAAGTTCCTTAGCTTTGATACGTGCTTCTGCATGCAATGCCTTTGTGGCCGGTGATAGGTGTTCAGCAACATATATAGGACACTTCTTTCCTCCAATTCCTAAGTGGCTGGTATTAAGTTTGTCCTCGTTGCATTTTGCTTATTATTGTTGCTGCAAGAAAAGTATCTCGGATCCTTGGGCTACTGAATTGAGTATAACGGAGCGTGGTCGAGGGCTCTTCTTGTTAAGATTCATTATTCGGCTACAGCTCTGTATGTCAGTGTCAGATAAGTTACATTTAACTGTTGTGGCCAGTTGTTTTACTGTCGACACAATATTTTCGTATCGATGTTTAGGAATGCATTGAATTTCTAGGTTACTGGCTCTAGATTGGTTTTCAAGTAATGTAAGTCTAGCTTTTAGGTCATCAATTGTGGTCTGTAAAGTTTTATTATCATGTTGTAGCGACTTAATCACTTCGTTTTTAGCTGATAGGTCCTTTTTAATACTTGCGTATTTTTCTTCGAGAAAATTGATTGAAGCCAGAACTTCATTAGTTTTTGAGGTAAATTCATCCAGTATACTTTTCTTAAACACATCTAGCAGCGATTTCATTTCTTTGTGTTTGCGCATACATTCGGACACTATATATTTTTTCTTATTTCTCAGACATGCAGGTTTCCTCACGATGTTTTCCTTCACCGCCGAGCACGTGGTAAGTCAGCAATTAAAATTGCAATTAACAATTTCATTGGTGCCGGCGGGGATCGAACCCGGCTTGATCCAGTACTGTGAAGCTTACAGCGAGCGCTAACCATCTGAGCTACAACGGCTCTTTATATATTCAAAATATTATATTCTATATAAAAGTAAAAAGGTTTCAAAAAATATATATAAAAATAAACGTAACGATAAGCTTTGTAAATACACACTAAAACAAACATATAATGCTCAACGATGCTGGAAGAAACATCTACTGTAGGCTCAAGGTTGAGCTTTTTGTGAGTGTAATAAATGATTTTTATAGTGGGATGTAGAAAGAATGAATGCAAAAGAGTGACAAAGCAAATTTATGTTGCAGAGGTGAACGGCAGAGTACGGAAGGGACGCCCTAGGCGAAAGTTTATCGACCGAATTGGCGATATATTGAAAATGGATCAAATCAAGAGTATCTTTAACCGACGAGCGTGTATGGATGTGGATATGGAGGAAGCGAGAGAGGTGTGTCAGGGTCGTGCCAAATGGAAGTGCATAGTCTCTGCCTACCCCTCTAGGTGACAGGCGTGAGTGTTTATGTAAAGAATGCATGGTTTACTTAAACAATTTCTCATGTTACTTTACTTGTTAAATGCTGTAATCAAATGATTAAAACTTAAATTTCATGGTACGTAAGCATTGTTATATATTTCAGAATGTATTTTAATTTCAATTTGAAGTGCCGATTTATGTCTATCTCAGCGGTAAAGGAAAACCTGCAAATCTGAGAAGTTCCCAGTTGAGGTCAACCCGCGTTGGAATCAGCGCAGCGAACTCTTTTTGTCCAAAAACTCTCTGCGACCTGTGCGCACGAATTTTTTACTTTTCATGGGTCAATATATGCTATTTTAATTTCATTCGCACTTTCGAGTATGTTACTTTTTTGTTTTCATTCTACTGTAAATAATGGTTGCAAAGATAAGTAGAACTCATTATCGTTAGACTATCAAATGTCCAGTGAAATGAACATAGGCCTCCCTGTATAAACTGTCAAGTATACCTAGTCAGGTCATAAATTCTGTCACATGTTTAATATAAAATAATTGAAACAAGTTTATTCATTATGTAACCATTTTTATACCAAAATGATCTTAACAAAACATAGAGTCTTATGCCACTAAAGTTTATTCAAAATGACCTCCGTGATTTTGAATACAGGCCTTCAGTCTGCGCGGCCAGTTGCCTATCGCAGCACGAACGAGGTCCATGTCAATATCGGCGGCTGCCTTAATCAAGGATGTCTTGAGTGACTCCAAATTGGGATGAGGCTTTGAGCACACTTTTTCCTCCAAGTGTTGCCATATCTTGTAATCTAACGGATTTAAATCTGGACTGGAGGAGGGCCAGATTTCGTGCCGGATGAAGTCGATTTCACGCGCCGCCAGCCAGTCTTGTGTGCTCTTCGCTCTATGAGCTGGCGCCGAATCTTGTTGGAATACCCAGTGCCTTTTATTGAACATGGTATGAGAAACAGGTTCCACAAGGTTCGTCAGGACTGTATTTTGATACACAACTGCATTCGTTTTTACACCTTTCTCACAAAAATGTACCTCTGTTAAGCCCCAATAAGAAACTCACAACCATACCATGAGCGAGGATGGAAAATGACCTCGTTGGACACGCGGAATACGGTTGCTCGCTTCTTCACTACTGTGTGCGTACACCTTATCATTTTGTTTGTTGTAGCTCTCTTCTACGGTAAAAATTTTTTCATCCGAAAAAAGAATTTCCCGATATTTTTTTCCCGCGTACCGCTTCAACAAAGCGCGGAATCTCTTCAGTCTCAGGTCCATTAGACGAGCATTCAAGCGATGTCCTGTTTTTCTTCGATATGCCCGAAGCCCTAAGTCTTCATTTAACACCCTTTTCACCGTGGTTCTGCTTAACCCCATCTGAAGGGCCAACAGTATCTGTTTACGTTTGTGATTTCTTTGAATTCGCGCCTTCACAGCTTTTATCAGTGCTGGAGTCCTAACAGACCGAGGGCGACCACTTCTTGACCTGTCATCTACACTAGAGTCTTCATTGTATCGTTTGATGGTACGATAAACGAATCTTTTGGTTATATTCAAATTTTTCAGTATTTCCAAAAATTGAATTGGCGCGTAACCACAACGATGCAACGCAATAAATTTTAAGCGTCCACTCCATATTTAAAAATGAGTAAAATTCTAAAAAGTATATAGTTTTATTTTCATGAACAATTCGAAATTCGAATTCAATAAACTTTTTTTGTGGCCAGCATTCTAAAAGAAAAGTTTTTACTCTGTGACAATACTTATGACCTGACTAGGTATATATTGATTATTGAGATATTTGCTATAGTTGCCACGCTTGGTAGGCTAGTTGAAAACCGAAACTATTATTATATTGATCTGTTTTCAGGAAGATGATGCTGCCCATCTCCTGTTTGTTTTCCGCTGTCGGTTCTTACGAAGAGACGATATGAGGTGGCGGATTCTCTTTCACCGCCACAACAAGGCGAACATTTTTCTACTACCGTTCACGAGTGTAGTGCATCAGGAACAAAACTGTTTTTAAGGATTTTATCGCGTTCTTACTCTTTTAATTACCGATGTTTTGGGCACTATAGAGAACCCATGGTCACGAAAGCACTGAGGTGTTTGACACACTGATGTCATAGTTAGAATAGAAAAGATTAAGAATAGAATAGAATAGAAAATAATAGAATAGAATAGAATAAGAATAAGAATAGAATAGAATAAAATAGAATAGATTAGAATAGAATAGAATAGAATAGAATAACATAGAATAGAATAGAATAGAATAGAATAAATGCAAAAGTTTGCTTAGGTTTGAATTTAATTTTATTAATTATGAGGTCCTTATCAGGTCCTGAGCAGATGGTAGCACTCATCCCTATTAAAATTAGGACGTTTTTCAATTTCAATAGCCTCGCGAATCATCATTGGTAGGAATCGGTGTTCTATTGTAAGGATTTGTGGACTATCAGATCCCATAGCTTTGTACGATACTAAACATGTTGACATACTTTAGACTTCCTGGAGCGTCGGTGCTTCATATCAACGATAAGTTCTTTTACGAGGGTTTCTATGGAACTTTCATCTAAAGGTGCATAAAAAACCCCACGTAAAAAAGGTAAAATTAAACGTGACAAACTCCGTAACATTAGTTTTTTTCCATTTTATTACAACATTATAGAACTGCATCTATAAAATTTTGAATATCTAGGTTCTGTTTCTGTTTCTGTTTCATCTATTTTATGGTGCCAATCAATATTCAATAGGGCCAATGATATGAATGAAATATCTCAAATAAACATTATACCGTAAATTGATAGAAGACCGTGAAATTCGTCATTATTTTTTTTAAACTAAATTTACTTTAATTATGAATGAATGTAAAAATTAAAGATCTAATAATAATAATAAATTTTGATACCAAGACAATTTACCTTTCTTATGAATACAACGGAAAACACGCCCGAAATAAAAATAGTAGGTGTTTCTAGATATATATATTCACGTGTTCCTGTAGCATATTATATCTATGCTAAATACCAATCATCTACGTCTAATAGTGTTATAGGATTCAAAAAAAATCTTTGACAGACTTCCTCCGCTATAAAAGCTGTCAAATATTTCACCTGCATGCTAAGTGGTGCCGCCCTGGTGGCAATAACTCTTGTGTATGGCCTCATCATTACCAATATATTCTATTTAAACATCGGAGTATAGGACTCTCATAATATGTACACTATAACTATCGGACTTTACGCAGTAATTTAACTTCTTTTTAACACTAATTATATGAATTATTTAAAAAAATTGCGTCTTTATATTATTATGGAGTTTTATAGATAAAGCTAAATAAGCCGAAACCCTAAATCACACTCGAAATTTTCGAAATACTCCGGTGTACTTCGAAGTGCTCTGTAATGCCAAAAACGGTTTTTAACGTGGTAGAGCCATTCTGCAGCTACACTATATTAGAGAGTAAGAATGGGTTGTTTCGAGCAGGAAAGGACCACGCCGTAACACAATACCAGCGCAAAATAGCAGGTTAATGCTGCTTTGTTTCTCATGGTGAGTGTAGAGAACCGGAGACCTTTATTACTCGAAACAAGGCATTCCATTTTAGTCCTCAGGGGTGATACCGTATCTGCATTGTGATTCTTAGTTGAGGATAGATGTAAAAGTATATATACGCTCATTTGTCACGCTATTTAAAAAGTCATGGAGCTAAGGCCATCTCGCAGATTGAACATCTTGTCTGGCAGGAGATTTTCCCTTTTCCTTGCACGGTCAAAAACTTATATTAGTGATAGAAAATTTTATTCAATATGGATTATGGTTAAATTTATTACATATTAAAGCCCTTTTTGAATTTGTCACTCGTTCAGAAATTACCAGTAATAGACCCCTGGACTTTTCTATTACGAGTAAACAGTTTACTGTTTTATATTACGTTTCCTAATTTAATTCATTCTAAAAAAGTTTGATAGCGATCACCTTATTCCAAACGAGTATTATCATCTGTGTATTCTTAACTTGTATTGAAATTTAATATAGTAAGTACAAAGATGTATATATAGTTATTTATATATTTATTTAATTCTGAACAATACAAATTATGTTGAATCATTTATGCAAAAATACAATAAAAATGCGTAAGAACTAAATTTACAATTATATAAAATTACAATAAACATATAATTTACAATCAATATTAAATTAAAATTCTTATAATAATTAATATAAAAATTAGATTATGAAAAATTACAATTAATTATATAAAACTCACAATAAATATTACAAGTCAAATCTCATCAGTATAAATAAAATAAAGTATAAAATATCATAATACAATATTTTTCACAAAAAAAATGTCGTGCGAACAAGACAACTCCAAAAAAATTATATTTCGTGCGAACATCCGTGGCTCTACACGCTGCATTTAGTACGTAGTCATTGTAGAATGAATGGGTGGGTTTGATAGACCCTCACGGAATACCAGCATTAATGGCAGACTATTATTACCTAGTTTATATATTTTATTAAACAAAAACAGTTTACAACATGGTTGATATGACCGCTGGGAATGAGGTAGTCGCTTCCGAGCTGTTTCTCAAATAAATTTTGTAAATATTTTGTATAACCTGTATTTTATTCCTAAACATTACTTCAAAAAACGTCTCGCTGTGTTTCTTGCTCGTTTTTTACAGGACATAGCTTTTTGCCAAACCAATGGTAAAACTAAAAAAAATACCAATAAGAATAGAATAGAATAGAATAGAACAGAATAGAATTTTCATCATCAAAAATTTCAGAGCTCATGATAATTAATTGTAATAACAATTATTATATCTAGTTAGAAACAGTATTTTGCTCGTGATTTTGTGAATTCTAAGAAATAAGTACTGATGCATTAAACTTTCAAGGTATGTTTCGTCTTTTCTGCCGACTTCCAAAGAGGAGACGGTATTCAATTCGACTGTATGTTTTTTTTATGTGTGTTACCTCATAACATTTTACTGGGTGAACCGATTTTGATGATTCTTTTTTATCTGAAAGCTGGTACTTCTCGTGTGGTGCCATATGAATTTGGTCATGGTTTTTGAGTTATTCTTAATAACTTATATTGAAGTCGGCTGTACAAAACTTTTAAATTAAAATTATATTATAACTAACCGTACTATTTTCAAGGACTAAATTAATTAGTTTTTTTTTAGATATTTTGAATTTTATTCTCGTCATTTATATTTTAATGCTTGAAAACAAAGAATGACATATAGATGTGTAATACACATAGAATACGCCAGTATATTCTATGTCTATGGTACAACACACCGACATAGCCTAACGAATCGGTAAAATATTACGAATAGGTACAGTAAATCAAATAAGTCCAATAAAGCATGTGCTATGTTCTGTCCTGCTCTGACAGTAATCAATAATACTGCACAGGCGCGTTCAATTGCATAGCTATTGCACCTCGTCGTTTTGAGCGGAAGGGGACCACGCCCTAACAGAATACCAGCGCAAAATAACAGGTTAATCCTGCTTTGTTTCGTATGGCGAGTATAGAGAACTGGAGACCTTTATTATTGAAAACGAGGCATTCCATCTTAATCCTCAGGGGTGACAACGTATCTGCATTTTGATTCTCAATTGATGATTGATGTAGATGTGTATACGTCACGGCACCTACTTACTATCAGGGGGAGTGAATGCTCATTTCTCACACTATTTCAAAAAAATGCATGTAGTATTGGCCGGTTTGCAAGTTAAATATCTTGTCTGGCGGGAGAACTACAAATAAGTGATAGAAAATTTTATTAATACATTTATTTTATTTTATTAGTCCTTTTTGAATTTGTCACTATTTCAGAAATTACCATTACTCTTAATGGTAATTTTCTATTAAACTGTTCACTATTATGTATTACGTTTTCTAATTTAAGCAAAATAATTCTCGAATAGTTTGATAGCGATCACCTTATTCTAAGCGATTATTTTCACTTATTTATTCTTAACTTATATTGAAATGTATTATATTAAATACAAAATATGAATAAATTATAACCGAATTGAAAATATTCTTTTTCATTCAGTTTTGATTACAAGAATAATTATTGAGTTATTTTTAGTTTTATCACTGGTTCAGGATAAAGTTCTTTCCTGGGTGCAACTAGCAAGAAACCCAGCGGGAGTTTGTTAACCATTAATTTATAATATAATTTTAATAATGATTATATTCGTTATTTGCTACAAACCAATACCAATAAGAGCGTGGGTCCCGCCTAGAAGATAATCAATTATGCTTGCTCACGACAGTGTCTAAAATGTGTAACGATGTTATGACTATATTTATGTGCGCAGTTTCCAATCAGGCAATTAATCAATACAGCACTGCGCAGTTGTTGCAGCCATCGCTCGACATAATTGTTTTTTTTATGGGATAAGCGTGACAAACGAGCACACAGTCCACCTGATGGTAAGTGGTTACTATGACCCATAGACATCTACATCTATTTTTGATTAAGAATCAAAATGCAGATGCGTTGTCACCCGTGAGGACTAAGTTGGAATGGCTCTTTTCCAGTAAATAGGGTCTCCGGTTCTCTACACTCACCATACGATACACAGCAGCGTTAAGCTGCTATTTTACGCTGGTATTCTGTGAGAGCGTGGTCCTTCCCCGGTCGAGCCGACCCATTCGTACTACAACCATAATATAGCTGCAGCATGGCTCTACCACGTTCAAAAATTTTCATAGAAAAGGAGGCAAAATTCAAACGAGCATGCAGCTCACCTAATAGTTAGTGTCGACCGCCGCTCGTGAAAAACTACAGCACAAGGGAAATTAGAGGTGCGTTGCAGGCCTTTTAGAAAGGATTAAGCTTATTTCTTTAAGATAGCTAAGTCGTATCTTTCCGAAAAAAATCCACAAAGTAGTCGTGCGAAGAAGACAACCCCAAAAAATTATATTTCGTATGTGCGTGCGTGGAGTGTAGTTGAAGCACGAATGAGTCGGCTCGGACGGAGAAGGAACACACTCTCACAAATACCAGCGTAAAATTGCAGCTTAATACTGATGTATTGGTGAGTGTAGAGAACCGGAGACTCTTTTTTACTGGAACCGAGACATTCTATCTTAGTCCTTAGGAGTGACAACGCATCTGCATTTTGATTCTTAATCCAGGATAACTGGTAAACATCTATGGTTCGCCACAACAACTTACCATCAGAGTGACTGTGTGCTCGTTTATCACCCATATTCTATTAAAAAAAAAAACACAAAATTAAATAGTTTGTTTGAATTTGTTCTCATCACGTTATATTATTACTATTTTTTTAAAAATTCGACACATTTCGTGTTGTTTTATCCTGAATTTACGAAAAAAAGATAGAATACCTCGTTTCCAGTTAAAAGGGTATTTTTTCTCTACATGCACCATACGAAACAAAAAAGCATCTTACTGCTATGTGCGCTGGTAGTCCGTGAGAGCGTGACCCCCCCCCCCCCCCCCCCCCCGGTTGGAAATGATCCATTCGTGTACAACCATAATAATATAGCTGCATAGCTTTAGTACATATAAAGAAGTATAGCTAATATTTTCGCCCCGTTCCCGCCCACAAATTAATCAATAATGCACCAGTCGCATCCGAATTCCCGGGCTAGCTGACTCTGCTCAGTCTACTCCCAGTCATCGGTGTGAGAAGTTTGCGCTGAAATTACTAGTAAGTAACCTATTACCATTGTGATCAAATAGGTGTTCCAATCGTCAAGTTCGGCCGCGTATAAGTTTGATTTTATTACTAAATATGTATTAGGCGTGAATGAGGGCATCCTCAACTTTTTCTGTCACAAGAGCGGCGCCACTGTAATATTAGTTATATATATTACATGAATTAGATTTAAAAATAGTAAAAAAATATGTAAAAAATTATCAATACAGTACGGAAGCATTGTTTTGTGTATATAAATACAAATGTGAAAAATTTATAAATAAATTGCAACGTTTCAATGGTGATGACGCTGTGTGACCATTAAAGGTAACAATTAAATTCACCTTAGTCCCAACGAGCGACATCTGGTGAGCGTAAAATTATTAGCCCTCATTGAATTGTTTATTTATTAAAAATATCATAATATTAAATATAAGTTCTTTAAATCAATACTTGTTTACCGCTGCCCAAGTTGCGTTCTGCAGAACTTTACTTACCTATACGAGTATGTTAAATGTTGTCTGTTTATGCTTTAGTTATTTTTAACCCGAAGAAATTTCTTTATCACAATGCAAACAAAAGAAAATTATATAAATAATTTTAAATTAGTTTTGATCGAATTGAAAATATAATTTTATCTTAAGACTTATAATTATTGCTTTCAATAAAAAATATCTCTATGAAAGACGATAATATATGAATGACGTCCAACAAAACAAAATGATATAAACACATATGAATACAAAAATTGCATTCTTATCATGCAAGTAAGTATGTCGTGCAGCGTATATATTAGGTATTCAGTTAAATAAATTCATTAAAAAAAATCATTAGATTTACGGTACAGTCTTCACATCTTGCTCGTTATAAAACTGAACTATTTTTCCGATTACAGAATATAAAATGGGTTAAGTATATTTCTTCCTTTTGATATTGATTTTCTATTATATCTTAGTTATAGGCGGAGTTTAACTTTTTTAATTCCCGATGTTTTGGGCACTTTAGAGAACCCATGGACACGGAAGCACTGAAGTGTTTGACAGCCTGATGTCATAGTTAGAATGGAATAGATTAAGAATAGAATAGAATAGAATAGAATAGAAGAGAAGAGAATAGAATAGAATAGAATAGAATATATTAGAATAGAATAGAATAGAATAGAATAGAATAGAATAGAATAGAATAGAAGAGAATAGAATAGAATAGAATAGAAGAGAAGAGAATAGAATAGAATATATTAGAATAGAATAGAATAGAATAGACTAGAATAGAATAGAATAGAATAGAATAGAATAGAATAGAATAGAATAGAATAGAATAGAATAGAATAGAATAGAATAGAATAGAATAGAATAGAATAGAATAGAATAGTATAGAATAGAATATAATAGAATAGAATAGAATAGAATAGAATAGAATAGAAAAGAAAATAATAAAAGAAAAAATAAGAAAGAATAATAAATAAGAAAGAAAAAAAGAATAGAATAGAATAGAATAAAATAGAATAGAATAGAATAGAATAGAAAAGAAAATAATAGAATAGAATAGAATAGAATAGAATGGAATGGAATAGATTGGAACAGAATGGAACAGAATGGAATAGAATGGAATAGAAAGGAATGGAATGGAATGGAATGTAATGGAACGTAATGGAATGGAATGGAATGGAATGGAATGGAATTGAATAGAATGAATTAGAATGAAATAGTATGGAATAGAATAGAATGGAATATAATGGAATAGAATGGAATAGAATAGAATAGAATGGAATAGAATAAATGCAGAAGAATGCTTAGTTTTTAATTTAATTAAATTAATTATAGGGCCTTATCAGGTCCTTAGCAGATGGTAGCACTAAACCATGTTCCCTATTAAATTAGGATGTTTTTTAATTTCAATAGCAACGCGGATCATTATTGGTAGGAATCGATGAGCAAGGATTTGTTGTCTATCAGATCCGATATAATGGTATGGACGATACTAAACATGTTGACATACTTTAGACTTCCCGGAGCGTCGGTGCTTCACATCAACGATATGTTCTTTTACGAGGGTTTTTATGGAACTTTCATCCAATGATGCATAAAAAAACCCCACGTAAAAAAAGTTAAAATTAAACGTGATAAAATCCGTAACATTAATTTTTTTTCATGTGTACTGTTATACATCATTATTTGTATAGAACTGCGTTTATAAAATTTTGAATCCTACTCCAACGTAAACACAATATCTACATCTATTTTATGGTGCCAATCAATATTAAATAGGACCAATGATATGACATTTTTATAGGATAGGTTAACAATCGAGCACACAGTCCACCTGATGGTAAGTGGTTTCTGTGACCCATATACATTTACATTTATCCTCAATAATGTATCAAAGTGCAGATGCGTCGTCACCCGTAAACACTTAGATGAAATGCCTCTTTTCCAGTAAAATGGGTCTCCGGTTCTCTACACTCACCATACGAAACACAGTAGCGTTAAGCTGCTATTCTGTGAGAGCGTGGTCCTTCCCCGGTCGAGCCGACCCATTCGTGCTACAAATATACTACTGATATAGCTGCAGAATGGATCTACCACGTATAAAAGTGGAGGACGGAGTGCAGAGTTGGCACGTGGAATGTTAGAGGAGGCATGAGAGATAAGACGAATGAGTTGATCGAAATAATGAAAGAAAGAGAATTAGATGTCGTGTGTATGTCGGAGACCAAACGGAAGGGCAGTGGTACTGAAGAGCTCCCTGGCGGGGCGTTAGCTCTATGGTCCGGAGTCCCGGAGAGCGAGAACGCCTGCCAGGGAGTGGGGGTGCTGCTGTCTTCTCGGTTGGTCGATGTTATGACTGAATATAAGTTTGTGAACTCAAGACTTCTCTGGGTTCGCTTTAAATTGGGACTGACGAAGTTATTCCTTTTGGCTGTTTATGCGCCGGTGGCTTCGTCGTCCAGGGCTGAGCTGGAGGAGTTTTGGGAGAATGTAAGAGAAGTTCTAGATTTGGCTAGGGGAAACGAAAGGATTGTTGTATGTGGTGATTTGAATGGATGGGTTGGTACCGCTCGACCAGGGTACGAGTCGGTACTTGGAAAGTTTGGCGATAAAAGGGTTAATGATGCTGGCAAGCTTACACTGGCGGTATGCAAGGAAAAGGGTCTTCTTGTGACAAACACTATGTTTAATCACAAGAAAATCCATATGTATACTAGAGAAAGAAAGAATGAGAGAAGTATGATCGATTTGTTTCTGGTGGATGACCGACTGCGAAAACAGGTTATGGATACGCGAGTGTTCAGGGGTGCTGACCTGGGAACGGATCACTATCTAGTGATTACTAGATTTAGGGGTCTGTTCGCGGGTTGGCGCTA
Organism: Parnassius mnemosyne; assembly: GCA_963668995.1. NCBI lineage: Eukaryota > Metazoa > Arthropoda > Insecta > Lepidoptera > Papilionidae > Parnassius > Parnassius mnemosyne. Next base: position 69,129,204 of record CAVLGL010000082.1, on the reverse strand, counting down.
CCGGACGACAGTGACAGAACCACAGTCGGTCTGTCGCATCCGAAGCTGGAAGCTTCAGGAAGCGGATACTAGGGACAAATATCATGCGAGGGTAGCCGAAAAGCTTGACACCATCGAAGGCAGAAACGAATGTGTAGAAAGAACATGGCAGAACCTTAGGGATGGAATGGTAAGTGCAGCGGAAGAAGTGTGTGGAACAATAAAAAGAGGCAGTATTAAAAGAAGAGATGCATGGTGGAATGATGAAGTGAAAGAAGCTGTAAAGAAGAAGAAGAAAGCATGGTTAGACTACTTGGCCTCTAGTAATGATAAGGATATGAGAGAGAAGATGAAAGAAAGATATAAGCTGCAGAAAGTTCACACGAAAGCATTGATTGAGGAAGTGCGTGAAAGGTGTAGAATGGAAGCGGATGAAAGGTTGTCGCACAACTTTAAGGAGAACTCCAAACTCTTCTGGAAAGAGGTTGGAAGGACCCGAAGTGGTGCGACGGCCTTAAGAATGAACAAAGTGCTTTCGAGAACTAATGACGTCCTCTCAGAAAAATCGGACGTCATGCAGCGATGGAGCGAATTTTATAGAGAAATGTATGCGTGTGATGATCTTAGTGAGGGATCCGGGGATGACGCCGTGACTGGCACGCCAGACCCGGACCCCGATGACACTGAGATCATCAGTATGAAAGAGATTGAACGTGCGATTCGAAGTTTGAAATGTGGTAAGGCTGCGGGACTAGACAGAGTTACTGCTGAAATGGTCAAGTATGGTGGGCCTCGCGTCTGGGACAGCTTTCATCTGCTGTGCAATTTGTGCTGGCGGACGGGGGATGTCCCGGATGATTGGCGATTCGCAGTCATTGTGCCTTTATATAAAGGTAAAGGTTCACATTTTGACTGCGGGTGCTATCGGGCGATCAGCTTGACCAGTTTAGCAAGTAAAGTTTACTCGAAGGTTTTGACACGTAGAATGCAAGAGAAATCGGAAAGATTTCTATGGGAGGCACAATGCGGATTTAGACCTGGAAGAGGATGCACGGATCAAATGTTTTCTCTCCATATGATCACGGAAAAGCTTCTGGCTGTTAACCAGAAGATTTTCTGTGCTTTTGTGGATCTTGAGAAAGCATTTGATAAGGTTGTAAGGAAGAAAATGTGGGAACTGTTGCTGGGGTATGGTGTGGATGGCCGATTGCTAAGGGCTGTGCAGTCTCTTTACTGTGACTGTAAAGCCTGTGTAGGGCATGACCTGTTACCCATGTTTAGCGTCCAAACGGGCGTAAAAGGGTTGTGTCATGTCTTCCTGGCTGTTCATACTGTATCTCGACAGCTGTTTACAAAAGCTGAAAGATACAAGAGCTGTTTGGGTGTGAAATTGGGTGACATAAAAGTAAATTGTCTGCTGTATGCTGATGATGCAGTGCTTATTGCACCATCAGAGGCAGAACTGCAGGCATTAGTCACGTGTATGAAAGAGGAATGTGAAATTAAAGGTCTCCGTTTGAATGCTAATAAAACTAAGGTTCTGGTATTTGAAAGGGACGAAGAGAGAACGAAGTGTGAAATATGGGTAAATCAGGAATGTCTAGAACAGGTAAATGAAATTGTATACTTGGGGAGTGCTTTTAGCCGGGATGGAAGATGTGATTTAGATGTGGACAGGCGTGTTGCTGCCGGGAACAAAGTCAATGGTGCCCTGACTGCGTTAGTCAAAAGGCAAGGCGTAGCGAAGTGTGCACGCCTTGCAATACATAACGCAGTGTTGGTACCGACTTTGTTATATGGCAGCGAAACCTGGGTATGCCAGAAGAAGCATAAAAGTAAGTTGAATGCAGTGGAGATGCGATCTCTTCGTAAAATGTGCGGCGTTACTATGGCCGACCGAAAGCGAAACGAAGAGATTCGCAATATGGCAGGTTTGAAAGATGACCTTATCACAAAAATTGATAAGGGCGTGCTTCGGTGGTTTGGGCACGTTGAGCGAATGAGTGAAGACCGAATGGTGAAGAAAATATATAGCGCGAAAGTTAATATTAAAAGGTGTCGAGGTAGACCGAGACTAACTTTCGAAGACCATGTGAGCAAATTGCTCGAAGAGGGTAGGGTCAAGAGTACTCGGATGCCTAGACGTGCATGTATGAAGAAGATAATGAATCTGAAAGAAGCGAAAGAGATATGTAAGGATCGTGACACTTGGCGATCTGTTCTCTCTGGCTACCCCGTCAGGGATTGTGCGTGAAGATCATCATTACAGCCCTTCACAAGTCCACTGCTGAACATAGGCCTCCCCCAAAGAATGCCACAAAACACGGTCCTGAGCCACCTGCATCCATCGACTTCCTGCATGTCTTACCAGGTCGTCACTCCATCTCGTGGGGGGACGCCCTACACTTCGCCTACCGGTACGAGGCTGCCACTCGAGAACCTTTCTTCCCCATCGGTTGTCGGTTCTTCGAGCTATATGGCCGGCCCACTGCCACTTCAGCTTACTAATCCGTTGGGCTATGTCGGTCACTCTGGTTCTACTGCGGATATCCTCATTCCTAAGTTTATCACGCAGAGAAACTCCGAGCATAGCCCTCTCCATAGCTCGCTGAGCGACCTTGAGCTTCCTCACACGGCCAGCAGTGAAGGACCACGTCTCAGTTCCGTAAGTCATCACTGGCAACACGCACTGGTTGTACAATTTCGTTTTAAGGTTTTGAGGTATGTCTGACGAGAAGATGTGTCGTAGCTTCCCGAACGCTGCCCAGCCGAATTGAATCCGTCGATTGACCTCTCGGTCGAAGTTGGACTTACCCAGTCGGACTATTTGTCCCAGGTAAACATACTCGTCAACAACTTCGAGCTTAGTGTTCCCAACAACTACCGGCATAGGTGTGACATGGACATTAAACATGATCTTTGTTTTGTCCATGTTCATCTTAAGACCTATCAGTTGGGAAACACTATTGAGGTCATTGAGCATAGTGCTTAGGTGTTCCAGCGATTCTGTCATAAGGACTATATCGTCGGCAAATCGAAGGTGAGTGATGTACTCGCCATTGATGTTGATACCGTATCCTTTCCAGTCCAGAAGCTTGAAAACGTCTTCCAATGCAGCGGTGAAGAGTTTCGGGGATATGACGTCACCCTGTCTTACACCTCTCTGCAATTGGATAGGTTTCGTACTCTGGTTCTGTACTCGGATAGCCATCGTAGCCCTACTGTACAAGCACTTCAACACTTCGATATACCGACAGTCAACTTGGCACCGCTGAAGGGACTGCAGCACCGCTCAAATTTCGACGGAATCAAAGGCTTTCTCATAGTCCACATACACCAGACATAGTGGCAAATTGTACTCTTCGGACTTCTGTACAACTTGCCGAAGGGTATGTATGTGGTCTATGGTGCTAAAGCCCTTTCGGAAACCAGCTTGTTCGGGAGGCTGTAAGTCGTCAAGTCTGCGCGCGAGACGATTCGTAATGACTCTCGAAAACAGCACGTAGACGCGGCTCAGAAGGGAAATCGGTCTGTAGTTCTTCAAGAGAGCGTTGTCACCTTTCTTGAAGAACAAGACCACCGCACTTCTGCTCCACGCCTCCGGTGTAATGCCACCATGGAGGACGGAATTAAAGAGCTTCTGAAGGACTTCAAGTACCGGTCTTCCACCCGCTTTCAGAAGCTCCGCTGTAATTCCATCCTCGCCTGGGGCCTTACCGTTTTTAAGGTGCTGGAGAGCCATCCTAATCTCGCTCAGACTGACATCCGGGATATCTTCGGAATAGTGTCGGATGAGACTCGCTCTTGGATCGTAACTCACACTTGCGTGTGGCTCCAACGATGATGTGTACAGCTGCCCATAGAACCTCTCAATCTCACTCAAAATCTCAGGTGTCCCGGAAACGATGCTGCCACATTCTGTCTTCAGCTTTGACAGTTGGCTCTTTCTGGCAGACAGATCTATGGCAAAGACTTTGGAGCCTTGGTTCCGCTCGATCGCTTCTTCAATACGAGCTGTATTGAAGTTGCGTAAGTCCCGCCGCATGCCTTTGGAGATCTGTCTGTTCAGATGCCTGTATGCTGTCAAGTCTGTTGAAGAATGTAGCCTCATCTCCCGTCTAACAGCCATGAGATTAAGAGTGTGATCGGAGAGTTTTTGTGTTCTTCTGCGGCGGGTCTTGCAGAACTTAGCTCCGACCGCATGGACAGTTTCCACGAGCTTGTCATTCATATCGTCCACTTCATTGCAGTCTTCCAGGCACTGAAAACGGTTTTGTAACTCGAGCTGAAAGGTTTCGGGACTTTGGAACAGAGCACGAGGGGGACGGAGCGTTGACTTCATTAGACGAGACCTCTCCAACTTAACGTTTAGGTTCAGTGTGCCTCTAACCATTCGGTGATCGCTACCAGTTTTCACCCTCGCGATCACGGAGACATCACTGAACAGTTGTCGTCTGGTCGTAATAATGAAGTCAATCTCATTTTTTGAGAAGATAAAAAATATAAAATATATCAAATAAACATTATACCGTAAATTGATACTAGACCATGAAATTCGTCATTATTTTGTTAAAACTAAATTAACTGTAATTATGAATGAATTTAAAGAGTAAAATGTAAATAATAATAATAATACATTTTGATTCAAGAAGACAATTTACCTTTCTTATGGATCATTATTCTTATGGACATCGGAAGACACGCCCGATATAGAAAATAGTAGATATTTCTATACATATGTATTTACGTGTTCCTGTAGCACAATAATATCTATGCCAAATACCAATCATCTACGCCTAATAGTGTTTTAGAATTCAAAAAATATTTGGCAGATATGGAGACAGATACACCGACGTAACTCTAAAAGTGATCGAATTTTGCTAAATTTGGCACGGAACAGCATTCGATGATGTCCCTAAATACAAGTTCACGCGAGCGAAGCCGCGGGCAAAAAGCTAGCCTTAAATATATAATATTATAATATATAATATTTCGGAAAGAAATGTTAACCTCTTACTTTTTATAACAAATTAACTTCTTCCGCAATAAAATCTGTCAAATATTTCACCTGATTACTCAGTGGCGCCGCCCTGGTGGGAAAAGCAGTTGGGGATGGCCTCATCATTACCATTATATTCTATTTAAACATAGGCGTATGGGACTCTCATATTTTGAACACTATAACTGTAACTATCGGATTTTACGCAGAAATTTAACTTCTTTTTGACATTATAGTAGTATATAGTAGAGTCTTTATACAGGGTATTTTTGGAACGCTCCCGAAAACTAAGACAGGCGACAACACCAAGTACACCTTTGATCATGGGTCACAAATAAATTCGATCCTGATGAAAAAAAAATCATCTTTTTACAACGTTTTATTAGCTTTATTCACGCGCCATCATGTTAGTACAGCTAAATGAATCGATAATTTCATAAAAAAAATCATGAAAATACTGAAACATAAAACCAGCAGTGGAAACTGAATTGATATCACCTGACTAATGGAGGTTAATGTACGCGCGAACGGTGAAAAAAGAACGCTGGCCTTGAACTTGGGCACTGAGCGATTTATCACACATAGGTACGAAGGGGCGCGACGGGGGAACAATCCGCCAGTATTACTGTGCCTGCATGCTATTGGTTCCCGCGCTTTGTTCGCTCCAAAAATACAGTCGCATACACAGCTTACTTTGCGACTCGCGACGATGTTTTAAAAGGGAAGGAAACAAAACTTATTTATATCTATTGTTTTATGACTAAACTAGTGAACGAAAAGGTAAATATGATAGGAGAAGGTGAATGGGGAAAATTGTGCAGTAAAGTTAAAAGTGTTGAGGAAGAATACCGAAAAAATTACCATGTGATCGACCTGATGACGGAAGCCCAAGCGAAGATGAAAGTGATGATGAAGTAGCATCCAGTAACACCAACACACCATCAACATCTGGCTTCCATGTGACGTCATAATGGACGGCGTGTCACCCTTAGCTTAAGTTTTCTTGTTACAAACTACTTTATATTTTACGATAGAAATAACAAATAATGCTCAAGTAAACATTATCCATTTTTAATTCCCACCTCTTCCAAAGTTCTAAGTAAATAGTAAAACACCTATTATGTTTCTACAATTAAACAATTAATTACTATAATATTATAAAACAATAGCCCAATACCATGTAGTACTTTAGAACGCGACTGTACCCACACTCTCTCCGCTGTCGACCTGTATCTAGCTCGGTACGAAACAATGCTGCGGTCGTAAGAAAAAAGGGCGCATCTAACAATTTTTGAATCAATGAGTTAAATATACCATGACTTATGATAAGAAGGCGCATCTACTAAATTTTTTTAATATTCACAAATATCAATATTTTAGAAATTATCGTAAGAATTTTAGACGTAACTGTTGATCACAGATGACATCTTTTTATTAGAAAAGACTTATACAAATTCAACATAAAAGAAAAGACTTATTTAACCAGTGGCTACGTCATCTTTAACAATATTTGCATCGATTACTTAAATTTCAATTATTCTTGTCTTTTTATTCTATAGCTTATTATTAAGAGCTTATATCTTATTACTAAGAGCTGGTGTTTCACATGTGGTCCCATATAAATTTGATCGAGGTCAGACCAATAGTTTTTGAGTCATCCTTAATTATTTATATTAAAGTCGGTTGTACAAAATTTTTAATTTTTAATTATTATCGTAGTAAGTCTTGTATGATATCCCCTTTAAAATCATTACTCAAGAGTTGCGGGTTGTTATTTTTTGTGTCTTGACTACCAATGCTTTTCTAATATTTACTAAGAAAAAAGTAGTAAATTACTATTAGCGTCCTTTCAACTTCAAATGACCTTTCCAAAATATGTAAAAATGTTAAATGAATGGCAGTTATTTTATTTATTAGGTTGGGAAGACGCAAATAGTTATATGCGTCTTTCCTTCGATGTTTTTGTGTTGCCAGGTGTATTTTTTAATCTAAGATGAAAAGGAAAATTCGTTTTATTTAAATAAATAAACAAATTATCAAAAAAATAAGTTCGTCCTTAAAATCTTCATGTCTCTACGTACATATTTCAATTTTCATATAGATACCTTTTAATATACTTTAGACACGGGGTCTGAAAGAAAAATTCATAAATTTATTTTTTATATCCATTTTACGTTTTTGTTAGTTGCGTCCTTCTTTATTATGACGGCAGAATGTAACCCGGCTGGCTCGTGTCGCCTCACGCTGTGACGCAGTAGGTTTCTGTTTTGTCGGGGTTCGTTATTAATTGTAGTTTTTGAAACAGTTCCGTGTTGATTTTGTACACGCGTGCGCGAACGACAACTCAATCGTTTTCTTTATTAAATTGTTAATACTTGTGATTACCTGTTGGTATTATTCTTGTTGTTACGTTTTTTGTTTTAATAATGCTTAACGCGTACGTTTATAGTGATTATGAATACGGCAACATGTTAGGTATCCGAACCTAGGTACACGAAGTATCGCTAAATAAATTGTTAAGACGTCGGGATGGAACAAGTGTGTCATACTGTGCAGTGCATAAAGTGTTGAAGCGTAACCGAATGCGCCCATACAAATTGCACAAAGTGCAAGCTTTAGTTCCCGGCGATCACGACCGCCGACGAGTTTTCTGTCGTTGGTTATTATACCAGCAACAACGTGTGCCTGGTTCCATTGAGCACATTATCTGGACGGATGAGTCGACATTTACCAGAAACGGCATGTGGAACCGAAGAAATACACACGTGTATTCAGAGGTTAACCCGCACGCTGTTCGACAAACCGGGCACCAAACCCGATGGTCGGTTAACGTATGGGCAGGTTTATTTAAGGATCGCATACTGGGACCAGTGTTTCTGCCAGAGCGACTGAACGGACAGCGATACCTAAACTTTATAAATGAACAGTTGGTTGACATTTTAAACGACCTATCGTTGGCTGAATATCGCCGCACATGGTTCCAACATGATGGTGCCCCTCCACATTTCGTGAGGTTCGTCCGTGAGCGCCTCAATGAGCTATTTGATGATCGCTGGATCGGCAGACTAGGACCACACGCTTGGCCACCTCGCTCACCAGATCTGACTCCGTTAGACTTCTATTTGTGGGGTATGTGAAAGAAAGGGTTTTTAATCGTGAATGTGATAGTGCTGAAGAAATGCGCCAAAGGATCGTGGATGCTTTCGAGAAACTACGTACGGACTGTGTCGAAGACCACACGATGATGCCCCGCCTGCACCCAAATCTACCTTGAAATGAATGGAGCACAATTTGAGCCGCATCTCATAAGACCACAGAGGATTTAGAGCGGTAAGCTGTTTCATACCTATTTTTTTTTAAATAACTTAGTACTAGACTAATCTGAATAGGTACATAACTGAATACATGAGAATAATAAGCATACCTACACGATGAATAAAAACTCATGACTCCAACCTTGGTTACATTTCATTTAAGTATTTTTTCATTAGCGGGGAATCGAACCAGTTATTTGGGTTATTTAACCTGTTAATTCGGATTAAAGTGGCTAAGTGAAGACAAGCACAGTGGCAAAATAGTAGGTTAAGTAGATAAGTTAGGTATTTAGACAAATGTTGTAAATTATTAGATATTGTGGTATGGCACGCTAGTTGCGGGCCGCGCGAATTTGCGTTCGCGCGTACATTGACCTTTCAGTCAGGTGATATAAATTCAGTCATTCCACTGCTGGTTTTATGTTTCAGTATTTTCATGATATATTTTATGAAATTATCGTTTCATTTAGCTGTACTAACATGACGGCGCGTGAATAAAGCTAATAAAACGTTGTAAAAAGATGATTTTTTTTTCATCAGGATCGAATTTATTTGTGACCCATGATCAAAGGTGTACTTGGTGTTGTCGCCTGTCTTAGTTTTCGGGAGCGTTCCAAAAATACCCTGTATTATTATGGAATTTTTTATAGATAATGCGAAATAAACCGAAACCTTAAATCACACACTCGAAATTTTCGAAGTACTCCGGTGTACTTCGAAGTGCTCTGTAATACCGCAAACGGCTTTTTACGTGGTGGAGCCATTCTGCAACTACACTATAGTTGTGAGTAAGAATGGGTCCTTTCGAGCGGGAAAGGACCACGCCCTAACAGAAAACCAGCGCAAAATAGCAAGTTAATGCTGCTTTGTTTCGTATGGTGAGTGTAGAGAACCGGAGACCTTTATTGTTCGAAATGAGGCATTTGATTCTTAGTTGAGGATAGAAGTAGCTGTGTATAGGTCACATTTTTCACCCTATTTCAAAATAAACAAGAAGCATTGGCCGCTTCGCAAGCTAAACATCTTGTCTGACGGGAGAACTCCCTTTTTCTTACATAGCCATAAACTCATATTAATGATAGAAAAGATTATTCATATATTAATTATTATTAAAATTATTGCTTATTAAAAGACCTGTTTGAATTTGTCACTCTTTCAGAAAGTCATTTTTAGTTTTACCACTGGTTCAGAAAATAAACTAACTGTCCTGGGTGCAACCAGCAAGGAAGCCAGCGGAAATTTTAAGCATAAATTTACAATATAATTTTTAATAATAATAATATTCGTTGTTTGCTTTAAACCAATACCAATAAGAGCGTGGGTCCCGCCTAGATGATAATTAATTATCCTTGCTTACGACAATGTCTAAACTGTGTAACGATGTTATGACCATCGATATTCGTCGGTGGTATATATGTACTACGCACTAGATTTCGCATTCCGAACATTGACTATGCTCAACTGAACTGTCCTGCAATCCGTACACTAAACTAAATATTGCGTAAATTGAAGATTTGTGAATTCCATTAGATAATTATTATTACATTTTATTTAGAAATATTATGTTTGTTTAGATTAAAATAAGAGTATTTTATTTTAAATTCTTATATATATTTTATATTAGTATTATGTTTTAAATTGTTATATTTATTTGTATTTATTTTATATCAATATCTAATTTTATATTTAACTAGCTATTCACCGCGACTTCGCCCGCTTGTAAGGGGTTAGGGTTAGGGTTTTAATTATTTTGCGCGGAACCCTAATTCTTTTTCTAAATTAAAAGTACCCTTAGTTACTCCTTATAAAATCAGGTATCTGTCGGTGAAAGTCCCGTCAAAATCGGCCCAGCCATTTCGGAGATTAGTCTTCGCACAGCGCGACTGTACTATCTCCCGCGCATGCGCGAAGACTTAGAGAAGCGCACAATTTTTGTTTGGAATAGCTTCTCTAATACGTAGTTCATAAAACTCTATAGTTATAACTATAATTATGTGCGCAGTTTCCAATCAGGCAATTAATAAATGCTGCACTACGCAGTTGTTGCAGCCATCGCTCGAGATAATTGTTTTTATAGACGACGAGGCAAACGTCAAATGAGCATGCAGCTCACCTTATAGTAGATGTCGACCGCTGCCAATGAACAACTGCAGCACCATGGGAATTGGAGGCGCGTCATATCGATCCGAAAAAAATCGCCGGTGGTGAACGATTCCACAAAGAAGTCGTGCGAAGAAGACAACTCCAAAAAAATTATATTTCATGCGAGCATCCGTGGCTCTACACGCTGCATTTAGTACGTAGTCATTGTAGAATGAATGGGTGGGTTTGATAGACCCTCACGGAATACCAGCATTAATGGCAGACTATTATTAACTAGTTTATATATTTTACTAAACAAAAACTGTTTACAAAATGGTTGATATGACCCCTGGAAATAAGGTAGTCGCTTGCACGCTGTTTCCCAAATAATTTTTGTAAATATTTTGTACAACCTATATTTTATTGCAAAATATTACTTCAAAAAAAAATCCCGCTGTGTTTCTTGCTCATTGCTTACAACACAAAGATTATTGTCAAAGCAATGGTAAAACAAAAATACCCAATTCTTATTGGGTACCACTACTTGTAATCCATTTTCAATAAGAACTTATTCTTTACTATTATTCTATTCTATTTGTGGCGGATTGGGATTATTTTATTAGATATAGTGGACTGTATTAAGAGTGAATAAGGTGAATTTATTTGTTACGTTAGATGGTCACACAGTGTCATCATCACTGAAACGTTATATTTAATTATAAATTTTTCACATTTGTATTTGTATATGTTACGGCTAAAAGCCGAAATGCGGATACGCCTAGGTTTAGCCGGCTAAGCCTAGGTTTGTCCGCAGTTCGGTTTTTAGCTGTAACATATACACAAACAATGCCTTAGCCTCAGTACTGTATTCTTAAAATATCTACATATTGTAACTATTTTCAAATCTTCAAATCTTACAAATATCCGTAGTTTGATGCATACATTTCTAATTTAAGCTTACATAATATATTATCCTTGTTGGATTAACTTCCCTCGCTACAAAATCTGTCAAATATTTCACCTCAATACTAAGTGGCGCCGCTGTGGTGACAGACCAAGTCGAGGATGCCGTCATGCGTGCCTAATACATAAATTTAGTAATAAAATTATATACCTATAAACATACGCAACTGAACTTACCGTTTTGTAATAACTATTTGATCACAAGGGTAATAATATGTTACCTATTGGTAATATTAGCGCGCACTTTTCAGACCGATGGCGTAGACTGAGAGGAGTCTGCTGACCCGGGAGGTGAAAATATTAGCTATACTACTTTATATGTGCTAGAGCTATGCAGCTGAACGCGTCTGTGCAGTATTGATTACTGTCAGAGCAGGACAGAACATAGCTGATTATTTATTGTACTTATTTGATTTACTGTATTCGTGATATTTTACTGATTCGTTAAGCTATGTCGGTATGTAGTGCACATCTATACGTCATTGGTTGTCCACTCTAGTTTTAAAGTATTAAACTATAAGTGATGAGAACAAAATTCAAGTATAATATGACACTTTATATGCAAAAGTATTTATGTTATTTTTATAGAATAAGGGTGATAAACGAGCACACAGTCTACTTGATGGTAGGTGGATGCTGTGAGCCATAGAACATCTACAATTATCCTCGATTTAGAATCAAAATACAGATGCGTTGTAATCGCTCGGGACTTAGATAGAATGCCTTGTTTCCAGTAAAAAGGGTATCCGGTTCTCTACACTCACCATACGAAACATAGAAGCGTTAAGCTGCTATTTTACGCTGGTATTCTGTGAGAGCGTGGTCCTACCTCGGTCGAGCCGCACCTCGTGTGGTTTTCTTAGGTTTTCGGTTACTCTGGCAACTATTATTTATTCTGTGACTCTGGTTCCACTGGGAATATCATCACATATCGTATATTCATCACTAGTTGTCCACTGTAGTTTTCAAATTTTAAGGTATACTTGATGAAAACTTAATGTACATTATTTGTAAAAACTCAAGCATATGTCACATTACATGTAAAACTAATTAAGTTAGTAATTTAAAATAGTGGAGTTAGCCATAATAAAAGACGAAACATACCTTGACAGTTTAATGCACCAGTATTTATTTCTTAGAATTCACATAATTACGTATAATATCAATTAATTATCATGAGCACTGAAAATATCCAATAGAATAGTGTTCAGTAATAAACCGCAACTCACAAAATTTATACCGAGGCTCAATGATCTGCTGCGATCGGAGCGCCGGTTACACCTAGTGGCAACATTGCGACGTAATATGCGTTGTAATAATCTGTGGAGTTAAAAAAGGAAGAGGAGGGTAGGAGGCGAGACAAGCAACACACATTCTCTTTGTGTTCGTGATGTGAATATCTCTCCAAAAACTTTAAAAGGGGACTACTCCAGAGTGTACCGTGTACAATCTAATTGCTAGTGTATTCTACCGTGTAGACGAAGCTACCAGGAGCTGTCAACGTTTGCTGATCTTGGGAGGTTGGCTAGTAAGACCGTGAGTAGTTTGTTGCTGTTTTTGGTGTGATTTTGTGACTGCGGTAACTGAACGTTTCAGGGGATTTAGAATCTCAATACAGTCCACTATATCTAATAAAATAATCCCAATCCGCCACATTTCTGGCCTTCGAGCCGCATATATTCGAATTAGTGATCTTCGAATAATAATTTTCTACCCTTAATTCGCGTCCCGTGGACGTCATATATTTGAGTAAAACTACGCATTTAATTAACATCCCTTATTTAATTTGCCTCTTTTTTAACTGGATGTCCATTGCTCGCGGTGTTTATAAAGTATTAATTTTGTAATTTGTTCATAATGTCGGATAAATTACAAATAAAAAGGCAAACACTAATTTTTAAAAAGGAATACCTATTTGCTAAATTACAGGTTTTCGATATCGCGAGATCCCAAATAAATCATTTATCACACCAAAAACAGCAACAAACTACTCACGGTCTTACTAGCCAGCCTCCCAAGATCAGCAAACGTTGACAGCTCCTGGTAGCTTCGTCTACACGGTAGAATACACTAGCAATTAGATTGTACACGGTACACTCTGGAGTAGTCCCCTTTTAAAGTTTTTGGAGAGATATTCACATCACGAACACAAAGAGAATGTGTATGGCTTGTCTCGCCTCCTACCCTCCTCTTCCTTTTTTAACTCCACAGATTATTACAACGCATATTACGTCGCAATGTTGCCACTAGGTGTAACCGGCGCTCCGATCGCAGCAGATCATTGAGCCTCGGTATAAATTTTGTGAGTTGCGGTTTATTACTGAACACTATTCTATTGGAGATTTTCAGTGCTCATGATAATAAATTGATATTATACGTAATTATGTGAATTCTAAGAAATAAATACTGGTGCATTAAACTTTCAAGGTATGTTTCGTCTTTTATTATGGCTAACTCCACTATTTTAAATTACTAACTTAATTAGTTTTACATGTAATGTGACATATGCTTGAGTTTTTACAAATAATGTACATTAAGTTTTCATCAAGTATACCTTAAAATTTGAAAACTACAGTGGACAACTAGTGATGAATATACGATATGTGATGATATTCCCAGTGGAACCAGAGTCACAGAATAAATAATAGTTGCCAGAGTAACCGAAAACCTAAGAAAAACACACGAGGGGTCGGCTCGACCGAGGTAGGACCACGCTCTCACAGAATACCAGCGTAAAATAGCAGCTTAACGCTTCTATGTTTCGTATGGTGAGTGTAAAGAACCGGAGACCCTTTTTACTGGAAACAAGGCATTCTATCTAAGTCCCGAGCGATTACAACGCATCTGTATTTTGATTCTAAATCGAGGATAAATGTAGATGTTCTATGGCTCACAGCATCCACCTACCATCAAGTAGACTGTGTGCTCGTTTATCACCCTTAGTCTATAAAAATAACATAAATAGTTTTGCATATAAAGTGTCATATTATACTTGAATTTTGTTCTCATCACTTATAGTTTAATACTTTAAAACTAGAGTGGACAACCAATGAAGTATAGATGTGCACTACATACCGACATAGCTTAACGAATCAGTAAAATATTACGAATACAGTAAATCAAATAAGTACAATAAATCATCAGCTATGTTCTGTCCTGCTCTGACAGTAATCAATACTGCACAGACGCGTTCAGCTGCATAGCTCTAGCACTTATAAAGTAGTATAGCTAATATTTTCACCTCCCGGGCCAGCAGACTCCTCTCAGTCTACGCCATCGGTCTGAAAAGTGCGCGCTAATATTACCAATAGGTAACATATTATTACCCTTGTGATCAAATAGTTATTACAAAACGGTACGTTCAGTTGCGTATGTTTATAGGTATATAATTTTATTACTTAATTTATGTATTAGGCACGCATGACGGCATCCTCGACTTATTCTGTCACCACAGCGACGCCACTTAGGATTGAGGTGAAATATTTGACAGATTTTGTAGCGAGGGAAGTTAATCCAACAAGGATAATATATTATGTAATATGGCTTAAATTAGAAATGTATGCATCAAACTACGGATATTTCTAAGATTTGAAGATTTGAAAATAGTTACAATATGTAGATATTTTAAGAATACAGTACTGAGGCTAAGGCATTGTTTGTGTATATGTTACAGCTAAAAACCGAACTGCGGACAAGCCTAGGCTTAGCCGGCTAAGCCTAGGCGTATCCGCATTTCGGCTTTTAGCCGTAACATATACAAATACAAATGTGAAAAATTTATAATTAAATATAACGTTTCAGTGATGATGACACTGTGTGACCATCTAACGTAACAAATAAATTCACCTTAGTCCCAACTAGCGACATCTGGTGAGCGTAAAATTATTAGCCCTCATTATATTTTTATTGATTAAAAATCAAATTTATTAAAGTCATCAAATCAATTTACCGGCTGGTCCTGCAGACTAATCAATACTGCAGAGAGGAAAAGTTGTTTATTAATATTTACGTAAAAACACTTATTTTTGGTGTGTTGTTATAGCACTCGTTATTAAAGTGAAAACTTCTTTAACATCGTTGTTATTTGAAACTCGATGAAACGATAAAGTGACACTAAAAAGGGACAACCGCATGCAATACATCTATAGGGTATAGCCTGCGAGAGAACGAGAAAGAAAATATTGCACAATACAGTTTCCCATTGTCTCTGCTCCTTTCTGAAAGTTTTATATTTAAGAAGAAGATGAAGATAAACCATTAGTTAATTTAAAACTGTAATCATTCAAAATTTTTCCGTTCCGGTTTTTCCCATAGATGCTAACGACTGGTGGTAAAGGACAAACAATGTAAATTGCAACAATTAATTCAAAACTTTTCGCTAGCTGCGATTGTAACTAATAAGTTTTGGCCCATTGATGCAATTTCACATTATGATTATTGTTAATTGCATTGCGAATCTAATAACGAAGCGATAAACCTTACCATTGAAATTTTACCAACTTAACTGACGTGTTTGTTAGTATGCATATGAGTATAAACCACTTTGATGTTTAGTTACGCGTTTTTTTTAAAACTTTTATTAGTATTTATTTCATATTTTATTAACTACTAGCTGTGCTCCGCGACTTCGCTCGCGTGGAATTTACTACGATTTCATGGATATAATTTTTTTTGCGCGGATACTAACGTCACTCAATTGTTTTGCCTTGCCGGAACCCCTACACTAACACTTAAACTTTATGGTATGGTATTAAAGTTCAAATTGCCTTTTAACTATTATTACGAATCTTTTGTATAAGAATATAGAAAATTGTTGTTTTTAGACTTTTTCAGGCAATTTTTTA
Source organism: Parnassius mnemosyne (assembly GCA_963668995.1). Classification (NCBI taxonomy): domain Eukaryota; kingdom Metazoa; phylum Arthropoda; class Insecta; order Lepidoptera; family Papilionidae; genus Parnassius; species Parnassius mnemosyne. Next base: position 69,113,023 of record CAVLGL010000082.1, on the reverse strand, counting down.
AATTTTTCTCTACGTAAGTACCATCTTCGTACTTCAAGGAATATTATATAAAAGAATTAGCGAAATCGGTTCAGCTGCTCTCGAGATTTGCGCTTAGCAACACATTCAGCGATTCATTTTTATATTATAAGATATACTGAAACGCAAACGTCATTTTGTTTATTTTAGCCTTGCATATTTTTATTTTACTCATATAAAATGTTTCCCATTTTTGTTAATTTAGGACATTTTTCTATTTGTGTTCAAATTAGTAATATGTAATGTACACGCGGGTAACAAGGCCTATCGGCTAATAAGGCTTAAGTAACAAAAATCGTATATATAATAACCGCACTCATATTGCACGATAATGTCTCTACAAGTTTGCAGAGACGCGCTACCCCGCGTCCTGCCACCAGAGTTACATTATCTATCATAAGATATGACCGCACTGCACCAATATTAAAAATCAGTCCAAATAAATAGTAGGTATGTTTTGTAATATTATCTAAAATTGTAATATTTTTCTTTAAGAATAAATACTTTGTTGATCTTAAAGATTTAAGTAACGTATTGTGGTGAATTTTTTTATGAAATAATCGGTCGGCGGTTATTAAGGACTAGTAAATTTCACCATATGTCTTATAATACTCCTTTTTCTTGTGTAGTTTTTTTGTTTTATTATGAATTTTATATTACTTTTAAAATGTTATAAATGCAAATAAATTGTACGCTTTTATTATTAAACTAATGTCGTAGTCAGAAAAAGTCCTGGTTTCAGCACTCCAAATAATGCAAAGACAAGGTGTGTCGAAGAATAAAGGCTTTGACATTCTAATGTCAAAGCCTTAATTCTAAGCTATTAAATTACCTATGTGTAAATTATTGCTCCTGCGCTTAAGCTCTCTCGGACCGTGTCAGATTGCGATTTGTTGATTGTGAAGGAATAGAGAGTGCCTCTTTGTTTATTTATTTTAGGATTACCAACAGAAATTACAACAGTAATACAAAGATCATTTTCATAACAAATTCAACACATTATAATTGTATTTCTTTTTATGGGTAATCACAACATGCATTGATTATTTTGTACGGAATAAAAACTGAATTACGTCATTGAATAAATACAAATTATTAAAAAGAAATAGAATAATTTGACAATATTATAAATATCTTCATTGTCATATTATATTGTATTAATCAAACTATAAAAATCAAAAACAACTCCAATGTTATAATTAATAATTAATTAATTCGTTAATTCATAGAAATCGACTAATTTTGATTTGAAGGTGGAAAAACTATCGCAATAAATATCGAGACCAGAAATATTCGAGGACAGTTCGTTATAAGTGCGAGCCAGTCTGGGTAGAGGGGAATACTTTTCCAAGTTAGAACTATAAAGGGATACATTGAAAAAGGCGTGCGGATTTCTAGGCATTCTTGATGGCACTTTAAAGTTAAATAATTGAACTATTGCTGGACCATTAATACTATTATTGAGCGTTTTGTGTAGGAACATAATGTCTGAGATACTTCTACGCGATTGTAGTGATGTGATATTAAATTGTGCCAATGTCTTTCGTATGAATCATTAGTTTGATAGCTATTCGAACGGTACGCAAGATGAAGCAGCAGTCGTTTTTGTATTCTTTCGATTCTAATGCTATGGATTTTGTAGTGCGGATTCCAAACTTGACTGCAGTATTCTAGTTTACTTCTAACCAGACTACTGTACAGTTTGATTGTAGTAAAGGGCTGTCTGAACTCTTTGGAATTCCTCAATACAAAACCCAATGACTTAGTAGCTGAGGTGATTATGTTATCAATATGGTTAGTAAATTTTAATTAGCTGTCTAGTATAACGCCTAAATCACGTATCGTTCGAACTGCAATTAGTTTCTTAGTATCAATATAGTATTGACTCTGTATATAATTTTGTTTTCTGGTAAACCTAATAAGTTGACATTTTTGGCATTGAGAAACATTTGGTTGTTATTACACCATTAAATAAGGCTGTTGAGATCATCTTGTATTAATTCGACGTCAGAGTTGTTTCTAATAGTATTATCTCTTTCGAGATCATCAGCAAATCGGTAGACCTTAAAGTGTTGAAATATCGAAACAATGTCTTTTATAAAGATGCCTAGTGTAATGTTGTTGGGAGAAGCGGTGCTGGGATTAGTGGTGACGGGGATAGTGCACGCAATTGAGGGAGGGCGGTAGGTGCTCTTTGTACTAGGTAAGACACATCATTTTATTTTATAACGCGGATATTTACGAAGTAAAAAAAAAAATTTGTAAATGCTTTTATATAATGGATATCCGCAAAGTAACGCCTGATTTTATTAATTTTATTAATAATTTTATAAAGATGTTAAAAAATACTGGATCAAAAGTTTGAGCCTTGCGGTACACCGGAGTAAGCAATATATGGCTGCGAGGAGTATTTATCAATCACCACGGTCGAAGATCTACTTTGAAGATATGATGCACACCAGTTTAATAATGTCCCATTAATACCAAAAGCTCTCAGTTTCTTGACAAGTAGTGCGTGATTTACTTTGTCAAAGGCTTTGGAGAAGTCTGTGTGTAAAGCATCCACTTGTAGTTCATTATCAACGTTCTCAATTAAATCGGTGACATATAAGAACAGATTTGTGACAGTAGATCTACCAGACAAAAAACCATGTTGCAGCCAGTTTATACGTCGTCCTAGATTCTTGAAAAATGATTCATAGACTAAGTTCTCAAAGACCTTTTACATTGTAGATAATATGGATATAGGTCTATAATTAGTAACACTCGTAGGATTTTCACTTTTAAAAATTCGTACTATCCGCGCTTCTTTCCACTTTTCGGGGAAAATGTCAGAGCTCAAGGAGATATTGAATATAATAGTTCATGGAGCAACCAAAGAATTTGCACACCTATATATAAATATAGGCGGAATACCATCTGGACCAGCACTTTTTGATGTATTTAACCTTTTCAGCTTTTTCTCAATTTATCGTTTAGATACCTAAATATTTTTTTGTTTTGGAGACTGGTTGTGTGGCAAAATTTTTATTAATATCATTCTTAATAAAAACCGATGAGAAATGACTAGCAAACAAATCACATATTCCTTGCGTAGTATTTGCATCAGAGACATTTTATTAGGATCGGTTGGCCTTTACGACGCATGTTCTTCATATAAGTCCAAAAGTACATCGGATTATTGCTAATAGCTTCCTCGATGTGTTCAATATAATTATAATAACATTGTTTTATTAGTTTATCGCAATATTTCTTTAGGTAAGAGAATTCAATTTTATCTAATGGATTATTATACACTTTAGTTTTATTATGACATTTGTGTTTCCATTTAACGAGTTTAATTAGAGCGGGTGTGAACCAGATAGGATAAGATTTTGAAGATTTGCAGGATTTGGGGACGAATCTGTCTATTGCTACCTGCAGGATTTCGTAGAATTTTGATATCATTTCATTTACATTATTTAGTACGTCTAAACTTTGTAGCCAATCAACATTGTTTAAGAATGCTATAAAGAAATCAAAATCTGCTCTTTCAAAATTGTGGAAAGAGTTACTCTTAGTTGCGGGGAAATTAATTGATTATTTGATTTTAAAGAAAAATTCTAATGGTGGATGTAAAATATCTACGTTGCGTATAGGATACTGACTTTCAACCACATTGATGTTTACATTAGACAAGACTAGATCTAGTATCTTTCCGCTTGCGTTTTTGTTAGTGTTATATGGATTCAGATCGTGCAAAGTGAAAAAATCTATTAGGATGCGTACTGACCGTTAATGACGGGTCGAAGTGCCCACGTGATAGAACTCATATTCAAGTCACCAAGCAGCAAAATTGAGCTGTTAGCCGTGCCTAAATTATTATTATTTATGGTATCCGTAGTATTGTTAATAAATGTTTCCAGTGTGTCAACTGGTGGAGGGATATATACTGCGCACACATGTAGCCATTCCGTTAGATTACTTGTGTTAAGTTCAATTGTGACCCATAAGTCTTCACCGAGACTTTCCCATCTAATTTTCCTGTGCGAGTTTAATCCGTCTTTTTTCTGCTCCGCCACCAATTTTCTTATGACTAGAAAGGGGAGATCTTTGGCGAATTCGTCTATATATGTGGTATCTATCGTGGAAGATCTCAGCATCATACACAATATCGCTGAGCCATATATCAGTTAAAACAATTATATCATAGTTTGAATAATTATGATTATTCTCATCTGTTAAGTTAGAGCGAAGTCCTTGGACTAATAACATTTTAATGAATCGAATTTAAAAATAAAATTAATATACCAACTATGGCTTGGGAATTCCCGACAATTTCAAAGTCCCGGGACACGGGACAGCCTATAATCAAAATCCCGGGAATTCCCGGGATTCGAGACTTTTAAGAAAAAACTTTATTGTTTTTCTTAAGATGTGTAAGATGTGTAATTTTTTTGAAAAATTTTAATTGAGTCGATTTCTGGTGAAATGTATTAAAAAAAGGCAATTTTTTGTAAAAATTTCCAATGAATATACAATTAAACAGAAATTGATTACAACTATTTTTTACGGATTTTATCGCGTTTAATTTACTATTTTGATTCCCGACGTTTCGGGTGCTTTACAGCAACCCATGGTCACGGAGGGGACTGAGATATTTGTCGGCCTGATGTCACAGTTAGCCCGGCTACCTTCAGTTTTTTAATATTAATTTTTAGTTCGATTTACGCAGAATGAGCTTACAGTATCTTGAAGTCTTGCAGTGGTATGCTTCGGTTTGGATTTAATTTTGTTAATTATAGGATCCCAAGCAAATAGCAACACCCATCCATCTTCTCTATTGAAATTAGGATGTTCTTTAATTTCAATAGCCTCGTGTATCATCCTTGGTAGGAATCAGTGTTCTTTTGCGAGGATTTGTGGTCTATCAAATCTGATGTAATGGCGGGGACACACATCTTGCTTCACGTCAGCTAAATTTTCTTTCACGCGGGTTTTAATGGATCTTTTTGTTTGTCCTATGTAAGAGAGACCACATTCGCAATGAAGCTTGTACACTCCTGCATCTTGTAGAGGAATATTACACTTGACAGATGGTTAAAAATTGACTAATCTTCTTCGGCGGCTTGAAGTATGTTTTAATAGAAGCTCGCTTCAAAATGTAGCCAACCTTGTCTGTAACCCCTCTGACATAGGGTAGTACAGCCTAAACGTCGAGAATTAAAATAGTAAATTATACGCGACAAAATCCGTAAAAAATAGTTTTATTCAATGTGTAGTGTTCGCGTAAATATAAGAAATCATTAATTAAACAGAAAATTAAATAACTTTAACGTTAATTTCAGTCTTAATAATTGATTTGTTAATTTCTTTTAGTCATAACAGATGCACTTATAAACAGTTAAATCTTATAGTTATGAAACGAACTTAGTTAAAAATCATACTAATTCTTAATAACTTTACTATTATCTAGTAATTGTAGTATCTAATCATTGTTCATAATCTCATTGTTAATTCTCATAATCACATATTTGTTTCATTTATTGTGTTGCGTTCTCAGTAGTTACGTAGTAGACCAAGTAATTATTCATTAAACTAACACATGGCGCTAGGCTCCTTCAATTATTTGAAAATAAAAATTATTACATAACAATTACAACAATTTTGTCTCGTCTCGAGTCTCGACCAGAAAATCCCGGGACCCGAGACAACTAAAATTACGAAAAGTCCCGGGACTTCGAGACACAATACGTCCCGGGACCCAAACTCTAATACCAACACATGCTTGAGACTATTATCAGTAAGCTAAGTTAAAATTAACAGAGATTCAGAATTTTTAATAAGTTTATAGTCCGATGATTTGCTTTTCCTCATAAAAACGCGAACGTTCTTAATCCAGACGAATTCGTATTTAAGTTCCTTAGCTTTGATACGTGCTTCTGCATGCAATGCCTTTGTGGCCGGTGATAGGTGTTCAGCAACATATATAGGACACTTCTTTCCTCCAATTCCTAAGTGGCTGGTATTAAGTTTGTCCTCGTTGCATTTTGCTTATTATTGTTGCTGCAAGAAAAGTATCTCGGATCCTTGGGCTACTGAATTGAGTATAACGGAGCGTGGTCGAGGGCTCTTCTTGTTAAGATTCATTATTCGGCTACAGCTCTGTATGTCAGTGTCAGATAAGTTACATTTAACTGTTGTGGCCAGTTGTTTTACTGTCGACACAATATTTTCGTATCGATGTTTAGGAATGCATTGAATTTCTAGGTTACTGGCTCTAGATTGGTTTTCAAGTAATGTAAGTCTAGCTTTTAGGTCATCAATTGTGGTCTGTAAAGTTTTATTATCATGTTGTAGCGACTTAATCACTTCGTTTTTAGCTGATAGGTCCTTTTTAATACTTGCGTATTTTTCTTCGAGAAAATTGATTGAAGCCAGAACTTCATTAGTTTTTGAGGTAAATTCATCCAGTATACTTTTCTTAAACACATCTAGCAGCGATTTCATTTCTTTGTGTTTGCGCATACATTCGGACACTATATATTTTTTCTTATTTCTCAGACATGCAGGTTTCCTCACGATGTTTTCCTTCACCGCCGAGCACGTGGTAAGTCAGCAATTAAAATTGCAATTAACAATTTCATTGGTGCCGGCGGGGATCGAACCCGGCTTGATCCAGTACTGTGAAGCTTACAGCGAGCGCTAACCATCTGAGCTACAACGGCTCTTTATATATTCAAAATATTATATTCTATATAAAAGTAAAAAGGTTTCAAAAAATATATATAAAAATAAACGTAACGATAAGCTTTGTAAATACACACTAAAACAAACATATAATGCTCAACGATGCTGGAAGAAACATCTACTGTAGGCTCAAGGTTGAGCTTTTTGTGAGTGTAATAAATGATTTTTATAGTGGGATGTAGAAAGAATGAATGCAAAAGAGTGACAAAGCAAATTTATGTTGCAGAGGTGAACGGCAGAGTACGGAAGGGACGCCCTAGGCGAAAGTTTATCGACCGAATTGGCGATATATTGAAAATGGATCAAATCAAGAGTATCTTTAACCGACGAGCGTGTATGGATGTGGATATGGAGGAAGCGAGAGAGGTGTGTCAGGGTCGTGCCAAATGGAAGTGCATAGTCTCTGCCTACCCCTCTAGGTGACAGGCGTGAGTGTTTATGTAAAGAATGCATGGTTTACTTAAACAATTTCTCATGTTACTTTACTTGTTAAATGCTGTAATCAAATGATTAAAACTTAAATTTCATGGTACGTAAGCATTGTTATATATTTCAGAATGTATTTTAATTTCAATTTGAAGTGCCGATTTATGTCTATCTCAGCGGTAAAGGAAAACCTGCAAATCTGAGAAGTTCCCAGTTGAGGTCAACCCGCGTTGGAATCAGCGCAGCGAACTCTTTTTGTCCAAAAACTCTCTGCGACCTGTGCGCACGAATTTTTTACTTTTCATGGGTCAATATATGCTATTTTAATTTCATTCGCACTTTCGAGTATGTTACTTTTTTGTTTTCATTCTACTGTAAATAATGGTTGCAAAGATAAGTAGAACTCATTATCGTTAGACTATCAAATGTCCAGTGAAATGAACATAGGCCTCCCTGTATAAACTGTCAAGTATACCTAGTCAGGTCATAAATTCTGTCACATGTTTAATATAAAATAATTGAAACAAGTTTATTCATTATGTAACCATTTTTATACCAAAATGATCTTAACAAAACATAGAGTCTTATGCCACTAAAGTTTATTCAAAATGACCTCCGTGATTTTGAATACAGGCCTTCAGTCTGCGCGGCCAGTTGCCTATCGCAGCACGAACGAGGTCCATGTCAATATCGGCGGCTGCCTTAATCAAGGATGTCTTGAGTGACTCCAAATTGGGATGAGGCTTTGAGCACACTTTTTCCTCCAAGTGTTGCCATATCTTGTAATCTAACGGATTTAAATCTGGACTGGAGGAGGGCCAGATTTCGTGCCGGATGAAGTCGATTTCACGCGCCGCCAGCCAGTCTTGTGTGCTCTTCGCTCTATGAGCTGGCGCCGAATCTTGTTGGAATACCCAGTGCCTTTTATTGAACATGGTATGAGAAACAGGTTCCACAAGGTTCGTCAGGACTGTATTTTGATACACAACTGCATTCGTTTTTACACCTTTCTCACAAAAATGTACCTCTGTTAAGCCCCAATAAGAAACTCACAACCATACCATGAGCGAGGATGGAAAATGACCTCGTTGGACACGCGGAATACGGTTGCTCGCTTCTTCACTACTGTGTGCGTACACCTTATCATTTTGTTTGTTGTAGCTCTCTTCTACGGTAAAAATTTTTTCATCCGAAAAAAGAATTTCCCGATATTTTTTTCCCGCGTACCGCTTCAACAAAGCGCGGAATCTCTTCAGTCTCAGGTCCATTAGACGAGCATTCAAGCGATGTCCTGTTTTTCTTCGATATGCCCGAAGCCCTAAGTCTTCATTTAACACCCTTTTCACCGTGGTTCTGCTTAACCCCATCTGAAGGGCCAACAGTATCTGTTTACGTTTGTGATTTCTTTGAATTCGCGCCTTCACAGCTTTTATCAGTGCTGGAGTCCTAACAGACCGAGGGCGACCACTTCTTGACCTGTCATCTACACTAGAGTCTTCATTGTATCGTTTGATGGTACGATAAACGAATCTTTTGGTTATATTCAAATTTTTCAGTATTTCCAAAAATTGAATTGGCGCGTAACCACAACGATGCAACGCAATAAATTTTAAGCGTCCACTCCATATTTAAAAATGAGTAAAATTCTAAAAAGTATATAGTTTTATTTTCATGAACAATTCGAAATTCGAATTCAATAAACTTTTTTTGTGGCCAGCATTCTAAAAGAAAAGTTTTTACTCTGTGACAATACTTATGACCTGACTAGGTATATATTGATTATTGAGATATTTGCTATAGTTGCCACGCTTGGTAGGCTAGTTGAAAACCGAAACTATTATTATATTGATCTGTTTTCAGGAAGATGATGCTGCCCATCTCCTGTTTGTTTTCCGCTGTCGGTTCTTACGAAGAGACGATATGAGGTGGCGGATTCTCTTTCACCGCCACAACAAGGCGAACATTTTTCTACTACCGTTCACGAGTGTAGTGCATCAGGAACAAAACTGTTTTTAAGGATTTTATCGCGTTCTTACTCTTTTAATTACCGATGTTTTGGGCACTATAGAGAACCCATGGTCACGAAAGCACTGAGGTGTTTGACACACTGATGTCATAGTTAGAATAGAAAAGATTAAGAATAGAATAGAATAGAAAATAATAGAATAGAATAGAATAAGAATAAGAATAGAATAGAATAAAATAGAATAGATTAGAATAGAATAGAATAGAATAGAATAACATAGAATAGAATAGAATAGAATAGAATAAATGCAAAAGTTTGCTTAGGTTTGAATTTAATTTTATTAATTATGAGGTCCTTATCAGGTCCTGAGCAGATGGTAGCACTCATCCCTATTAAAATTAGGACGTTTTTCAATTTCAATAGCCTCGCGAATCATCATTGGTAGGAATCGGTGTTCTATTGTAAGGATTTGTGGACTATCAGATCCCATAGCTTTGTACGATACTAAACATGTTGACATACTTTAGACTTCCTGGAGCGTCGGTGCTTCATATCAACGATAAGTTCTTTTACGAGGGTTTCTATGGAACTTTCATCTAAAGGTGCATAAAAAACCCCACGTAAAAAAGGTAAAATTAAACGTGACAAACTCCGTAACATTAGTTTTTTTCCATTTTATTACAACATTATAGAACTGCATCTATAAAATTTTGAATATCTAGGTTCTGTTTCTGTTTCTGTTTCATCTATTTTATGGTGCCAATCAATATTCAATAGGGCCAATGATATGAATGAAATATCTCAAATAAACATTATACCGTAAATTGATAGAAGACCGTGAAATTCGTCATTATTTTTTTTAAACTAAATTTACTTTAATTATGAATGAATGTAAAAATTAAAGATCTAATAATAATAATAAATTTTGATACCAAGACAATTTACCTTTCTTATGAATACAACGGAAAACACGCCCGAAATAAAAATAGTAGGTGTTTCTAGATATATATATTCACGTGTTCCTGTAGCATATTATATCTATGCTAAATACCAATCATCTACGTCTAATAGTGTTATAGGATTCAAAAAAAATCTTTGACAGACTTCCTCCGCTATAAAAGCTGTCAAATATTTCACCTGCATGCTAAGTGGTGCCGCCCTGGTGGCAATAACTCTTGTGTATGGCCTCATCATTACCAATATATTCTATTTAAACATCGGAGTATAGGACTCTCATAATATGTACACTATAACTATCGGACTTTACGCAGTAATTTAACTTCTTTTTAACACTAATTATATGAATTATTTAAAAAAATTGCGTCTTTATATTATTATGGAGTTTTATAGATAAAGCTAAATAAGCCGAAACCCTAAATCACACTCGAAATTTTCGAAATACTCCGGTGTACTTCGAAGTGCTCTGTAATGCCAAAAACGGTTTTTAACGTGGTAGAGCCATTCTGCAGCTACACTATATTAGAGAGTAAGAATGGGTTGTTTCGAGCAGGAAAGGACCACGCCGTAACACAATACCAGCGCAAAATAGCAGGTTAATGCTGCTTTGTTTCTCATGGTGAGTGTAGAGAACCGGAGACCTTTATTACTCGAAACAAGGCATTCCATTTTAGTCCTCAGGGGTGATACCGTATCTGCATTGTGATTCTTAGTTGAGGATAGATGTAAAAGTATATATACGCTCATTTGTCACGCTATTTAAAAAGTCATGGAGCTAAGGCCATCTCGCAGATTGAACATCTTGTCTGGCAGGAGATTTTCCCTTTTCCTTGCACGGTCAAAAACTTATATTAGTGATAGAAAATTTTATTCAATATGGATTATGGTTAAATTTATTACATATTAAAGCCCTTTTTGAATTTGTCACTCGTTCAGAAATTACCAGTAATAGACCCCTGGACTTTTCTATTACGAGTAAACAGTTTACTGTTTTATATTACGTTTCCTAATTTAATTCATTCTAAAAAAGTTTGATAGCGATCACCTTATTCCAAACGAGTATTATCATCTGTGTATTCTTAACTTGTATTGAAATTTAATATAGTAAGTACAAAGATGTATATATAGTTATTTATATATTTATTTAATTCTGAACAATACAAATTATGTTGAATCATTTATGCAAAAATACAATAAAAATGCGTAAGAACTAAATTTACAATTATATAAAATTACAATAAACATATAATTTACAATCAATATTAAATTAAAATTCTTATAATAATTAATATAAAAATTAGATTATGAAAAATTACAATTAATTATATAAAACTCACAATAAATATTACAAGTCAAATCTCATCAGTATAAATAAAATAAAGTATAAAATATCATAATACAATATTTTTCACAAAAAAAATGTCGTGCGAACAAGACAACTCCAAAAAAATTATATTTCGTGCGAACATCCGTGGCTCTACACGCTGCATTTAGTACGTAGTCATTGTAGAATGAATGGGTGGGTTTGATAGACCCTCACGGAATACCAGCATTAATGGCAGACTATTATTACCTAGTTTATATATTTTATTAAACAAAAACAGTTTACAACATGGTTGATATGACCGCTGGGAATGAGGTAGTCGCTTCCGAGCTGTTTCTCAAATAAATTTTGTAAATATTTTGTATAACCTGTATTTTATTCCTAAACATTACTTCAAAAAACGTCTCGCTGTGTTTCTTGCTCGTTTTTTACAGGACATAGCTTTTTGCCAAACCAATGGTAAAACTAAAAAAAATACCAATAAGAATAGAATAGAATAGAACAGAATAGAATTTTCATCATCAAAAATTTCAGAGCTCATGATAATTAATTGTAATAACAATTATTATATCTAGTTAGAAACAGTATTTTGCTCGTGATTTTGTGAATTCTAAGAAATAAGTACTGATGCATTAAACTTTCAAGGTATGTTTCGTCTTTTCTGCCGACTTCCAAAGAGGAGACGGTATTCAATTCGACTGTATGTTTTTTTTATGTGTGTTACCTCATAACATTTTACTGGGTGAACCGATTTTGATGATTCTTTTTTATCTGAAAGCTGGTACTTCTCGTGTGGTGCCATATGAATTTGGTCATGGTTTTTGAGTTATTCTTAATAACTTATATTGAAGTCGGCTGTACAAAACTTTTAAATTAAAATTATATTATAACTAACCGTACTATTTTCAAGGACTAAATTAATTAGTTTTTTTTTAGATATTTTGAATTTTATTCTCGTCATTTATATTTTAATGCTTGAAAACAAAGAATGACATATAGATGTGTAATACACATAGAATACGCCAGTATATTCTATGTCTATGGTACAACACACCGACATAGCCTAACGAATCGGTAAAATATTACGAATAGGTACAGTAAATCAAATAAGTCCAATAAAGCATGTGCTATGTTCTGTCCTGCTCTGACAGTAATCAATAATACTGCACAGGCGCGTTCAATTGCATAGCTATTGCACCTCGTCGTTTTGAGCGGAAGGGGACCACGCCCTAACAGAATACCAGCGCAAAATAACAGGTTAATCCTGCTTTGTTTCGTATGGCGAGTATAGAGAACTGGAGACCTTTATTATTGAAAACGAGGCATTCCATCTTAATCCTCAGGGGTGACAACGTATCTGCATTTTGATTCTCAATTGATGATTGATGTAGATGTGTATACGTCACGGCACCTACTTACTATCAGGGGGAGTGAATGCTCATTTCTCACACTATTTCAAAAAAATGCATGTAGTATTGGCCGGTTTGCAAGTTAAATATCTTGTCTGGCGGGAGAACTACAAATAAGTGATAGAAAATTTTATTAATACATTTATTTTATTTTATTAGTCCTTTTTGAATTTGTCACTATTTCAGAAATTACCATTACTCTTAATGGTAATTTTCTATTAAACTGTTCACTATTATGTATTACGTTTTCTAATTTAAGCAAAATAATTCTCGAATAGTTTGATAGCGATCACCTTATTCTAAGCGATTATTTTCACTTATTTATTCTTAACTTATATTGAAATGTATTATATTAAATACAAAATATGAATAAATTATAACCGAATTGAAAATATTCTTTTTCATTCAGTTTTGATTACAAGAATAATTATTGAGTTATTTTTAGTTTTATCACTGGTTCAGGATAAAGTTCTTTCCTGGGTGCAACTAGCAAGAAACCCAGCGGGAGTTTGTTAACCATTAATTTATAATATAATTTTAATAATGATTATATTCGTTATTTGCTACAAACCAATACCAATAAGAGCGTGGGTCCCGCCTAGAAGATAATCAATTATGCTTGCTCACGACAGTGTCTAAAATGTGTAACGATGTTATGACTATATTTATGTGCGCAGTTTCCAATCAGGCAATTAATCAATACAGCACTGCGCAGTTGTTGCAGCCATCGCTCGACATAATTGTTTTTTTTATGGGATAAGCGTGACAAACGAGCACACAGTCCACCTGATGGTAAGTGGTTACTATGACCCATAGACATCTACATCTATTTTTGATTAAGAATCAAAATGCAGATGCGTTGTCACCCGTGAGGACTAAGTTGGAATGGCTCTTTTCCAGTCAATAGGGTCTCCGGTTCTCTACACTCACCATACGATACACAGCAGCGTTAAGCTGCTATTTTACGCTGGTATTCTGTGAGAGCGTGGTCCTTCCCCGGTCGAGCCGACCCATTCGTACTACAACCATAATATAGCTGCAGCATGGCTCTACCACGTTCAAAAATTTTCATAGAAAAGGAGGCAAAATTCAAACGAGCATGCAGCTCACCTAATAGTTAGTGTCGACCGCCGCTCGTGAAAAACTACAGCACAAGGGAAATTAGAGGTGCGTTGCAGGCCTTTTAGAAAGGATTAAGCTTATTTCTTTAAGATAGCTAAGTCGTATCTTTCCGAAAAAAATCCACAAAGTAGTCGTGCGAAGAAGACAACCCCAAAAAATTATATTTCGTATGTGCGTGCGTGGAGTGTAGTTGAAGCACGAATGAGTCGGCTCGGACGGAGAAGGAACACACTCTCACAAATACCAGCGTAAAATTGCAGCTTAATACTGATGTATTGGTGAGTGTAGAGAACCGGAGACTCTTTTTTACTGGAACCGAGACATTCTATCTTAGTCCTTAGGAGTGACAACGCATCTGCATTTTGATTCTTAATCCAGGATAACTGGTAAACATCTATGGTTCGCCGCATCAACTTACCATCAGATTGACTGTGTGCTCGTTTATCACCCTTATTCTATTAAAAAAAAAAAACACAAAATTAAATAGTTTTAGTTTGAATTTGTTCTCATCACGTTATATTATTACTATTTTTTTAAAAATTCGACACATTTCGTGTTGTTTTATCCTGAATTTACGAAAAAAAGATAGAATACCTCGTTTCCAGTTAAAAGGGTATTTGTTCTCTACATGCACCATACGAAACAAAGAAGCATCTTACTGCTTTGTGCGCTGGTAGTCCGTGAGAGCGTGCCCCCCCCCCCCCCCCCCCGGTTGGAAATGATCCATTCGTGTACAACCATAATAATACAACTGCATAGCTTTAGTACATATAAAGAAGTATAGCTAATATTTTCGCCCCGTTCCCGCCCACAAATTAATCAATAATGCACCAGTCGCATCCGAATTCCCGGGCTAGCTGACTCTGCTCAGTCTACTCCCAGTCATCGGTGTGAGAAGTTTGCGCTGAAATTACTAGTAAGTAACCTATTACCATTGTGATCAAATAGGTGTTCCAATCGTCAAGTTCGGCCGCGTATAAGTTTGATTTTATTACTAAATATGTATATGTATTAGGCGTGAATGAGGGCATCCTCAACTTTTTCTGTCACAAGAGCGGCGCCACTGTAATATTAGTTGTTACGGCCTACGGCTGCTCCCTTAAAGGATCCAATCTTCAGGGGCCCATGAGCTGAAGATTTCCCGAACAGACGTAGGTCGGGCCCCAATGTCGCCACGTGGAAATTCCTAATTACATTAAAATATATGGGGGAGCGTTATACTACGGCCAGTCGACCGGAAGGAATTTGGATGAAGCTTACTTACCTATCCAAGGCGACTGGTCCCTCCGGAGTCGGTCAGGTCGCATGTGGTTGTGTAGTGCAAGGGAAGGAATGGTGATGTGGTGTGTATCTGGGTGTGACTGATGGTGATTGAACCTAGACCTTGGCCGTCGGCAGCAGCCCGAGCGTCGACACCGCTCCAACTTGAGGGCGCCTTTCGAGGTAGTCCACAGTCACTTTCTTCTTTCGTCACGTTGCCAGTCAATTAACTCTATCGTACGATTTACTAACTTACAGAAGCCACTAACTATCGCTGGTTATAAGGTTAACACACAAAACGCACACGGAGTTTACAGTTTATTAAAGGTCACTACCGTTTCGCGTCGCAACAGTTAATTCTAGAATATTAGAGGCCGCACTAGCTAATATTGCCTAATGCACTTATGCAGATTCTGAGTCAAACACAATGAGTCCCTGGGAAGCTCTCCAGCAGGAATGCGCGTCACAATGATAGACCGTATATTTACTGGCCGCGCCGAATTATTCCGAGTTCCCTAACAGAATACAGCGTGCCAATCGTTAGCACCGCTTATGGACGACTGCCCTTGGGCGTTTTACGCACGACCGAATGTCAAACCGGTATGACACTGAGCCGCACGCCCTCTCGCGTTCGTTCCTTGAAAGTGTTTGGCGCGAACAAACCCCCGTCCCGGATATAAGGATTTAGGTCCGCGAGCAAACCGGTCAGCGGGACAAGGTCGCGAAGGCAAGTTGCAAGACCGAATTTACAACCAAACTAGGCCACCTTAGGCACCCCATCAGATCTTGCAACCCTAACCAGCGCCTCAAAAAATAGCCCTAATGTGGCAAGCCGGAGGGTCAGCCTCCACTGGATGCCCCTCCTGGGCATCGCAGCACTTTAACAAGTCCTGTACTGGACAGAAGTCCGACGACCTCTTTTAAACACCTATCTGTGCCCCTATGATTAGTTCCGCAATCCGACCGGATCAGCTCTGCAAACAGCGACGCGACACGAAGCGGCCCCGAGCGGCCTCCTAAGCTTCAGTGCAGAGAGCACCCACAAATTCCACATGAACGTCGTCTGTGGAGAGCCGAACGAAACGCACAGATAGTCCCTAGTATGAATTTTCAACAAGTAGGCCTAGCCAGGCCACCCACCATATTATCATTTACTAAAATAGTGCGGCAGCTGATTTCAATCTGATAATCTCCAAAACTAGCTAGCCTGTTAGGCAAGTAGTCCTATGCTCATATTTCAACTAATTTTTCAAAAGCATCAATGTTCAACTACAGAATTAATTCAACCAAATTAATCACCGATGCGCATAGGTCAACTTGCAAATTAAACAAAACAATAACGTAAGGGACAGCCCTACTTCTTCGCAAAGCAAAATGATTAAACACTATCATAAACATAAACATAATTTTTCAAATAGTGCGCCATTCAATTTCAGATGAATTCAAATTTTCCTTTCAGCAAACAGACGCAACAATCAAATACAGTGATTAAATATTTGTATAAAACACATGCAGTAGCATTTAAAGGAGTAGATTAAATTCAATTCTTTTAATTTAAACCGCTACAAATAGGAAAATTTCGCGGAAAGCCCAAAGCAATTTTTAATTTTAATTCAAGTATTTTTTTTGACTAATTGCTCGACCAAACCAAATCTAATACCCCTTGACAGCGTGATTCAACGCTCCAGAGGGGCCCTAATCATCCCACCACCAAGGGGAGGCCACATGGCGTGAACCCGAGATCGCTAACAGTCGCCACTCGGGTTGTACGCCTTCACTGAGGCCGTCGGCAACAGAACATTTTGACAAGTGGACTGTTGACGGCTTAAGGCTCAGTGGAGGTGGCCGTGGTGGGAACTAAGGCGGCAGCTAGCCAGGGCCGCCTCCATCAAATGGGGAACAGTGGTACACCAGTCGCGGCCACTCAGCTAACGGGAGTGAGAAGGGTCCAGCGGACCGATGAGTGGCCATGAAGTTCCTCTCCACACGCTTAGGGGGGGTGATGACACCCCCGCCCCTGGGGGAATTACCCCCCGACTGGTCGGGGGAGGGAACCCTTTCAAACTTAGGGGCCTGATGGCTGGCCGGCGGGCGCCAAGAGTCGCCCGGCAGAGGGCGTGGCTGAGCGCCCCTGCCCGTGGGGGTCGAGGGCCATGCAGAGCCCCGAGAGGAGACGCCTAAGTTCTTTAAATCAATACTTGTTTACCGCTGCCCAAGTTGCGTTCTGCAGAACTTTACTTACCTATACGAGTATGTTAAATGTTGTCTGTTTATGCTTTAGTTATTTTTAACCCGAAGAAATTTCTTTGTCACAATGCAAACAAAAGAAAATTATATAAATAATTTTAAATTAGTTTTGATCGAATTGAAAATATAATTTTATCTTAAGACATACAATTATTGCTTACAATAAAAAATATCTCTATGAAAGATGATAATATATGAATGACGTCCAACAAAACAAAATGATATAAACACATATGAATACAAAAATTGCACTCTTACCATGCAAGTAAGTACGTCGTGCAGCGTATATATTAGGTATTTAGTTAAATAAAATTCATTAAAAAAAATCATTAGATTTACGGTACAGTCTTCACATCTTACTCGTTATAAAACTGAACTATTTTTCCGATTACAGAATATAAAATGGGTTAAGTATATTCCTTCCTTTTGATATTGATTTTCTATTATATCTTAGTTATAGGCGGAATGACGGCAGTTTTTCAAATAAATGCCGTATTTATAAATAAAGTTTAAAATATAGTTATAACCTTGGTAAAATAATATGCAACTAAACAGATTTAGTTTTCCAAACAGCACCATCTATCATCAAATGGAAAAATAGTATATTTTGCCTTTAGTTACTAATAAATTAAATAATATAAATATTAGCTTACATTTATATGTTTAAATAGTTAGATTTTAAAATTATTAAAAATTTCTAACGTTTTTTAGTTTTTTGTTATTTTATTTTAAAAGTGTAATAATTTCAATAGATAATAGTGACGTCTATCAAAAGTATGAAAATTGATAAGGTTTTTATTTCAATTACTAATCCAATATTGGTCTTACTATTTAATACTGGTCTGTCTGCAATTATTGCATAATTTTCATTATAATTGTAGTTTTATTAAATAAATTTGTATGTGTCGTGGCTAGATCGAAGAATTGATCATAATTATATCATAAAGTAGTCTATTATTTAGTGAAATAGTGTGGTCATGTCATGACATTTGACACTGTTTGTTGACCATTTCATGATATAGCTTGATGAAATCAATGAATAGAAATCGTTTGAAGATATTGATAACTAAACGCAACGTTTCTATTTCATAATATGTTTATATGACGATATAATTAAATCGTTTTCACGGCTAGCGGCGCTGATAGCGTATTTTTAATAGAAACAGAACTTTTAACGGAATTGACATCACTTTATGCCTCATATATTTATAACATAACATATTGACATTATTAGATAGAATAGTTTTGGCTTTCATAATTTGATCTAAATATAGCGTCATATATTCAACTATACATAAAATAAATCTGTAGAAAAGTCGTGTCTGTAATTCTAATATATTCTTGAAAAAACAATTCCAGGGCACCGATAAGGGGTTCTGCACCCAAATCACTTGTTTTTAGAATTTTTATCTCTCTGTCTGTCTGTGTATTCCGGATTCACGCAAAAACTACTGGACCGATTTACATGAAATTTTGTATATAGGTAGGTAGTAACCCGGGGCAACTTATAGGCTTTTCTTTACTTTTTATCCGATTACGGAACTTCAAAAAGAAGGTTATGTTTTTTCCATCCTTTAGATGTTAATTTTCTATTACATCTTAGTTATAGGTGGGATAACGGGTGATTTTCAAATAAATACCATATTTATAAATAGAGTATAAAATAAAGTTATAAATTTGGTAAAATAACTTGAAACTACACCGATTTAGTTATCAAAATAGCGCCATCTATCAACAAATGGAAAAGTAGTTTATTTGCCTTTAGTTAAAAATAAATTAAATAAATAAGTATATTATATAATATTTAAAATAAAAGATTTTTAAAATTATTATAAAATTTTAACGTTTAGTTTTCTAGTATTATTATGATTTATTTTAAAAGTGTAATAATTTCAATAGATCAAAGTGACGTCTATTAAAAATTAAAAATTTACAAGGTTTTTATTTCAGTTACTAATCTATATGTAAACTGATTTGTGGAACTATGAAACCAGTTTTATGGTCCGTCTGCAATTATTGTAAAATTTTCATTATCATTATAGTTTTTTATTAAAGAGATTTTAATATATTGTGGCCCGATCGTAGAATAGATCATATAAAATAGTCTATTATTTCGTAAAATGGTGTGGTCATTTCATGATATTTAACACTGTTTGTTGACCATCTCATGATATAGCTTGACCAAATCAATGAATAGAAATCGTTTGAAGATATTAATAACTAGAAACGTTGCTATTTCATGATATGGTCATATAACGATATCCATATAACGATACGCAAACGGCATTTTGTTTAATTTAGCGTTGCATCTTTCTATTTTACTCATATAAAATGCTTGGGGTTTGAGACAATTAAAAACTGCCGATTTAACTACCAAAATTGACACTTTTATTACAGAACACTAATTACAACTTAAAAACACACTAATTATAAAACACAATTGTACCACTGATCACTTTAGTTCGCATTTATATCACTTCGAAGTATTCGCTTATATCGCCAATTCAATACTGTCTCGATCGCGGTCTATACCGGCCTTGTATAGGACCTCAGGTAGTTTCCAGAACCTTCTACTATAGAAACATCTAGAATGTTCGAGTACATATCGGTCCAGATATTTCTAGAAGGATCTTGACTCTCCTAGTTTTGCTACTCGATACTAGAGGGCGCTAGTGGTAACTAGTGTTGCCATGTACAAGACATTAATAGTGGCGCGCAACAATATGTAGCGAGGATAGACTAATGGTCAAGGGTGTGGACTGAAAGCCGGTAAAACGTTGTACAAATCTATCATCTGGCTAACTGTCTTGGACCACATTTGCATGTTAAGCTTATTTGGAGTGGTTAACGAGATTATGAGGAATGTTAATAGCGGTTCTAGTATTCTTTATTTTAAAAAACGTGTGTGCAGTTCCCACGCAATAGACGTGGAACCTTCAAATTAAATGAAATATAGAATGAAAATATTTCACAGCAATTGATTTATTAATTATGCTAACGAAAGTTTCAATCACAATTGCAGCATAAAATATAACACAAAAGTTTAATTTTATATTCATTCAATGTTTTTTAATAAGATAAGGGTGACAAACGAGCACACAGTCCACCTGATGGTAAGTGGTTGCTGTGCATCTACATTTATCCTCGATTACGAATCAAATTGCAGATGCGTTGTCACCCGTGAGCACTAAGATGGAATGCCTCGTTTCCAGTAAAAAGGTTCTCCGGTTCTCTACACTCACCATACGAGCAGCATACAGCATGGCTCTACTACGTACATGTTATGTTAAAATTCTTAGAGTATTTATAAGTTAGCTAGGCTTATTTATACTCAAAGTTACAATTCTAATTTTTAGAGGTGTAAGAGCCTCAATTTTAGTATAATAAATTAAATGAATATTTTCGTTTGAGTAAAATTGTTTATAAAATTATTTCATTCTATAGGTAAAATTGTTTTATAGAACCAAAATTAATTGGCTGTCAAAGTGGTGCGTAAAAAGTAAACACTAGATGACCTAAACACGACATATTTATTAATATTCTATCTCATTCTCTCGCACACGTAATCCTATAGATGTATTCTTATTTGTCTATTTTTAGAGTCGCTTTTTCGTTTCATCGCGTTTCAAATCACAATGATTCTAAAAAAGTGTTTACTTCAAAAATAAAAAATCAATCAAAATGATTCAGTCGTTTATTTTGTTTGAATAACATCCAGACATCTGTACAAACTTTCACATATTGCAATATGAATTATTGCAATATGTGAATCATTGTGATTCACATATTGCAATAATTCATATTTTTATTATTTAATATTAATTTATATTTTCTTGAAGGTCCCTAAGATACGACTTAGGGACCTTCAAGAAAAGAGCCTACTCCTTTTTAAAAGGCCGGCAACGCATCTGCAATTCCCCTGGTGTTGCGGTTGTTCATGGGCGGCGGTAGTCACTTACCATCAGGTGAGCCGCATGCTCGTTTGCCCCCTCTCCTATAAAAATAAAAAAAAAATATTGAATTGGGTATAGAAATTATATGAGCTAACAAATGGTTTAATTTGTTTTCACTACTTCTTTTAGAATCGAGTACAGTTTATTGTGGGTCGGGTTACAATAATGCCACCAAAATCAGATGGATCTCCACAGTTGGTCTCGTAAGTTTGGTATTAGTGTGAACCCTAATAAATGCCAAGCTATAATAATTGGTAGTGCTCAACAGTTGTGTAAGTTTGACGTCCATTGCGTTCCACCTGTCGCGTTTGATAATTCTATTATACCGTATTCTGACAGTGTTAACAATCCCGTTGTCTACTTTGGCACAACCTTAAGTTGGTCCACCCAAATTCAAAATATCAGTGGTTCTGATTTTGGTAAGCTCAACGCTTTGAACCGTCTCAGGAACTTTCTTCCGGTCAAGGTACAGATAACTCTAGTGCAATCTCTTATTTTGTCTATTATTGGCTATGCTGATGTATGTTTTCCTGATGATCGTATCATCAATATCTGTATCCGTTTTACTTTTCGTCTTCGCAAGTTTGATCAAGTATCCTCATTCCGCACTAAGCTTAAATGTCTTCCATTTCATCAGCGAAGACGCATTAGGATACTTAACACAGGTTTTTCTAATTTATTCGATAACCACTATCCAAATAATCTGAAACATAAGTTTCAGTATCTGCGGGACACTGATGACAGACAGCTTCGTACATTGGTGACTCTTGCCCTCTTTATACCCCGTCACCGTTCGAGTTTCATATCTTCACCGTTTGCTGTGTAAGCCGTGCGCCTTTGGAATGACCTGCCTGAAAAATTAAGACAACCTACCTGCAAACAAACATTTAAGAAGAATACTCGAGATCATTTTCTAAAATTGCTTTACAACTGCTAAGTTCCGTCATCATTATAGTTGTAATCTCTGCATATTAGTTTCATCAGTATATTACGTATCTTCATGTATCTTGTATTATATTATATTTTCTTATAATATATAAATTTATATATTTGTGTAAATTGATGTATGTATGTATGTGGGTATGTATGTATATGTATGTGTGTATAAATATATCTTTGTAACCGCATTCCTAGTTCTATCACTGCCCTAAGGTTGACTGTCAGAGAATACTTTTAGCATTAAGTCCACCTTTTTTCCTGTACTTAATATGTACTCCTCAATAAAGTTTAAATAAATAAATAAATTATCAATCGATCGCTCCTTCATCCAATCTATATTTTATTTTATTATATTTTTGCAATTCGGTATTTTATACGTAGCAGAGCCATGGTACATAAGTTTGCAGCACGAATAGTTCGGCTCGATCGGGAATGGACCACGCTCTCACGGAATACCAGCGCAAAATAGCAGGTTAATGCTGCTTTGTTTTTGCATGATGAGTGTTGAGAACCAGAGCCCCCACAGTAGTCCACAGGTATGACACCGCATCTGCATTTCGATTATTTATCGAAGATGTCTATGGACATGTCAATGTTTATGGACCACTATATGCAATCACCATCAGGTGGACTTTGTGCTTGTTTGCCACTTTATTATATAAAAATTTTATTTAGATATATAATGTTTATATTGTTTTTTTAGTTCAATAATAAAAACATTTAATAAGATAAAACAGTAGACTTATTTCTCTTAGAATGTTGTCTTTGTAAACCGTGTAGAGGCGGTGTGCTTAGAGTCCAGTGTTAACATATTATCTACAGTAATTATAATGCCAGATCTCATGAAGACGTGTAATCAATAACACCGGTTCAGGTCCAGCTCGCAGTAACTAACAAATATATAATATGATATGCCTTAAAATTTTAACATTCTCTCCCAATAATAAACTTAACAAAACTGAACCTGTACACAATCCTAACTTTCGTGTTATTTTACTTGGAGAACGATTAATTTTATACCACACCGATGTAGAATGTAATTATTTTTATATTATTCAAAAATGTTCTGTCTTCTTCATTTCCTATCTTCATAACCTTTAATATTCTTAATTGGCATACACGTAACTGAAAATTGGCTGTAAGATAAAAGAGATACGTCAACACTCGCAGGATTAAAAGCAAAAAACAAAATGATTAATTTACCGTCTAAAATGCAAACATTTATTTCATAAAGTACTTATAATTCGTTCAAAATACGGCTCTCAATTTTTTATGCTCCACAAAATCAGCGTCGCAATACATTTCCACAACTTTCCATGAAAATGCACAACGACGCAGTTGACACTAGATGCACACAGACAGCCTACAAATCGATACCTCATGGTCACGCCCTTCGTCTCCCTAGGTGCAATTACTCAAGGATTAAGTTTTGGATAAGTTGGTTAAATAATATTCAACTTATCCAAAAATTCATAAATAAGACGAATTCTTCATCTCTTGTCTCTATTCATTAATTATAACTCATCAAAAGTTCCCTGATGGGCACATTCATCCCGCATAGATTGTCTCATAATATATAGTATATACTATGTGTTTTTATGGGAGAGATCACCGTCGCCCATGAACATCTGCAACTGGGGAATTGCGGGTGCGTTAACGGCTTTTAGAAAGGAGCAGCTCTATTATTGGTAGGATTCCTTCTTTACTAATAGCTACTTGTCATCACAAGGAATATATCGTATGTCACTCCAATTTTTTTTAAAAGTTGCCACGCTTGGCAAGCGGCTTGGCAACAGCAGATTTTTATTATTGAAATTCGATGTATACGAGTATGATAGAAGATACTTTTACGTCATCGCTAATACCGATAAATATTTAAGTGTTTGTTTGTAATGTCAAAATAACATATTTTACTAAATGCTTAAGAAAGTCTATACGGTACCTTTAATAGAAAAATAATTTAAAAAAAATTTTGTCTGTCTATCTGTTTGTCGATCTGTTTTTCTGTCTGTTTGTTCAGGCTAATCTTCGAAATGGCTGGACCGATTTTAACGGGTATTTTATTAGCAGATAACTGATGTTATAAGGAGTAACTAAGGCTGCTTTTATTTTAGAAGAACAATTAGGGTACCGCGCAAAAAATAAAGACTCATTTAATCCAAACGTAATAAATTCCACTCGGGCGAAGTCGCAGTTAACAGCTAGTAAGTAAATAAATACTGCGCATTGGACCCTCCCAGGCGGTAATCAATATTGCTATGTGTGGGCGGTCGTCTCTCCAGGGGTTCTCGCACTGCACTGTTATCCGAGCCGCTGCGCGGGACAGTGGGACGCGAGATTTCTTTGTTTATTAAGTGTGGTGTTTGGCTTAGATTTTTATCTGAATGGATCATAAATAAATTTTTGTGAAAACTAACACTCTCCCAAGCTATCGCATACGGTGTCTTCTGTCTAAAATACCTGATTTTAAAAGGTACGTATGTTTTAGATAAACTCCGTTACAAAATGTATTTAAAGAACGTTTTCAAGTAATCAGCTCCTCTATAATATTTCTCTTCGGTCCACACAAAACCTTTAACTTTTATGTCCTTTGTACTCCTCCCAACCTTATCATCGTTACAACTCTTCACAAGTCCACTGCTGAGCATAGACCTCTCCCAAGCAATGCCACAAAACACGCTCCTCACTTGCATCCATCGAATTCCTGCATATATTACCGCCATACACTTCGCTTACTGCTACGAGGTTGCCACTCGAGAACCTTTATTTCCTGTCGATCCTAAAATGCAAACATTAATTTCATAAAGTACGTATAATCGTTCAAAATACGGCTCTCCATTTTTTATGCTCCACAAAATCAACGTCGCAATACATTTCCACAACTTTCCGTGAAAATACACAACGACGCAGATGCACACAGACAGCCTACAAATCGATACCTCATGGTCACGTTCTTCGTCTCCCTAGGTGCAATTACTCAAGGATTAAGTTTTGGATAAGTTGGTTAAATAATATTCAACTTATCCAAAAATTCATAAATAAGACGAATTCTTCATCTATTGTCTCTATTCATTAATTATAACTCATCAAATGTTCACTGATGAGCACATTCATCCCGCATAGATTGTCTCATAATATATAGTATATACTATGTGTTTTTATGGGAGAGATCACCGTCGCCCATGAACATCTGCAACTGGGGAATTGCGGGTGCGTTAACGGCTTTTAGAAAGGAGCAGCTCTATTCTTGGTAGGATTCCTTCTTTACTAATAGCTACTTGTCATCACAAGGAATATATCGTATGTCACTTCAATTTTTTTTAAAGTTGCCACGCTTGGCAAGCGGCTTGGCAACAGCAGATTTTTTATTATTGAAATTCGATTTATACGAGTATGATAGAAGATACTTTTACGTCATCGATAATACCGATAAATATTTAAGTGTTTGTTTGTAATGTCAAAATAACATATTTTTACTAAATGCTTAAGAAAGTCTATACGGTACCGTTAATAGAAAAATAATTTAAAAAAAATTTTGTCTGTCTATCTGTTTGTCGATCTGTTTTTCTGTCTGTTTGTTCAGGCTAATCTTCGAAATGGCTAGACCGATTTTAACGGGTATTTCATTAGCAGATAACTGATGTTATAAGGAGTAACTAAGGCTACTTTTTTTTTAGAAGAACAATTAGGGTACGGCGCAAAAAATTAAGACTTATTTAATCCAAACGTAATAAATTCCACGCGGGCGAAGTCGCAGGGAACAGCTAGTAAATAAATAAAAACGCTACTGATAATTTCTTATTCTCCTTTTCACGAATGTGTTATCTGATATGGATAACATGAAGAAGTGGCAGCCGCAGTTTGTCATTTTATGTAAGTTGTTATCAGGAAGATGCTGCTGTCAGTCCCTTGTTTCAGTCTCCATCTGTCGCCTCTTAACACGTCTGAGGGAGGACATACTATTTATTGGAAACGAGGCATTCCACCTTAGTCCTCAGGGTGGAAACGTATTGGTTCCTAATCGAGGATAAATGTAGATGTCTATGCGCCACAGCAATCACATACAATTAGGTGGCCTGTGTGCTCATTTGTCACCCTTATATTATTTAAAAAAAAAGATTAAAAGAAATACTGCGCATTGGACCCTCCCAAGCGGTAATCAATATTGATATGTGTCGTCTCTCTCGCTCTCGCTCTCGCACTGCACTGTTGTCCGAGCCGCCGCCCGGGACAGTGGGTCGCGAGATCTCCTTGTTTATTAAGTGCGGTGTTTGGCTTAGATTTTTATCTGAATGGATCATAAATAAATTTTCGTGAATACTAACACTCTCCCAAGCTATCGCATACGGTGTCTTCTGTCTAAAATACCTGATTTTAAAAGGTACGTATGTTTTAGATAAACTGAGTTACAAAATGTATTTAACCCTCCAGCGGTCGCACCCTTGCGCCGAACTTAAGCAGTCGCGCGCGGTCTCTGATTCCGCAACTTTAAATGTCTTGTTTGGGAAAACAAATGAATATTTCGACTTTCTGTATAACAGATGATTAAAAAGAGGTCTTATACATGTAAAATAAAATAGAAAACATATTATTTATCCGTTATTTTTTTATTTGTACTTAATAGAACAAAGGTCTATAAAAACTCAGAATTATTGTCTTTGGTTGAAAATCAACGTTATAAATCAACAAAAACAAAACAAAATGAAATTGTCTTTTGTACTACTTACAACTTATAAAATTGATTATAATTATCTTAGAAATAAATCAAATTCATTGTCAATGGCACTGTGTAATATGAACTCTGAAATTGCATTTATTTTTAGATCATTCTATATATAATTCTAGTTATGATCTAAATTATAATAAAATAAAATAAAGGAAACACACCTAAAAGCTACTAATTATTATTTTAGGAAAACTATAATAAACTATTGGTCGTTATTATCCAT
Source organism: Parnassius mnemosyne (assembly GCA_963668995.1). Taxonomy (NCBI): domain Eukaryota; kingdom Metazoa; phylum Arthropoda; class Insecta; order Lepidoptera; family Papilionidae; genus Parnassius; species Parnassius mnemosyne. The sequence goes on along the minus strand of CAVLGL010000082.1, from coordinate 69,085,724 downwards.
AATATCTACTCGAGATGAACTTTCTCGGCATATAACAATCACTGTTATATGCCGAGAACTATACTTTGTTCTGCGGTTCTTTTTCCTATCGCAATAGCAACAACGACGTGACGTTATCGTCATCGCTGTCACTAAGCTCAGCATCCGATTGAACATACTCATCGTGTGTTGGCAAAATTTCTACTGGGTTGTCTTCTTGGCCCGAAACGTCATCAAAGACCTCATCTTCTGATTCCACCTCCTCTAGCATGCGAGGTATTCGACGTTCTAAGTCTTCGTAATTCATTGTCTATATTGTATTACACGGTTGTTATGATACCATTTTTTAATGTGATATAACTTCTATAGGGTATTAGACCCAACGAGAGAATAAGGTAGAATACTGTGCACAATACAGTTTCCTATTAATCCGGTCTCCTTTCCTGAAAGTTTTATTTTTACGAGCGTTAGAATAAGATGAAAATAAACCACCATTAGTAAATTTAAAACTGTAACTATTCAAAATACTAACCGTTCCTTTTTTTCCATAGATGCTAACGACTGGTGGAAAAGGACAAACAATAACCAATCATTGGTGGTAAAGAAGAACTAGAACTGTTTTTGTAGCAGCAGGTAAGTTGCAACAATTAATTCAAAACTTTTCGCTAGCTGCGGTTGTTACTAATAAGTTTTGGTCAATTGATGCAATTTCACATTATGATTATTGTTAATTACGTTGCGAATTGCCCCGAAATCTAATAACGAAGCGATAAACCTTAGCATTGAAATTTTACCAACTTAACTGATCTGTTTGTTACTATGTATATAAGTATAAACTACTTTGATATTTACTTACGCGTTTTTTTAAATTTATATTAGAATTTATTTCATATTTATTAACTATATACTGAAACGCAAACGGCATTTTGTTTAATTTAGCGTTGCATCTTTTTATTTTACTCATATAAAATGTTTTGTTAACATAGGACATTTTCTATTTGTGTTCAAATTAGTAATTTTGTTACGAGCTTGGGGTTCGAGACAATTAAAAATTGCCGATTGAATTACCAAAATTGAAACTTTTATTACAGAACACTAATTACAACTTAAAAACACACTAATTATAAAACACAATTGTACCACTGATCACTTTAGTTCGCAGTTATATCACTTCGAAGTATTCGCTTATATCGCCAATTCAATACTGTCTCGATCGCGGTCTATACCGGCCTTGTATAGGACCTCAGGTAGTATCCAGAACCTTCTACTATAGAAACATCTAGAATGTTCGAGTACATATCGGTCCAGATATTTCTAGAAGGATCTTGACTCTCCTAGTTTTGCTACTCGATACTAGAGGGCGCTAGTGGTAACTAGTGTTGCCATGTACAAGACATTAATAGTGGCGCGCAACAATATGTAGCGAGGATAGACTAATAGTCAAGGGTGCGGACTGAAAAGCCGGTAAAACGTTGTACAAATCTATCATCTGGCTAACTGCCTTGAACCACATTTGCATGTTAAGCTTACTTGGAGTGGTAAACGAGAATATGAGGCATATTAATAGCGGTTCTAGTATTCTTTATAAAAAAACATGTGTGCAGTTCCCACGCAATAGATGTAGAACCCTCAAATTAAATGAAATATAGAATGAAAACATTTCACAGCAATTGATTTATTAATTATGATAACGAAAGTTTCAATCACAATTGCAGCATAAAATATAACACAAAAGTTTAATTTTATATTCATTCAATGTTTTTAATAAGATAAGGGTGACAAACGAGCACACAGTCCACCTGATGGTAAGTGGTTGCTGTGCATCTACATTTATCCTCGATTACGAATCAAAATGCAGATGCGTTGTCACCCGTGAGCACTAAGATGGAATGCCTCGTTTCCAGTAAAAAGGTTCTCCGGTTCTCTACACTCACCATACGAAACACAGCAACATTAAGCTGCTATTTTACGCTGGTATTCTGTGAGAGCGTGGTCCTTCCCCGGTCGAGCCGACCCATTCGTGTTACAACTATACCAGAAATATAGCTGCAGCATGGCTCTACTACGTACATGTTATGTTAAAATTCTTAGAGTATTTATAAGCAAGCTAGGCTTATTTATACTCAAAGTTACAATTCTAATTTTTAGAGGTGTAAGAGCCTCAATTTTAGTATAATACATTAAATGAATATTTTCGTTCGAGTAAAATTGTTTATAAAATTATTTCATTCTATAGGTAAAATTGTTTTATAGAACCAAAATTAATTGGATGTCAAAGTGGTGCGTAAAACGTAAACACTAGCTGACCTAAACACGACATATTTATTAATATTCTATCTCATTCTCTCGCATACGTAATCCTATAGATGTATACTTATTTGTCTATTTTTAGAGTCGTTGTTTCGTTTCATCGCGTTTCAAATCACAATGATTCTTAAAAAGTGTTTACTTTAAAAATAAAAAATAAATCAAAATGATTCAGTCGTTTATTTTGTTTGAATAACATCCAGACATCTGCACAAACTTTCACATATTGCAATATTGAATTGGGTATAGAAATTATATGAGCTAACAAATGGTTTAATTTAATTTCACTACTTCTTTTAGAATCGAGTACAGTTTATTGTGGGTCGGGTTACAATAATGCCACCAAAATCAGATAGATCTCCACAGTTGGTCTCGTAAGTTTGGTATTAGTGTGAACCCTAATAAATGCCAAGCTATAATAATTGGTAGTGCTCAACAGTTGTGTAAGTTTGACGTCCATTGCGTTCCACCTGTCGCGTTTGATAATTCTATTATACCGTATTCTGACAGTGTTAACAATCCCGTTGTCTACTTTGGCACAACCTTAAGTTGGTCCACCCAAATTCAAAATATCAGTGGTTCTGATTTTGGTAAGCTCAATGCTTTGAACCGTCTCAGGAACTTTCTTCCGGTCAAGGTACAGATAACTCCAGTGCAGTCTCTTATTTTGTCTATTATTGGCTATGCTGATGTATGTTTTCCTGATGATCGTATCGTCAATAACTGTATCCGTTTTACTTTTCGTCTTCGCAAGTTTGATCATGTATCCTCATTCCGCACTAAGCTTAAATGTCTTCCATTTCATCAGCAAAGACGCCTTAGGATACTTAACACAGGTTTTTCTAATTTATTCGATAACCACTATCCAAATAATCTGAAACATAAGTTTCAGTATCTGCGGGACACTGATGACAGACAGCTTCGTACATTGGAAACTCTTGCCCTCTTTATACCCCGTCACCGTTCGAGTTTCATATCTTCACCGTTTGCTGTGTAAGCCGCGCGTCTATGGAATGACCGCCTGAAAAATTAAGACAACCTACCTGCAAACAAACATTTAAGAAGTATACTCGAGATCATTTTCTAAAATTGCTTTACAACTGCTAAGTTCCGCCATCATTATAGTTGTAATCTCTGCATATTAGTTTCATCAGTATATTACGTATCTTTATGTATCTTGTATTATATTATATTTTCTTATAATATATAAATTTATATATTTGTGTGAATTGATGTATGTATGTATGTGTGTATGTATGTATATGTATGTGTGTATAAATATATCTTTGTAACCGCATTCCTAGTTCTATCACTGCCCTAAGGTTGACTGTCAGAGAATACTTTTAGCATTAAGTCCACCTTTATTCCTGTACTTAATATGTACGCCTCAATAAAGTTTAAATAAATAAATAAATTTTCAATCGATCGCTCCTTCATCCAATCTATATTTTATTTTATTATATTTTTGCAATTCGGTATTTTATACGAAGCAGAGCCATGGTACATAAGTTTGCAGCACGAATAGTTCGGCTCGATCGGGAAAGGACCACGCTCTCACAGAATACCAGCGCAAAATAGCAGGTTAATGCTGCTTTGTTTTTGCATGATGAGTGTTGAGAACCAGAGCCCCCACAGTAGTCCACAGGTATGACACCGCATCTGCATTTCGATTATTTATCGAAGATGTCTATGGACATGTCAATGTCTATGGACCACTGTATGCAATCACCATCAGGTGGACTTTGTGCTTGTTTGCCACTTTATTATATAAAAATTTCATTTAGATATATAATGTTTATATTGTTTTATTAGTTCAATAATAAAAACATTTAATAAGATAAAACAGTAGACTTATTTCTCTTAGAATGTTGTCTTTGTAAACCGTGTAGAGGCGGTGTGCTTAGAGTCCAGTGTTAACATATGATCTACAGTAATTATAATGCCAGATCTCATGAAGACGTGTAATCAATAACACCGGTTCAGGTCCAGCTCGCAGTAACTAACAAATATATAATATGATATGCCTTAAAATTTTAACATTCTCTCCCAATAATAAACTTAACAAAACTGAACCTGCACACAATCCTAACTTTCGTGTTATTTTACTTGGAGAACGATTAATTTTATACCACACCGATGTAGAATGTAATTATTTTTATATTATTCAAAAATGTTCTGTCTTCTTCATTTCCTATCTTCATAACCTTAATATTCTTAATTGGCATACACGTAACTGAAAATTGGCTGTAAGATAAAAGAGATACGTCAACACTCGCAGGATTAAAATCAAAAAACAAAATGATTAATTTACCGTCTAAAATGCAAACATTAATTTCATAAAGTACGTATAATCGTTTAAAATACGGGTCTCCATTTTTTATGCTCCACAAAATCAACGTCGCAATACATTTCCACAACTTTCCGTGAAAATACACAACGACGCAGATGCACACAGACAGCCTACAAATCGATACCTCATGGTCACGTTCTTCGTCTCCCTAGGTGCAATTACTCAAGGATTAAGTTTTGGATAAGTTGGTTAAATAATATTCAACTTATCCAAAAATTCATAAATAAGACGAATTCTTCATCTATTGTCTCTATTCATTAATTATAACTCATCAAATGTTCACTGATGAGCACATTCATCCCGCATAGATTGTCTCATAATATATAGTATATACTATGTGTTTTTATGGGAGAGATCACCGTCGCCCATGAACATCTGCAACTGGGGAATTGCGGGTGCGTTAACGGCTTTTAGAAAGGAGCAGCTCTATTCTTGGTAGGATTCCTTCTTTACTAATAGCTACTTGTCATCACAAGGAATATATCGTATGTCACTTCAATTTTTTTTAAAGTTGCCACGCTTGGCAAGCGGCTTGGCAACAGCAGATTTTTTATTATTGAAATTCGATTTATACGAGTATGATAGAAGATACTTTTACGTCATCGATAATACCGATAAATATTTAAGTGTTTGTTTGTAATGTCAAAATAACATATTTTTACTAAATGCTTAAGAAAGTCTATACGGTACCGTTAATAGAAAAATAATTTAAAAAAAATTTTGTCTGTCTATCTGTTTGTCGATCTGTTTTTCTGTCTGTTTGTTCAGGCTAATCTTCGAAATGGCTAGACCGATTTTAACGGGTATTTCATTAGCAGATAACTGATGTTATAAGGAGTAACTAAGGCTACTTTTTTTTTAGAAGAACAATTAGGGTACGGCGCAAAAAATTAAGACTTATTTAATCCAAACGTAATAAATTCCACGCGGGCGAAGTCGCAGGGAACAGCTAGTAAATAAATAAAAACGCTACTGATAATTTCTTATTCTCCTTTTCACGAATGTGTTATCTGATATGGATAACATGAAGAAGTGGCAGCCGCAGTTTGTCATTTTATGTAAGTTGTTATCAGGAAGATGCTGCTGTCAGTCCCTTGTTTCAGTCTCCATCTGTCGCCTCTTAACACGTCTGCGGGAGGATATACTATTTATTGGAAACGAGGCATTCCACCTTAGTCCTCAGGGTGGAAACGTATTGGTTCCTAATCGAGGATAAATGTAGATGTCTATGCGCCACAGCAATCACATACAATTAGGTGGCCTGTGTGCTCATTTGTCACCCTTATATTATTTAAAAAAAAAGATTAAAATAAATACTGCGCATTGGACCCTCCCAAGCGGTAATCAATATTGATATGTGTGGGCGGTCGTCTCTCTTGCTCTCGCTCTCGCACTGCAGTGTGGTCCGAGCCGCTGCCCAGGACAGTGGGACGCTAGTTCTCCTTGTTTATTAAGTGCGGTGTTTGGCTAAGATTATTATCTGAATGGATCATAAATAAATTTTCGTGAATACTAACACTCTACCAAGCTATCGCATACGGTGTCTTCTGTCTAAAATACCTCATTTTAAAAGGTACGTATGTTTTAGATAAACTCCGTTACAAAATGTATTTAAAGAACGTTTTCAAGTAATCAGCTCCTCTATAATATTTCTCTTCGGTCGGTTTATTCCATTTATTATTTTTTATTTATTTTTTTCATTTTATTACAACATTATAGAACTGCATTTATAAAATTTTTAATATCTACATCTATTATACATATACATCATATATATATATATATATATATATATATATATATATATATATATATCAAATAAACATTATACCGTAAATTGATAGAAGACCATGAAATTCATCATTATTTTTTTAAACTAAATTTACTTTAATTATGAATGAATGTAAAAAGTAAAATGCTAATAATAATAATAATAAATTTTGATACCAACACAATTTACCTTTCTTATATTATAGATACATTGGAAGACAACCTAAAACAAACTTTTCGCTAGCTGCGATTGTAATTAATAAGTTTTGGCCAATTAATAATATTTCATATTATGATTATTGTTAATTGCGTTGCGAATTGCCCCGTAATCTAATAAAGACGCGATAAACCTTAGCATTGAAATTTTACCAACTTAACTGACCTGTTTGAAGTATGTATACGAGTATAAACTACTGTGATATTTACTTACGCGTTTTTTTTTAAATTTATATTAGAATTTATTTCATATTTTATTAACTATATACTGAAACGCGAACGTCATTTTGTTTAAGTTAGCGTTGCATCTTTTTATTTTACTCATATAAAATGTTTTGTTAATTTAGGACATTTTTTATTTGTGTTCAAATTAGTAATATTGTTACGAGCTTGGAGTTCGAGACACTTAAAAACTGCCGATTGAATTACCAAACTTGACACTTTTATTACAGAACACTAATTACAATTTAAAACTTACAAATTAAGCTTAACACACTAATAATAAAACACAATTGTACCACTGATCACTTTAGTTCGCAGTTATATCACTTCGAAGTATTCGCTTATATCGCCAATTCAATACTGTCTCGATCGCGGTCTATACCGGCCTTGTATAGGACCTCAGGTAGTATCCAGAACCTTCTACTATAGAAACATCTAGAATGTTCGAGTACATATCGGTCCAGGTATTTCTAGAAGGATCTTGACTCACCTAGTTCTGCTACTCGATACTAGAGGGCGCTAGTGGTAACTAGTGTTGCCATGTACAAGACATTAATAATGGCGCGTAACAATATGTAGCGAGGATAGACTAATGGTCAAGGGTGTGGACTGAAAAGCCGGTAAAACATTGTACAAATCTATCATCTGGCTAACTGTCTTGGACCACATTTGCATGTTAAGCTTACTCGGAGTGGTTAACGAGATTATGAGGAATGTTAATAGCAGTTCTAGTATTCTTTATTTAAAAAAAAAAACATCTGTGCAGTTCCCACGCAATAGTTGTGGAACCCTAAAATTAAATGAAATATAGAATGAAAATATTTCACGGCAATTGATTTATTAATTATGATAACGATAAGTTTTAATCACAATTCCAGCATAAAATATAACATAAAAGTTTAATTTTATATCCATTCAATGTTTTTTTATAGGATAAGGGTGACAAACGAGCACACAGTCCACCTGATGGTAAGTGGTTGCTGTGCATCTACATTTATCCTCGATTACGAATCAAAATGCAGATGCGTACATGTTATGTTAAAATTCTTAGAGTATTTATAAGCAAGCTAGGTTTATTTATACTCAAAGTTACAATCCTAATTTTTAGAGGTGTAAGAGCCTAAATTTTAATATAATAAATTAAAATAATATTTTCGTTAGAATAAAATTGTTTATAAAATTATTTCATTCAATAGGTAAAATTGTTTTATGGAACAAAAATTAATTGGCTCTCAAGGTGGTGCGTAAAAAGTAGACACTAGCTGACCTAAACACGACTAAATTATTAATATTCTACCTCATTCTCTCGCAGACTAAATCCTATAGATGTGTTTTTATTTGTCTATTTTTAGAGTCGTTGTTTCGTTTCATCGCGTTTCAAATCACAATGATTCTAAAAAAGTGTTTACTTCAAAAATAAAAAATAAATCAAAATGATTCAGTCGTTTATTTTGTTTGAATAACATCCAGACATCTGCACAAACTTTCACATATTGCAATATTGAATTGGGTATAGAAATTATATGAGCTAACAAATGGTTTAATTTGTTTTCACTACTTCTTTTAGAATCGAGTATAGTTTATTGTGGGTCGAGTTACAATAATGCCCCAAAATCAGATGAATCTCCACAGTTGGTCTCGTAAGTTTGGTATTAGTGTGAACCCTAATAAATGCCAAGCTATAATAATTGGTAGTGCTCAACAGTTGTGTAAGTTTGACGTCCATTGCGTTCCACCTGTCGCGTTTGATAATTCTATTATACCGTATTCTGACAGTGTTAACAATCCCGTTGTCTACTTTGGCACAACCTCAAGTTGGTCTACCCAAATTCAAAATATCAGTGGTGCTGTTTTTGGTAAACTCAATGCTTTGAACCGTCTCAGGAACTTTCTTCCGGTCAAGGTAAAGATAACTCTAGTGCAATCTCTTATTTTGTCTATTATTGGCTATGCTGATGTATGTTTTCCTGATGATCGTATCGTCAATAACTGTATCGGTTTTATTTTTCGTCTTCGCAAGTTTGATCATGTATCCTCATTCCGCACTAAGCTTAAATGTCTTCCATTTCATCAGCGAAGACGCATTAAGATACTTAACACAGGTTTTTCTAATTTATTCGATAACCACTATCCAAATAATCTGAAACATAAGTTTCAGTATCTGCGGGACACTGATGACAGACAGCTTCATTCAGCCCTCTTTATACCCCGTCACCGTTCGATTTTCATATCTTCACCGTTTGCTGTGTAAGCCGCGCGCCTATGGAATGACCTGACTGAAAATTTAAGACAATCTACCTGCAAACAAACATTTAAGAAGAATGCTCGAGATCGTTTTCTAAAATTGCTTTACAACTGCTAAGTTCCGTCATCATTATAGTTGTAATCTCTGTATATTAGTTTCATCAGTATATTACGTATCTTTATGTATCTTGTATTATATTATATTTTCTTATAATGTATAAATTTACATATTTGTGTATATTGATGTATGTATGTATGTGTGTATGTATGTATATGTATGTATATGTATGTGTGTATGTATATATCTTTGTAACCGCCTTCCTAGTTCTATCACTGCCCTAAGGTTGACTGTCAGAGAATACTTTTAGCATTAAGTCCACCTTTTTTTCCTGTACTTATTATGTACGCCTCAATAAAGTTTTATAAATAAATAAATTTTTAATCGATCGCTCCTTCATCCAATCTGTATTCTATTTTATTATATTCTTGCAATACGGTATTTTATACGTAGCAGAGCCATGCTACATAAGTTTGTAGCACGAATAGTTCGGCTCGATCGGGAAAGGACCACGCTCTCACAGAATACCAGCGCAAAATAGCAGGTTAATGCTGCTTTGTTTTTGTATGATGAGTGTTGAGAACCAGAGCCCCCACAGTAGTCCACAGGTATGACACCGCATCTGCATTTCGATTATTTATCGAAGATGTCTATGGATATGTAAATGTCTATGGACATCTGGTGGACATATGGTGCTTGTTTGTCACTTTATTATATAACAATCTCATTTAGATATATAATGTTTATATTGTATTTTTAGTTTGATAATAAAAACAATTAAAAATATAAAACAGTAGCCTTATTTCTCTTAGAATGTTGTCTTTGTAAACCGTGTAGAGGCGGTGTGCTTACAGTCCAGTGTTAACATATGATCTGCAGTAATTATAATGCCAGATCTCATGAAGACGTGTAATTAATAACACCGGTTCTGGTCCAGCTCGCAGTAACTAACCAATATATAATATGATATGCCTTAAAATTTTAACATTCTCTCCCAATAATAAACTTAACAAAACTGAACCTGTACACAATCCTAACTTTCGTGTTATTTTACTTGGAGAACGATTAATTTTGTACCACACCGATGTAGAATGTAATTATTTTTATATTATGCAAAAATTCTTCTTCATTTCCTATCTTCATAACCTTTAATATTCTTAATTGACATACACGTAACTGAAAATTGGCTGTAAGATAAAAGAGATACGTCAACACTCGCAGGATTAAAAGCAAAAAACAAAATGATTAATTTACCGTCTAAAATGCAAACATTTATTTCATAAAGTACTTATAATTCGTTCAAATTACGAGTCTCCATTTTTTATGCTCCACAATATCAACGTCGCAATACATTTCCACAACTTTCCGTGAAAATACACAACGACGCAGTTAACACTAGATGCATACAGACCTACAAATCGATACCTCATGGTCACGCCCTTCGTCTCCCTAGGTGCAATGCGCATTACTCAAGGATTAAGTTTTGGATAAGTTGATTAAATAATATTCAAATTATCCAAAAATTCATACATAAGACGAATTCTTCATCTATTGTCTCTATTCATTAATTATAACTCATCAAAAGTTCACTGATGAGCACAGGCACCCCGCATAGATTATCTCATAGTATATAGTATATACTATGTGTTTTTATGGGAGAGATCACCGTCGCCCACGAACATCTGCAACTGGGGAATTGCGGGTGCGTTAACGGCTTTTAGAAAGGAGCAGCTCTATTCTTGGTAGGATTCCTTCTTTACTAATAGCTACTTGTCATCACAAGGAATATATCGTATGTCACTTCAATTTTTTTTAAAGTTGCCACGCTTGGCAAGCGGCTTGGCAACAGCAGATTTTTTATTATTGAAATTCGATTTATACGAGTATGATAGAAGATACTTTTACGTCATCGATAATACCGATAAATATTTAAGTGTTTGTTTGTAATGTCAAAATAACATATTTTTACTAAATGCTTAAGAAAGTCTATACGGTACCGTTAATAGAAAAATAATTTAAAAAAAATTTTGTCTGTCTATCTGTTTGTCGATCTGTTTTTCTGTCTGTTTGTTCAGGCTAATCTTCGAAATGGCTGGACCGATTTTAACGGGTATGTCATTAGCAGATAACTGATGTTATAAGGAGTAACTAAGGCTACTTTTATTTTAGAAGAACAATTGGGTACCGCGCAAAAAAATAAAGACTCATTTAATCCAAACGTAATAAATTCCACTCGGGCGAAGTCGCAGTTAACAGCTAGTAAGTAAATACATACTGCGCATTGGACCCTCCCAGGCGGTAATCAATATTGCTATGTGTGGGCGGTCGTCTCTCCCGGGGTTCTCGCACTGCACTGTCGTCAGAGCCGCTGCGCGGGACAGTGGGACGCGAGATTTCCTTGTTTATTAAGTGTGGTGTTTGGCTTAGATTTTTATCTGAATGGATCATAAATAAATTTTTGTGAAAACTAACACTCTCCTAAGCTATCGCATACGGTGTCTTCTGTCTAAAATACCTGATTTTAAAAGGTACGTATGTTTTAGATACACTGAGTTACAAAATGTATTTAAAGAACGTTTTCAAGTAATCAGCTCCTCTATAATATTTCTCTTCGGTCCAGACAAAACCTTTAACTTTTATGTCCTTTGTACTCCTCCCAACCTTATCATCATTACAACTCTTCACAAGTCCACTGCTGAGCATAGACCTCTCCCAAGCAATGCCACTAAACACGCTCCTCACTTGCATCCATCGAATTCCTTCATATATTACCGCCATACACTTCGCTTACTGCTACGAGGTTGCCACTCGAGAACCTTTATTTCCTGTCGATTCTCGGAATTGTCTTTAAAGTATATGGCCCATTGCCACTTCGGCTTACTTATCCATTGAACTATATCGGTTACTTCTCTACTATTTATAAAAATCTTTTTTAGTTCTTGGAGTTAAGCTTTGGAACTCCTTACGGTTTAGATGTAGATGTCTATGGACCACAGCATCCACTTACCATCAGGTGGACAGTGTGTTCGTTTATAACGTACACTTTAATACTTGTAAACTAGAGTGGAGAACCAATGACATATAAATGTGTGATGATATCCCCAGTAGAACCAGACTAACTGACGTAGCCTAACGAATCAATAAAATATTACGAATACAGTAAATCATGCTATATATATATATATCAGCTATGTTCTGTCCTGCTCTGACAGTACTGCACAGACGCGTTCAGCTACATAGCTCTCACTTATGAAGTAGTATAGCTAACATTTTCGCCCCGATTCCGCCCACACATTAATCAATAATGCATCAGTCGCATCCGAATTCCCGGGGTAGCTGTCTCCACTCAGTTTACTCTGAGCCATCGCACGGTGTGAAAAGTGTGCGCTGAAATTACTAGTAGGTAACCTATTACCATTGAGATCAAGTAGTTGTTCCAAAATGTCAAGTTCGGCTGCGTATGTTTACGTGTATTTAATTTTATTACTAAATATATATTAGGCACGAATGAGGGCATCTTCGACTTGTTCTTTCACCATAGTGAAATTAATTTGTAGGATTAGGTTAGGGTAGATTTCTTTCTGAAATATTAGTTATAATATATGTTATATGAATTATATTAGAAATGTATAAATCAAACTACAGATTTTCCTAAGTTTTGAAGATTTGAAAAAAGTTAAATATGTAAATATTTTAAGAATACGGTACTGGGGCATTGTTTTGGTGTATATAAATACAAATGTGATGAATTTATAATTAAATTGCAACACTACAATGGTGATGACACTGTGTGACTATTTAACGTAATACGCTGTCACTTCTTTCAAAATTTTCCATCTAAACCATTGTTTTTTTTTTTTGGTTGACAGTGGTCAGGCTAGCTGACTGCATTTTGAAGTACACGTTGGGGATTACAGGCATGACGTATCCTAATATTATTGTAACTAAACTATCATTTATTATAAGTAATAAGTACAATTTCCCGTAGCTAAAAATTTATTGGTAAAAAAGCAGAAATAACCCATTTATTTTATTTTCAGATTATTGCCGACAAGTACTTGAAGTCTTAAGTGAACATTTTACCTTCGGTAATTCGGGGTAGCGGTTCATTTTTACCATGAAGCCATTTACTGGGATTTCATCTGTCGGAAATGGATATCCAATTTTAAGTAAGTTCTAATTATAAGTATCCTCCCTTTAGATTTTTGTGGGATTTGGTATTCCCGCTTTGCGAAAAGTCATCAAGCGGCCATTATCTAAATCTTTATAAATAAACATGTAAATATTCTTTTGTTCCAAATATTTTATATACATTATAGTCTCCGGTAGTTATTCACGGAATATTATGAAATTTTGACACAATTTTGACGAATCTACGAGTGTTTTGGAACGAAGTTCTTTATCGGACGGTACGGGTTCGCAGATGTGAGCTAGGCGATAAAAAGTGTAAGATTTTTTCGTCCCTACTCCTTGTGTCATAATGTAGACGGCCTTGGCGGCGAAATAAGGAAGTGAGATGGAATAATATCCATCTCCCTCGCACATTTTCTTATCTTGCCATGAAAGAAATATTATTTTATTTCAAATGACGCTCCATTTTAATAGACGCTAGTAAGTCATTTATTTGTATTTGTCAATCAATAATATAATACCTACGTTTATCAATAATAATATACTACGCAAGGAACTTCGTTCCAACCGAGTGTTCCAAAACCATTGAGTTATATGTACTACGTACTAGAGAAGCCCTTCTGGACATTGACTATGTTCAACTGAACTGTAGTGCAATCCATACAAACTAAATATTGCGTAAATTGAAGATTTGTGAATTCCATAAAATAATATTTATTACATTTTATTTAGAAATATGTTTGTTTAGATTAAATTAAGATATTTTATTTTAATTCTTATATTTATTTTATATTAATATCTTATTTTATATCAAATTAAAGTCTTCGCACATGCGCGATTACTACTCTCGCGCATGCGCGAACACATAGAGTAGGACACAATTTTTGTTTGGAATGGCTTCTCTAGTACGTAGTACATATATCTCAATGTCCAAGACACTCACGCTTTTTTTATATATTTTTCGAAAAAAAATTGAAACTAAGTAACGCGCGGCCGTGAACAAATATTAATATAAAGAACCACAATGGAAACTAGTACATGTATCACTTCTGTAATTAATGATCTAATTGAGATTCACCAAGAAACAATAATCGAAAGTGTAACCAATTAATAATATTTTAATGCTGCAGCTATTATATGATTGTAAGACGACGGCGTCTCGACCGAGGAATGAACACGCTTCCACAAAATACCAGTGATAAATAGCAGCTTAATGCTGCTATGTTTCGTCAGGAGACCATTTTTACTGGAAACGAGGCAGTCCACCTCAACCCTCAGGGGTGAAAACACATCTGCATTTTGTTTCTTAATCGAGGATAGATGAAGATAACTATGGGCCACAGCATTCACTTAACATCAGGTGGACTGTGTGCTCGTTTACCACCTTTTTTCTATAACAAATCAATTTGTATCTTCTACAGAACATTCGATGATAGCCAAACACGTCAACCACGCGAAGCGTAAGACGTGCTCCAATTCTCCGGTTCCAATGCCGCAGAAATGGTCGCGCAATCATCAAGAAGGTGAAGTATTTTCAAATTTTTTCTGTACCATTTTGTATATCTATGACTTTAACGATGCGCCTTATTCAATCTTGGGAAGCGACGGTTTCCTAACAGCGGGGTGCGGATCGCGAACTTTAAAGGTCGTGGGTTCGAATCTGGCATCCAACTACTGTCGTGAACCACTCCTAATACAAGCATCTTAAGGTAACTAGGAGTACAGCACAGGGCATGTTAGTAATGTTAATTGCATTGCTAGTATTTAAATAATAAAGAAAACTTTTTTCGAAAAACTAAAGTGACAGACACACTTGAGGGTCCACCTGACGGCAAATATTTACTGGAATCCATGGACAGCTGCCGTCCATAGTAGGTGGAACTGTGGTAAGTCATGGCCTACGCGTTTGTTATATTTTTTTTATAGGAGAGGAGGCAAAGGAGCTTGCGGCGCTCAGCGCCCATAAACAAATGCGTGTTGCACGGCAATTGCAGATGCGTTGCCGGTTCTAATTTCACAGTACGCGAGCGACCCAGGTATCATCCCAGCCGGCACTAATGAAATTGTGAATTGCAATTTTAAGTGCTGATTTACCACGTGCTCGGCAGTGGACTTATATAAGCTATAACTTTGTCTTTTAACATGGACACGCGCAGCCAACTGTAGAGATATAGGTTTGCTGTTAGATGGCACAAGTAGGTAGGAAGATGGTACCTACACAGCCTGACTTCTAGATAGATAAGGAAACCTACCATCTAGTAATTTCTGGTTTATATTACATTTTTTTACGTGGTAGAGTCATGCTGCAGCTATTAGTAGTATAGTTGTAGCACGAATGGGTCGCCTCAACCGGGGAAGGACCACGTTCTCACAGAATACCAGCGTAAAATAACAGCTTAATGCTGTTGTGTTTCGTATGGTGAGTGTAGAGAGTGCGGAGACCCTTTTTATTGGAAAAGAGGCATTCTATCGTAGACCTTACGGCATCCGTATTTTAATTCGCAAACGAAAACAGATGTAGATGTCTATGGGCCACAGCAACCACTTACGATCAGGTGGACTGTGTGTTCGTTTGTCACCCTTATCCTATAAAAAAAACATACGTGTATTGTATTATATTTGATTAATTAGAAAACAAATTAATTAAGTTCGAGAACATCGTACACAAATAATATTTTTTTATATGTAAGCAAACCTCATTAAATAAGAGTTACACCATTATGCCTGTACGTTAAACAATGTCACAACACACTAGCTCCTTGAACATGCCAGCTGCTAATAATAATAATGCCTTCCAGAACGAATTCCGGTCACGGCGGTCAGTCTCAACGGAGACTAGCCATCTGCTCAGCACAGGATTATGGTTCATGAGTGTGTGCACGAGCACTGTTTTTGTTTATTGAATAAGAGTGCAAAAACGAGTACACAGTGCACCTGATGGTAAGTGGATGTGGCCCACAGACATCTAGATTTATTCTTAATTAAAAATCAAAATGCAGATACGTATTCACCGTTAAAGACTAGGGTTGAATGCTTCGTTTTCAATAAAAAGGCTCTCCGGTTCTCTACACTCACCATACGGAACGCAGAAGAAGCAGAATTTAACTGCTATTTTACGTTTGTATTCTGTGAGAGCGTGATTTTACGCAGGTCGAGCCGACCCATTCGTGCTACAACCATAATATAGCTGAGTGGCTCTACAACGTGGACCTTCTATTCTCTCTTTCATAGTCCGATGAGACGGTAATCCCACACGACCGGAGAGAGACTAGACGCAAGACCGACGGCTTTAAAACACCACCAGCTTACTGACTCCGGGCTGTTACTGAGATTTTCCTGACAGATAAAAGCCAATAACTGATTTTGGTCAGACCGGTATTCGAACCCAGGAGCTCATGATTAGCAACCACTTTTAAGACCATTTAAGCAACGAGGCAGTCAAACATCGTTTATATAAATCATTTAAGAGAATAAATGTACCGATGATTGTCGGCAATATTGTTCAATAGCGCTTACTATTTACCCTACAAGCCTCCTTAGACTCAAAATTCAACCATCATCGTAGTAAATAGCATTTAACGTTATATAATTCCACAGGACCGGACCCACTACAACTAGTGAGTGGTGATGACAACAACCAGAAGTAAGCCACTGCCCACGTGTTCTTCCTGTATTCTCTTCTCTTCTCTTCTATGTACTATGCAGCTCCAGATACTTACAGCACAGAAGAGTTGGCGTAAGTGAAAACTTCAATCATCAACAGTTAAAAGTTATTTTGAAATATCGTATCTAAATTTTCTCTATCCAGTGTTATTCGATGTCTACTTTCTCATAAACAATAAATAATATAAACTTAACTGTACGTTTATATCTGCATGAATTATTGAAATCTAAATAATAAAAATTTACTCAGAAAAAATGATTCCACATAGAAATTATTGTTGTATATGTTGTGTAATGATATCCACGACTTTCTCTGGCACCAGGGCGGCACCACTTTGGTATGAGGTAAAATATTTGAAAGTTTTCATAGCGGGGAAGTTAATTTGTTTAAGTGTACATAGAGATAATGATTTCTTATACACTACACATTGAATAAAACTACTTTCACGGATTCCCGACGTATTAAAGCACCTGAAACGTCGGGAATCAATTAAAAGCCAGTTATGTAATTAAACGCGCTAGAAAACGTAAAAGTAGTTTTATTCAAGTGAAGAGATATTAATGTTCCTTTCTTAAATATAACTATTACTTTATTTTAATTTGATTAGAAATGGATAAACCAAACAACGATTATTCGTAAACGTAGTGGAATTAAATAAGGTAAAAATGTGTAAAAAATTTAAGAAGACAGCACTTAGGCATTATTTTGTGAATGTACATACACTGTGTGACCATCTGCGTGACAAATATGTTCACCTCACCTCATTGATATTGCAGCAGCTGAACATTAATTTGTTACTATCAGGTGTTTTTGTATTCGTTTAAAGGTAGAGCTATGTTACGAATCTTATCTTGTTGAGTAACGAATATTTATTTGCTATCGTTTACTTTTAGATGTGTTCGATAGTCTGTTATATCGATATATTTATTTGTCAACTATGTTATACTTTAAATCTGTATGAAAAAATTATTTTGTGAAATCTGTTTTTATGTCACATGATATATCACACAATGTTGCAACAAATTCAGTTTCTGAAATTGCAACTACTGCACTGATGTTCAATTTTTTTTAATATTTTCTTCCAATATATGGATACATTTAATTTAAACTTAAAAACAAAATACTAAATATAATTTAAACATTAAATATGCATTTCCTTAACAATTCTTATACTTTTGTTAAATAAAATTTTCCATAAAATTACAACCAAACTTCAAAAATTTCTAACTTAATATGAAATTTCATCTGACACGTTCTTTACCTATGAAATTGTGGTTTACTTGAACTAGCCAGTTTGAATTGTAATAGATATGGTATTATTATTTGGAATTCTAAATTCAAAAAAATTTTACATTTGAGGCATCTTTTCCTTTTTCAAAGTCAGTGATTTATTTGCTTCTTCGGGTTTTGATTTTCTGTTATGATTATTATAACCATAGACTCTTTTGTTATTTCAATATGCATTTTATATATTTATATTATTATACATAGCACTACCAAGGAAGTTACGTTTTATTGGTCTTATCGCTTTCGTCCGGGAAATTTAGTCCTCACAGAGACGTTGGTATTCTTAAAATCAACTGAATTAAGAGAGCCAGAGCCCCTTATTTATCTGTCATATTTTAGTCTTCCATTTTGTATTTTTAATAGTCTGCCACTTTTTTCAAAGTTGAAATTACTTTATGACAGGCAAAATTTATATTTCCAATTTTCAGTGAAGAACGCATTCAAACACTAAAGAGCTCATAACACGCCAAGAATAAATTAAATTCTTCGTATATTTCGATATTCGAATTCTATGCTTCAAGGTTGACGCTAAACTTAAGTTTCTCAGACTTCATTATTTTAAAGGACGTCCTCTAGTTCAGAAAACTTTGGAACAGTTGGTTACATGGTTACATGTTAATTCAATGGCTTATTTTATGGTCCTAATTTAAACAATTTCTTACGAATCATGCTAATTTAAAATGGTTGATTATTTCTTGTTGTTATGTTCACAGATTAATTTATAATGATATAGTAGTACGCCTATAAGGCAATATAATCAATGCACAGCAGTGAGCATTTACAGGCTGTAATGGAATATAGTAAACACAAGCACTTTAAGCTTAGTTGACGCTGGTGGTTAACAGCAATATATTATTAATATGATTGCTAATAATAATAAAAAAATTAAGGCGCAGGTTGAGCAAAATGTCGCGCTAGTCGTTATTTGTGCGGTTTTTAGAAGCTATCTACTTTTTATTTAAAAGATATATCAACAAATAAAAAACACATTATATTTCTACATAATCTTGATTCCATAAAAGCTATATCCAATTTTTTTTAAAACGAATAAATATTAATATAATCTCCTTACAACGAAACCACATAAATGTGAAATTATTATTGATAACATGGATCTCCTCGTAAAGTAAGTATTATTTTATTTTGCGATTTACACCAATGGATAGACAATTTATTAATAAACATTTCTATAGTAAATTTTTTTTCAAAAGACCAAAATTTGATTTTATTAAGAAATTATTTTAAAATCTGGGCATATTCACTGCTCACGAGCTTGCTAGAGTCAGTGAGCCCTGAGCTCTTCGACGCGAAGCCCGTGTCGTTAGAGCGTCGACCAGCGCCGCATACACTCACGTAATATCAGTCGATAAATAATATTACTTATTAGGTTATTTATAGGTAGTATTATTTGTTTGTTTTGGGTATAATTTTTCGTATTAGTTATACATATATTTGTTGTGTTTTTTACTGCGCGATGAAGCTTTTTGCGTGTATTTTCTTTGAAGTAAATGCAAATAAAAAAATGAAGCACCATTGGCATGTAAGGTTCGAATCCATAATTAAAATTTCGATAAATATTATAATTTACACTATAAAAGGCTAATTCAATATTATCACCCAACCACAATATCTTATTACGTACAGTACTGCCTCGTTGGTCTAGTGGTTGTAGTAGTGCGACTGCTGATCATTAGGTCCCGGGTTCGAATCCTGGGTCGGGCCCTGTCAGTTATGAGTTTTTCATTTATGTTCTAAGTTATAATTAGTATTACTAAGTTATAGTTTTTTGCTAAAATATAGTATATTATTTATTGCTTGTTTTTTCTTCTTTTTCAAAAAATTATTGAGTACATAAGGTGTTCTATACTTATAATTCGGTAAAAAGTATCTAAGTAGGTACTAATATACCTACTTTTTACTACTAAAAATTTTTAAAACTAAATTTAACTAAAAAGACTAAACTGACCATTTATTTTTTAACTCAAAACAGGACATGGGTTTATTTATACTCTAAAAACTATAACTTTATACAATTAGTGTTCACTGTAAAATTATATTCGGTATAGACGGTAATTATTAAATGCAACATATTTTTCTTAATTATTAATTACATTTGTCAGTGGATTAAATTTTCTTTAATAAAGTTGGTGATGATTTTAAATAAAAATAAAATTCTGCTCAAGTTTTTTTATTGTTATCTTTGTTAACAACATCGCCTTTAGAACTCTGGAACCGTAAGTGTTTCTTTCAGACGTCCACAATTTATTCAAAATAAAAAAAATACTCTTTCTACCGGAGCATTCGTAGCAGGTAGACATAAAATATATTCGATTAAAAAAAATTATGTTGAAGATTGTTGACTTTGAATACTTCCATCCAACGAGTTACGGGACAATTTTGTGTCCCGGAGCTTTGTTTGGGGACAATGGGACAGGTGACCGAGAAAAGGGACAGTCCCGTTCAAAACGGGACGTGTGGTCACTTTAGCTATAACCCGGCGACGGCTACGTGGGGCAGTGGCTTAGCAATTAGTTGTTGCGCTGGGGGCCGCGGGTTCGAATCCCGCACGGAACAAGTATTTGTATGGCTTACAAATAATTGTTCCGGGTCTGGATGTTTGTCCTTGTGCAATTTATGTTTGTAAACTGCCTCCACGACACAGGAGAAAATCCTAGTGTGGGTGTAACGTTTTTTTACAATTGAAATTGAAAGATTGAACCCTTATACTTCTTGTTGATTTTTGTATTAGTACTCGTAGTTAGGTATATTACTTTTCAATACGTGACACGTAAAAATTAACAATAATCAAAAACACATCTACGAAACATCCTATTTATTTATTTATTCTTTCTTGCACCAAATATTTGTACAAAAGGCGAGCTATATATTTATTTACCTATAGTGAATAGGTATCTTTTAAACTCACAATTTTCGATGCTTCATTTTTAATATATAATTAATTATAAAATTTCATAATTAGATAATATATGAAAATACATAATTCTAATATAATAATGCAACTAATATACCGAATAAAAAAATGAAAATACATTTATCGTTGTACGCTGTGTGTATTTCCATAAATTAGTTCATTGATGTTGAAAAATAATACTACGTTCGTACCTACAATAGGTGGTGGCGTCGTACATATTTCAAACTAGCTGTGCCCGCGGCGTAGCTCGCGAATATAGGTTTTACTTAAAGAATTTGACGTTTAGGGTAAGAGAATATTAACCGATTTATATCATTACTGTATGAATAAGTGGTAACAAAATAAATCGATATTCTCAAAGTTCTAAGTCGTTTATGATAGATCTTCTGTGTAAACGACTATAGAAGTAGACTTAGCCGGGGCGTACAGAAAAAGGTTACGGGGACTACTAACGCGAGAAAAAGCAATATAGAGCTGGCCATGTGCAAAACAATCAGTACTGACGCGTAAAGTTTGACCTTGCGCTTTATTTACGATCGTCGCATAACACACGCTGAGTGGGAAACACACTTAAAATAGGGATGTTAGATGATCATCGATGTTAAAAATTAAAACTTCGATGTTTTAACATCGATGTTGACATATGTTAAACATCGAAACATCGACGTCAATGAACCCATAATCGATAATTGGGAACTTGAAAACAATGCGAACTCGCGAAATCAATATCAACTAAATCTTGCATCTGCTCTGAAGATTAAAAATTTTGAATAATTCAGAATTTCTGAACGCATCGTTAATCTAAAAAAATGTCAGTATGGTGAGTCAAACTTAATTGTCAAGTGTCTCCTGTAATGTCACAATGGTCACTGCTTTCGCTTTATTTTGTAGTGTCGTTGTCGGTTGTCGCATAATAACTATTCTACATAAATTGATATTCAAGTTAATTGTTACTTTTCCCTTGCTGTGTATACCCACATAATTTTAAAACAATGTGTAAGTATCTACACATATACAAAAACCATCGATAATGGTCAACATCGATGTTTTGAGTAGCCTAAACATCGAACATCGATGTTGAGCTAGCGATGCCAACATCGATGTTATTATCCCAATCTTAAAACTGAAGCCTGAGCCGTGGTAGCTCAGATGGTTAGCGCTCGCTGTAAGCTTCACAGTACTCGAGTAACCCGGGTTCGATCCCCGCAGGCACCAATGAAATTGTTAATTGCAATTTAAGTGCTGATTTACCACGTGCTCGGCGGTGAAGGAAAACATCGTGAGGAAACCTGCATGTTTGAGAAATAAAAAAAAATATTTCGATGACATGTGAAGTTCGCCAACACATTTCCTTGCCCTAAAACCCTCTCAGAAATGAGAGGAGGCCTGTGCCCAGCAGTGGGACGTAAATAGGCTGCAACTTTACTTTACTTTACTTAAAACTGAAAAAGAAGTTATTTGGTATTAGAGGGATTCTGGGTATAAAACAATATCGCTATCACGACATTTATTGCAATTTTGCGATACTTTTGGTCGAGTTTTGTTGAATAATTAAATATTTCAATACCTCTGTATATATACCTTACAGGCTTGCAGCTTCGTCAGACTCATGGACATTAATTATAACAGTGAGTCTCAATATGATTCACCTGCGAAAAATCTTAACACCGCAATTCAGAAAAGGTTGTAATTTGTACAACGCCATCTATTACGTTCTTTGTGAGAAAACATCCTTTTTTAATTTAAGGAAAACATATTTTTACTGTGTTTTAAGTACTATAATAGAACGATACGAAATATATTATAATAGAATCTTTTTATTACTATTTCTGGGATTTTGTGGCGCCATTAAACAAATTCGAACCTATATTTCAAAATAATAATCATGACTTTCGATAGAATTAACCAATTTCAATAAAACAAAGATTAAATGAACTTGATAATACGCTTTATGATTTTCTTAAGGATTTCATTGAAAAAAAAGATGTTTACTCAAAACGTCATGCGCCCATAAACAAACAGACAGACCGTCAGATAGTACAATTCTAAAAATTATAAAAATGTACTTATTTAATGATTTACAGTCCCCATAATGATTTTAGTCGCAAATTAATATACTATACAATATTCAGAAACAGACATAACATGTTATTACTATTTTTATTATATGTATAGATTTAAGAGAGATGGCGCTGTTAACATCAATTCTAAAAATAAGAGATTAATTCACACGATTGATACAATAAAAAACATAAAAGAACTTATAAATCAGTGCCTGCATAGTAAGCAAAAAAGAAAGTTTGATCCTCGCCGAAAAACGAAATTGTTAATAGCTCTTAAAATTTGATTTACCACATAGAGTACTCGGCGGTAAAAAAATAAAAAATAAATGAGATTGTCAACACGCAGTAGGGCAGCGTGTCATTAATATAAAGGTTAGAAGCAAATATGAAACTCAACTACAGGAATAAATTTTAACCTGCCTTTTTGTATCACATTTATGCCACACCACCATCTATCGATGAAATTGGTTAACTATTGTACTTTAATTTAGTTTAGATAATAAGGTTAATATATTTTGTATATATTTATTACGTTCTTAATGTAATACTTTTGTTTACTGCGTTTTAGATATAATTATATCATTATAGAACATTATTTTACATCATTTAATTATGATTTATAATATGATATTAATTTTAAAATGTACTTGATGACTCATCCAACGCCACTATTGAACAAATTCGTACCTATACTTAGTACCCATACTTCAGAATATTTGTCATAACTTTTGATGGAATTAACCAATTTTAGTGAAATAAAGACTAAATGTAACCTGAATATACACTTAATAATTTCCTTAACTATTCTTATGATATAAATTAGTACTTTATACGTGATACGTTAACAAACAAACAGACAGACAGACAGACAGACAGACAGACAGAAAAATCTAAAAATGGTAGAAATGTATTTAATTACTTATTTTTAGTACCTCTCAATCAATTTTATTACAAAAATATAAAATGTACAGACATCTGCTATTTACATTTTTATTATATGTATAGATAAGCAATATATTGAGGCGAGCGGCGTGCCGCCGGCAAAATGCTCAAGGTCGTTCGCATGGAGTAGCCCCTTAAGGCTATATTTCTGGAATAATCGGAGTTAAAAAAATTAAGGCTATATTTCTGGAATAATAGCTTTTAACAGTGGTAGAGCCACGCGGCAGCTTTTGCTGTCGCACGGATGGGCCGGCTCTAACCGGGGTGGTACCACGAACTCACAGAATACCAGCGTGAAGTAGAGGTTTACCTCTGCGTTTCGCTTGGTGAGTGCAGGTGGCCGGAGGCCCTTTTTACTGGGCATGAGGCATTCCATCTTAGTCCTCACGGGTGACAACGCATCTGCATTTTGATTCGCAAACGAGGATAGATGTAGAAGTCTATGGGTCGCAGCAACCACTTACCATCAGGTGGACTGTGTGCTCGTTTTTCACCCTTATCCTATAAAAAATAAAGTTGCGAATATATTCGGGTCCCAGGTTCCGAAGGATTTTGTTTTGTTATGACAATGCGAGTTCTCAACGCAAGTTCGGCGACCCCACGATGTACACGAAAGGGATGCGAGTAAGTGTAGTTCGGCAGTTCAGACCCAAAAATTGATCTTGTCCCCTAATTTGAAATCTTTCATAGAGGACAAGGCAATATCGCGCGTATTCGATATTCCTTGAGCTAGTTGAGGTCAAAGAATTCAAAAAAAAAAACTTTTTAGATGTGATGTTAGAGAGACAAACTACGTTACATTGCGTGTTAGCATTGCTTTTATATTAACAAATGTTGCTACAGTTACCATAATAGCATTTTATTGAAAACAATATCATAAAAATATCCTTTATTTTCATCCTATGTCATTTAATCTTATGAAATCCTTTAAAACATGAAACGGGATCTGGCACCCCTAACTATAGCAGTCTTACTCTGCTACTGCTTTCCGTTACACCGGTCTGGCTATTCGTCATTTCGTTCTGGCTTAAACGAGACGTGCCACCTACTAACATATGTCACCACGGAACTGTGGCTACACCGTAATTTCTCCACTTTGTCATCATTGCTTCTCACGATACCCACGGACTTATGGTGATGACACTTTTAAGGTGTCACCACTCGGTAGTAACAGATATGTAATTAATTACGTAATTACATTTACGTCATATTTGTTTATTTATTTCGTGAATTTACATTTTTTAAATTGGAATAAATTAAAAATACTAAGATAAAAGTTTAATTGACCCTATACCATAATATTTTAGTGAAAACTTTATAAAAATTATTAAAATGATTTTCAATGCAGTAGTTAAAAACGTATTACTAACGCTAATAATATAAATATTAAAAATTATAAAAAAAAATTATTATAAAAAGTATTATTATCAAAAATGTAAAATTTAGACTTTTAGGGATAGATCTTAATTAAGCACTGTAAAATGTGCCGTATTTATTATTCAAATAACCTTAGACTTGGCTTATAATTATTGTAGTTCCACAGATGACAACAGAACTACGGAATATTAATAACAGAACAATAGCCTTTGTAAGTTAGGATTGTATTGCACGTCGATGGACCGCCTGTAGATTCAGAAATATTTAGTTAATAAGGAGTATTATTTAGGATTAACTCACACCAACATAAAAGGATGGATGTGGCGCTGCGTACATTTCTGTTTATAGTAGCGCTTGCTCAACTTCTTCATGCCTCGTCTACACTACTCGAGAAGTTACCTCAATGAAGTGCTCATCAAAGTCAATCGCAGTCCGAAAAACGTGAATACATACTCGTGTAACTTCGCGAAGAGCTCAGTCGGCTTGATTCGCCCGCACCCTTAACATAAATAATGTACAAGAGGTAGCTGCTATATTTACGTAATTGTGTAAACAGTACTTTTATCGTGTTAGTTTAATAAGGTTTTAAAGTTAGATACAATATAATCATTATAATAAAGTATGATAAGGTACTAATTTGTCTAAACTAATTTAAACATAACCTAGCAAGGTGTAAGTATTACTACGTAGTACTATTATTTATTCTGTGGTATTACTTAGCTGTAATCGCTTCGATTTTTGGGCAGATTGCCAATCACTAAGTAGGAAGTTAATATATTATTTTCGTAAGTGGTTTGGATATTTTTTTGAGTTGTTTGGATATTATTTACCGGAGACCCTTTTTACTGGAAAAGAGGCATTCCATCTTAGTCCTCACGGGTGACAACGCATCTGCATTTTGATTCGCTAACAAGGATAAATGTAGATGTCTATGGGCCACAGCAACCACTTACCATCAGGTGGACTGTGTGCTCGTTTGTCACCATATCCTATAAAAAAAATATTTAGGCCTGTTTTCTGCTTATAGTGTCATTTAGGGTTTCTTAAATTTCCTTTGATCAGCTTATGGATGAAAAATTCACTTGTGTGTGTGTGTGTGTGTGTGTGTGTGTGTGTGTTTGGAACACACGCACTTAAATTTCTCTATATTTTTTTTCTATTTTTTAAAAAAACGTTACCCCACACTAGGATTTTCTCCTGTATCATGGAGGCAGTTTACAAACATTACAAGGACAAACATCCAGACCCGGAACAATTATTTGTAGGGCATACAAATACTTGTTCCGTGCGGGATTCGAACCCGCGGCTCCCAGCGCTGCAACTCATTGCTAAGCCACTGCGCCACGGAGCCGTCAATTTCAATTTCACACTAAATATTTTCATTTAATTACATACATCAATTGATATCAAAATCTAAATTCATTTTGTATACTCTCTTTGCACATCGCGCACACAAAAAATTTCTCGTAAGCAACGAGGTCCGTTTGCAACACCTTATCGCTTATATCACTGGGACGGTTATCCGACACTACCGGAAGAGAGATTAGAGGCAGGAGCAACGGCTTATGTGCAGGGTGAACACCGCCAACTTTCTGACTCCGGGCTGCAACTGAAAATTTCGTCACAGAAAAACCCAATGACTGGATTTTGGGCCGATCCGGGATCCATCCAGCACGAGACCTCATGATCAGGAAACCGATCATTCATCATCATCATTTTGTGATAATTTCATAAATTCAAGCAAAAAAGAACTTGTTCCTGTACCGATAAAGTGACCGGGTAACGCTTTACTTGGCACCCCGCTCCATCTTTATTAATTAAACTTGGTTATATGTAACGTAAATAATTTGATTGCAACTTTTTTTTTACACTTAATTAACATAAGGGTGTTTTAAAAGATCTGGTCCATTCGGCTGACTTTATGTATGTAATTTATATATGCATTAAGATTTTTTTTTAATTTTATGCGAAAATTTAATCATTAAAGTATTTAAGGTATCTTTCGATTTATCCATAGTAATTACTAATTATTAACTAGTATTTAACTTAAAAGGTAAACTTAGCTGCATATAATAAGGAATTAAATATAACATAATCGTGATTTATTTTTTAAACTGATTCGGCACTAATCTTTCATCAACGGCTAGTTTTACGCAAAAAATATTTAAGTTATCGTAATTCACATGATTCAACTAAAGTAACTCGTTATTTAAGTATAGTTGTCCCTTTCTATCTAGAAGTTCGTATCGGTAGGTAGAAATTTAAAAGGAATAACCACTAGCTATGCAACTAAAATTCCTGTTAATCACTTCAAAAGAGCTTCAAATGTTAGGGATTAAGTTTGCAACAGTAGTCGAATTGCGAGTTTGAATTCACGACTCTTTAAGTTCACAATACGCGTTATTATCTTTTATCCGTTAGATCTTCGTCGTTATTTATCAATGTGTACTTTAAAATTTCTCTAAATGATAGATCGAGGAAAATGTTATAGTCACTGTTATTTAATATTGTTTATAATATTGTTGCGCGCCACTATTAATGTCTTGTACATGGCAACACTAGTTACACTAGCGCCCCCTAGTGTCGAGTAAATGAAAGTGTTGCGCGCCACTATTAATGTCTTTTACATGGCAACACTAGTTACACTAGCGCCCTCTAGTGTCGAGTAGCAGAACTAGGAGAGTCGAGATCCTTCCAGAAATTTCGGGACCGATATGTACTCGAACATTCTAGATGTCGCTACAGTAGAAGGTTCTGGAAACTATCTGAGGCCCTATATAAGGCCGGTATAGACCACGACCGGGGCAGTATTGAATTGGCGATACAAGAGATTACTTCGAAGCGAAATAACGGCGAACTGTGTTTTATTATTAGTGTAATTTTAGATTGTAATTAGTGTTGTGTAATTAAAGTGTCAATTTTGGTAATTCAATCGGCAGTTTTTAATTGTCTCGAATCCCAAGCTCGTAACAATTGGTGTCAGAAGTGGGATCAAACATGCCGATTTTACCTAAAGACGACACGGAGGGTATCCGTACCCGAAGTCAACGCCAACAGGAGACGGACCAGAGACGAATTGGTAATGCAACGCCGCAAACGTCGGAGGGGCAGCTGCTAACCACGGAGGCCGGCCCGTCAGCAGCTTCTGCATCTGCAGCACCTGACTTAGGTGCTCTGATGATGATGCTGCAGGATCAGGCTCGCCGACAGGAGGAACAGGCTCACCGACAGGAGGAACAGGCTCGCCGACAGGAGGAATAGGCTCGCCGACAGGAGGAACAGGCCCGCCGACAAGAGGAACAGACCCGTCGGTTGGAAGAGCAGCTGCAGCGCGGTATGGAAGAACAGATGCTCCTCAGGAAGGACCTTCACGCTACCTTCGGGAAAGAGATAAAGGAGGTGAAGGATAGGGTTGCTCAACATGACAACCGCCTGTCGGAAGCTGAAACCCGAATCGACCAATTGAACAATCGGGTTGACAACGTGATGGCTGATGTGAAGAAAATGCTGGACGACCTCAAACTTGGGGATGGAATTACAGCTCCCGTAGTAGCTACAACACCTTCGCTGCGTGGATTCAAAGTGCCGCCGTTCGACGGGAGTTCTTCCTGGTCGGCCTACAAAATCCAGTTCGAGGCTGTCATGAAAGCGAACGGCTGGAATAAAAGTCAGGCCATGACTGCTCTCACCCTAGGCCTACGCGACCAGGCCTTAACTGTTCTGGAAGCTCTCGGTAAGGAAGTAACTTACGAGCAGCTCCTTGAGGCATTGGAGGCAAGATATGGCGATGCTCACCTGGAACACGTCTTTCGTGCGCAGCTCAAAGATCGCGTGCAACGCAGTAACGAAAACCTGCAGCAGTGGGCCCTTGAGGTGGAGAAGCTGGTTCGAAAAGCGTACCAGTCTGTACCTGCGCTCATTGTAGGGAACCTGGTGCAGACATTCATCGACGGCATCCGCGACCTTGAAGTCAGAGCTGCTGTGAGGCTCGGGCACCACGAGACGCTTAAGGACGCCTTGACCCATGCACTGGAGGTGGAAGCCGTGCGGCAGGATCATCGTTCCCACCGCGTCATGGAGGTTGCAGCAGCTACAGTTCAGGACCGCAATAAGGGCTACAGCCCTAGGTGCTACGGCTGTGGGGAAAGGGGCCATCTTCGATCCAGCTGCCCTAAACGAACTGTAGAAAGGGAAGGTGATCGATATCGAGAGGGTAGTGTGGCTGACAGCACCGCCCAGCAACAGCAGGGAAACTGGCGGGTGCTGGCTGATGTTAAAAGAGCCCCAAGGATTTCGATCTCACAAACCCATGATGGGAACAGCCTAATCATCAAGGGCGAAGTCAACGGAACGCCGTGTAAACTGACCATAGACACTGGAGCCTCTCGCACGGTTGTCAGTTCCCAACTTATAAGTCGGTTCCTTGGGGACTCCGCATACAACCGAGAACGCATTAATTTGGTGACAGCCACCGGTCAGCGCATACCCGTCCGTGGAGAGAAGGAGATGGAGTTGAAGCTAGGCAACATGATCTACCTGCATAATGTCATCGTGGCTGATATAATGGACGACTGCATCCTGGGCCTAGACTTTTTGAGGAAGAATTGTTGTGAGATCGACGTTAAGCAAGGTGTTTTGAAATGTGGACAAGAGGAACTTTTCGTGGAAGGGGCGTTACCAGGGAATGTGTACAGCCTTAAGAAGATTGTTCTTCCGCCGAGATCGGAAACGATTGTGCCGGTTAGACTTCCACGGAATCCTGGGCAAACTCTTCGTTGTGTACTCGTGGAAAGGGTAGACAATGACCTTCCATGGAAAGTGGCTCGAACTTTGGTCAGAACCGCCGACATCTCAGGAGTACGTGTGCTGAACCTTTGTGATCAGAAACAGATTATAGAAAAAGGCACATTGGTTGGTACTAGTGAGGAAGTGGATTGGTTGCGTCGGTGCGAATATCTATCGACTGGGACCCCCAGCAAGGATGGACAAACTAGAGTGACCACACTTTTAGAAGACTGTCGCAGCGTTCTCTCCCCGAATGAAACGGTCAAAGCGAAGAAGTTGTTACTCAAGTACGCCAATGTTTTCTCGTCAAACGAAGCTGACATAGGAAAGACTAGCTTAGTTCAACACAAAATAAACACAGGACAAGAATTGCCTATTCGTCAGCGGCCAAGAAGATTGCCTGTAGCACGTGAAAAGGAAGTGGAAACCATGATTGAGGGAATGGTGAAGGATGGTGTTATTGAACCTTCATCTAGTCCATGGTGTTCACCTGTGGTGCTGGTAAAGAAGAAGGACGGCAGCATGCGGTTTTGTGTTGACTACCGCCGCCTGAACGACGTTACAAAGAAGGACAGCTATCCCTTGCCAAGAATTAATGACACGCTGGACATGCTTACAGGCGTAAAGTGGTTTAGTACGCTGGATCTGAAAAGTGGCTACTGGCAGGTTGAAATTGACCCTAAGGACAAGGAGAAAACTGCATTCTCCACAGGAAAGGGCCTGTGGCAATTTAAAGTCATGCCGTTTGGATTGTGCTATGCTCCAGCAACGTTTGAAAGGTTGATGGAGCTTGTACTTACCGGGCTAATTGGAGATGCCTGTCTCGTCTATTTGGATGACATCATCATCGTAGGCCGTACGTTTGAGGAACACCTTCAAAACCTGGAACGCGTGCTCATGAAGATACAGAGTGCCAACCTCAAGTTGAGTCCAAAGAAGTGCTCACTATTCAAACGGCAAGTTAGTTTTTTGGGGTATGTAGTGTCGGAAGAAGGTATCCGCACGGATCCAGAGAAAATTGCTGCTGTCAAGGAGTGGCCGGTCCCAAAAGACAAGACACAGGTTAGAGCATTTTTGGGTTTGTGCTCTTATTATCGGCGATTTGTGAAGAACTTTGCATATATAGCCAAACCTCTGCACAAACTAACCGAGGAGAAGCGACAATTCTGCTGGGATGAAAGTTGCGATATTGCATTCCAGGAGCTCAAGAACCGTCTGTGCAAAACACCTATTTTGGGGTACCCTGATGCGGGCAAGGAATTCATAGTTGACACAGACACAAGTGATATAGGACTTGGCGGTGTGTTGTCTCAACGGAATTGTGATCAAGAGATTGTGATAGCGTACTTCAGCAAGTCTTTGTCAAAGCCGGAAAGGAACTATTGTGTCACAAGACGGGAATTGCTTGCTGTGGTAAAGTCCTTGCAGCATTTTAGCAAATATCTTCTAGGGCGGAAATTCTACTTACGAACTGACCATGCTGCACTGAAATGGCTATTGCAGTTCAAAAATCCGGAAGGACAAGTTGCAAGGTGGATTGAACTACTACAGGAATACGACTTTGTGATCGAACATCGCAGCGGGAAATCTCATGGCAATGCAGATGCATTATCAAGAAGACCTTGCCCTGAAGATTGCAAGCATTGTACTAGTCAAGAGGGTAAAGAAGTGGTATCTGCGAGGATATTCAGGACAGACCAGCTCAGCAATGAATGGAAGGACAGCCTACAACATGCACAGCAGGAAGATTCGGACATTAAGCCGATTCTGGAATGGATGAAGGCCAGTGCTCCTAAGCCCAAGTGGAGCGACGTCTCAGCAATGAGTTCGACCACGAAAAGCTATTGGGCCCAATGGGACAGCTTGCTGATTCAGGATGGAGTCCTGTGCCGTAAATGGGAAAATAGTCGGGGAGACAGGTGTCATTTGCAAATGGTTGTCCCTAAGGCTAAAGTACCGGATGTTCTCCAGCTGTACCATAGTGGTTGTTCAGGAGGCCACCTGGGAGTTAAACGAACTCTACTGAAGATCCGAGAACGGTTTTACTGGGTCCACTGTCGTGACGATGTCGAGGACTGGTGCCGCAAATGTACAAGTTGTGCGGCTGTAAAGGGACCTCAAATTCGTAGTAGAGGCGCATTGAAATTGTACAATGTTGGTGCACCATGGGAGAGGATAGCCATTGACGTTGCAGGGCCGTTTCCGGAAAGTGAAAGTGGTAACAAGTATTTCATGGTTGTGATGGATTACTTTACTAAGTGGCCAGAAGTCTTCGCCATTCCAAATCAAGAAGCTTCAACAGTTGCAGATAAACTAGTTCATGAAGTCTTCTGTCGTTTTGGAGTACCTTTAGAGATTCACAGCGATCAAGGAAGGAATTTTGAGTCTCAAATATTCCAGGAAACTTGCCGAGTTATGGGTACCTCAGAAAACACGAACAACTTCTTACCACCCACAATCTGATGGAATGGTAGAAAGATTTAATCAGACATTGGAGAGGTACCTAGCAAAAGTTGTGGAAAAACGGCAACGAGACTGGGACAGGCATATACAACCGTTTTTGTTGTCATATCGAAGCGCTGTTCACGAAAGTACATCAGTGACACCAGCTTTCGCAAACTTTGGGAGAGAATTGCGGCTGCCTGCAGACCTGATCACCGGAATACCACCTGATGCCCCACGCAGTATAACCGATTATGCAAATGACTTGCGGAACAAAATGAATGACATTTATGAGCACGTCAGACAGACGGGCCAGCAAACGTCTGAGAAGATGAAAACACGGTATGACCGCAAAATGAACAACAAGGGGTTTGATGAAGGTTCACTAGTGTGGTTACACAATCCAGTTCGCAGCAAAGGGAAATCTCCTAAGCTTCAAGCTAAATGGGACGGACCGTACCGGATTGTGACAAGGATCAATGATGTAACCTACCGCATACAGAAAGGTGCCAGAGGTACTCCTAAGATTGTCCATGTGGATCGACTGGCGCGTTATTATGGGGCCAATAATGCTCGGGACGAGCATGTCTTAGGAGGGGGCAGTGTTGCGCGCCACTATTAATGTCTTGTACATGGCAACACTAGTTACACTAGCGCCCCCTAGTGTCGAGTAAATGAAAGTGTTGCGCGCCACTATTAATGTCTTGTACATGGCAACACTAGCTACACTAGCGCCCTCTAGTGTCGAGTAGCAGAACTAGGAGAGTCGAGATCCTTCCAGAAATTTCGGGACCGATATGTACTCGAACATTCTAGATGTCGCTACAGTAGAAGGTTCTGGAAACTATCTGAGGCCCTATATAAGGCCGGTATAGACCACGACCGGGGCAGTATTGAATTGGCGATACAAGAGATTACTTCGAAGCGAAATAACGGCGAACTGTGTTTTATTATTAGTGTAATTTTAGATTGTAATTAGTGTTTTTTTTTTTTTTTTTTTATAGGAGAGGGGGCAAACGAGCATGCGGCTCACCTGATGGTAAGTGACTACCGCCGCCCATGAACAACCGCAACACCAGGGGAATTGCAGATGCGTTGCCGGCCTTTTAAAAAGGAGTAGGCTCTTTTCTTGAAGGTCCCTAAGTCGTATCGGTCCGGAAAAATCGCTGATGGTAATCGATTCCACAAGGAAGTCGTGCGAGGAAGAAAACATCTTCTAAATCGCACAGTGGTGGACCGCCAATCATCCAGATGGTGTGGATGGTATCGAGAGTTCTGCCGCGATGTGCGTTCATGAAATTTGGCGGCTGGGATTAATCCGAACAATTCCTCAGAGCACTCCCCATGGTAGATGCGAAAGAAAATGCAAAGAGATGCAACATCTCTTCGCAGTGCCAATGAATCGAGCCGATCGGAAAGGGCTCGGTCGTCGACGATTCGAGCCGCTCTGCGCTGGATGCGGTCAAGTGGAAGGAGCTGGCACTGGGGAGCCCCTGCCCAGAGATGGGAACAGTATTCCATGTGAGGCCGAACCTGCGCCTTGTAAAGTTGCAGGCGGTGTGCCGGCATGAAATACTGTCCCGCTCTGCTGAGCACGCCATACCATTGTGTAATTAAAGTATCAATTTTGGTAATTCAATCGGCAGTTTTTAATTGTCTCGAATCCCAAGCTCGTAACAATATTTATTTTATTCAAAATTAATACATATCGAGTTTAATAATAAATTAACCAACTACATAAAAAAAGTTTAGTTAAAAGAGAAAAAATGTATACCCTAAGACACTTCCACAACTAATACGAACCTAACAACACCGTACTATGTTGAAATACGTCAAGCCGGAACGTTCCAAAGAAATAGACATACATACGTACATAATATATACACTTGAAAAGCATTACCCTCATTGTGGGGCATTAATAGTCATATAATATAGCGGCAACTAACCTAATAAACGGATTTACATTTAAAATATCAACATTACCAGTAAAAATATTGCATATTCCACAACAAATTTATGTTCAGAAATTATATTAAAATAGTTTTATTTGCTTGCTGCAGCTATATTATGATTATCTCACAAATGGGCCGGCTTAACCGGAGAAGGACAACGCTCCCACAGAACACCAGCGTACAATAGCAGCTTAGAACTTCTGTGTTTCATATGGGTGTGGCTATAATATCCAGATACCCTTTTTACTGGAAACGAAGCATTCTATCGTTGTCCTCAGGGGTGTAAACGCATCAAAATTTTGATTTTTATTTGAAGATAGATGGTGATGCCTAGGGGCAACAGCAATCACCACTGTGTGCTCACTTGTCACTCTTATTAAATAAAAAATAAATGAACCAATAATTCATAAAATAAAAATTTCTTAACGCGTGATTGCTTAGGCCAGCTTTGGTATTATTGCCTGAATATATATATATATATATATATATATATATATATATATATATATATAATTATTAATATAAGTTGAGATTTAAATATATATTTTCATTCTGGGTCTTTTCTCGCTCGACGGATAAGTATAGCCAAGCAGCGAGGAAACGCAACCAGCGTTCTTGTCACGATACCGTTTCACTTTTCTGTTCTTTATTATAGTATTTTTTTTAATAGTTGTGTTTTATTTAGATTTTATTTTATACTATGTTTTAACAATGTCAATAAGGAAAAATATTTTCAATTGCTAAAAAGGTTTATAGATTAAGATTAGAAACTTGATGTACATTCATAATTAAACCTGAAAAATCATTTATATTGATATTCAAATTCCTTTAAATGATTAGAGTAAAATTTTAAACCGAATCTTCTTATTTTTACTATGTAGTACAACATCAACAATCAGAAGCGTTTATATAAAATTAAAATAAACCAAACTTTATTAGAAAAGGGAGACTCGCCGACACCGCTTTCAGAGGAGATCCCTCTGTATCATAACAAACAAAATTGAGATTATGAGAATAAACTCAGAAATCCACGTACATTGTCGTTAGTATCTGTGGTGTTTATTTATAAAATGTTCTAAGTTTAACGTTCTACGACGACATAACAAGTGAAGACGATAACGATTTAAACAGTGATTCAAGGTTCTTTCTACAGTGGGGTGGCCTGTGCCCAGCTGTATTTCTTTTGTACAAGTTAGTTTTCAAGGGGGAGCGTGCTGCTGCATTATACTGTTGAGTTGGGCCGCACGCGACTGGCCGAAGTTACCCCACTGTCACAGAAGACCGTGAAGCGCTGTCAGCGTTTCATTGGTTAGTGTCAGGAGCCAGAGCCCATTTTCCACCCACTTTTATTTTCCTATCTGTTTTCTTCCACGTTGATGAATATTATACGGCTCCGTGGCGCAGTGGTTAGTAATAAGCAACGGCGCTCAAAGCTTGTCCTTGTGCAATTTATGTATGTAAACTGCCTCCACGATACAGGAGATAATCCTAGTGTGGGGATAACGTTTTTTTTTTTTATAAAAAGAACAATAAAAATTATTTACTTACAGGTTATTCTTAGTGTTTTACATTTTGTGTGGTAGAGCCACGTTGCAGCTATATTATGGTTATAACATGGGTCAGCTCGACTGGGGTAGGGCCACGCCTTCATCATTATCATCATCATCATCATTACAATTCTTCACAAATCCATTATAGAATATATTCTTTACATGGTCGAGTTGATGCAGGTATATTAGTAGTATAGTCGTAGCACGAATGGGTCGGTACGACCGGGGAAGGACCACGCTCTCACAGAAAACCAGCGCAAAATAGCAGCTTAACGCTGCTGTGTTTCATATGGTGAGTGTAGAGAACCGGAGACCCTTTTTACTGACAAAGAGGCATTCCATCTTAGTCCTCACGGGTGACAACGCATCTGCATCTTTAGTCTTTATTGAGAATAGATGTAGATGTCTATGGGCCACAGTAACCACTTACCATCAGGTGGACTGTGTGCTCGTTTGTCACCCAATCCTATAAAAAAAAGAATATAGGCCTCCCCGAGGAAAGTAAAGGCCACAAAGCGCAGTCTTGCATCCATTGACTTCCTGTATTTCTTACCAGATTTGTAACTTAGGCGTTATTCACTACATACTTATTTATACCTTTTACATTCGTTTTGACGCCATTTGCCGCCAGTTCGTGACATTTTCACAAACTCTACTAACTAATGTTTATATAGGATCGAATGTATCTATCTAATTATTAACTGTCATAATAATTATATAATCTAATATTTAATGTATAAAAGATATGCATCGCAAATCTTTGATATGGTTAAAATGATAGCTACTTCTCTAATGTAAGGATAAAGACTCGGATCATATGAATTTTTAATATTAAAATCGCATATTATATAAACGAATTCTTGTATAGTATGTACTTATGTGAGTGTATTGTAAATAATGTGTAATTTATTTCTCGGGAACCGTTCAAACGATTTGAATCAAATTTTGTATTTAGATAAAGTTTCACTTTCCAAGTTTATCTAGATAGGTTACGTCTTTGAAATATTTTTTTAACGCAGAGAAAGCTCCTTTGCCTAGATGCTATACATTTCAAGTATGCAACTTTTTTTTTAAATACCTGAAGATATCCTCTTTCAGAAAACGAATTATTATAATTTAGAAAACGAAAGTACATTTAGTAAATAAAGTGAATATTTTGATAAATAATTTACATTATGGATAATCCCTTAGAATCGTAGTAAAAAAACTTCAAATTATGTGTTGGTAGCGATAAATGCAAAAATTTAATATTGTGAAAAAAAAAAGTAATGCATTTTAGTAAAAAGCTCAGAAATTGTACCTTTAAAATAAAACTCTAAATGTCTTAAAATTGAAGTCAATGAATTTTCAATCTTATCATGATTAGGCTATCATAATGTTGTAAGAAATGGTGTGGACAAAATTCTGACCCAAGTGGGCCAAATATTTTTCCTGCTCTTAGAATTGTTTGAGTTACTTGTTAATAAATAGTAATTTGTACCTATTATAAGTTAATAATTTAATTAGCAGAGCTAAAATGCGATATTTTTACATCTGTAAAATGTAAAGTAGAACAAACTTAAAATTTTGAAACGTATCCACAGACTAGCAAGTGGATTCTGCCGCATCAGACGGCCATCTTGTGAACTAAATTTACTCGTAGCAAAATGATACATGACATTTCTTTTTTTTTTATTTGAAGCAGCTATACGAGGTAAAGGACGTCCCAAGTAATAGTCACTTGCTAAAGTATGAGGAGAGCTTCACCTTGCATTTCTGGCAGCTGCATACTTTCTAAGCGAACAATATCTACACTTTTTAAAATTTTATTGATAATAGTGCACCAATTATTTATACCTAATTTTATTATTATCGATAAAAAGGCGTTTACTTCAGTCCTTTGCATTCGACATGCAATATGCTCAAAACGATATTTATTTAATATTACTTTATTTTTCGACCTATATTTTAAAAAATGGGGGTGTTGTTCCACGCAATTATTAGTTTTTTTTTAAACATCACCAAAATATCTAACAATAGCCTGAGCAGGATAGGTACACTTTTTTCTTGCTACATTTTTATATTCTCTATGTGTTATCCACTTATGAACCTTGGCATTTTCTTTTGTGGTGAGTCCTTTCTCCATAAGTGGCACTTGATTTTTGAAACAAGTTTCATACATTATACAATTACGTAGTCGGCTTGACGTACGTCAATAATTACGTACGTCATGCCTATTCATTGCCGTTTTGCGTCGTGCGTCGTGCATTACCTTAACGGGACGTACAGCAAGATGAACCGCGAATTTTCCTTCGAAGTATTTTTTTCTGTGATAATGGACTCGTACGATTATACTTTTGCCAATGTCAAGTATAATAAGAAATTATAAATTTAATTGTCAAAGTTTCTTCCACTCAGCTTCAATTAATTTAAACATTGATGTTAGCAAGATCTTACGTTAAATTCCTTTCCTGTTGTCTCTTCTTGATAGCAGGTTTCAGTCTGGGCCTACCGTTGCTGTGTAAGCCGCGTCCGGTTTTAAAGAATAAAGCCTGATGTTTTTAAATTCCTCTTGTGCTGTATTTCTCGAAGTTTCTGTATGTGAGCATCGAGAACAAATCTAAGCTTTCCCTGGCTTCTCGACGGTCAATTGTAGAGTTATCCAGATTATCTGATTAGTGTACCTGAAAATAATACTGTACTTACACGCATCAAATAATCCGGATAACTCTACAATTGACCTTCACTACTTACCAGTAGGAGAAGCAAGGGAAGGCTTAGATTTGTTCCACGATGCTCACATACAGAAACTTCGAGAAATACAACATAGAGGCAATTTAAAACATCAGAGTTTATTATTTATAACTGGACGTGTCTTACACTACAATGGTAGGCGTAGCTGAAACCTGCTATCAAGAAGAGACTAAAGGAAAGGAATTTAGCGTAAGTTCTTGCTAATATCACTGTCAGTGTTAGTTTCAGGCTAATTACATCAGATATGTTATTATATTTTGCGTGTATCCTCACTCATTTTGTATTTCGAAACATAGAATAATATAAAGAAGTTAATACACAAAAAAAAAACAAACATAACGAATAAAGCTTCAAACCTCGCAAGCAACTCGACATTTTCACCTGTTGACGACTATTTTCGACACTCTAATACAAAAAAGCGAGTGGACATGATATATAACCTTTTACATCGTCCCATAATAGAACTATATTTATTTGTCGGGTATTACAATTGTTCATCATTCTTTCAGCTACTCACGTATGTAGTTATTCCAAGTGTAGCTATAATGTAGATTGCACGAATAAAGGATACGCGATTTTACTCGAGATTTAAATTGTGGAATGGCTATAACCTCCATTTATACTCGATTAAATGTAATCCCTGGTATATTTAATCGAATTCTGGCCTGTTTGTAGTTAGAGTGGATGCACTCTAAACTGCCAGCAGACCAGAACTCGTATTGCTAAAGCTGAAAAGAAACAAAGCGCTAACATAAAAAAAAACATTATTGTTGCTTTAGCAAACAAAGTAGCTGCAGTATTTATTTATAATCACTTTAGGGTAGATTCGATCAAACCTCAATTTATTTACGATTAAAAATACCAGGGATTACACATTTAATCGAGTATAAATGGAGGTTATTAGCCATTCCACAATTTAAATCTCGAGTAAAATCGTGTACCGTTTTTTCGTGCAATCTACATTATAGCTACATTTGGAATAACTACATACGTGAGTAGCAGAAAGAATGATGAACAATTTTAATACCCGACAAATAAATATAGTTCTATTATGGGACGATGTAAAAGGTTATATATCATGTCCACTCGCTTTTTTGTATTAGGGTGTCGAAAATAGTCGTCAACAGGTGAAAATGTCGAGTTGCTTGCGAGGTTTGAAGTTTATTCGTTATGTTTGTTTTTTTTTTTTTGTGTATTAACTTCTTTATATTATTTTTTGTTTTGAAATACAAAATGAGTGAGGATAAACGCAAAATATAATAACATATCTGATGTAATTAGCCTGAAACTGATACTGACAGTGATATTAGCAAGAACTTCCGCTACATTTCTTTCTTGTAGTCTTTTCTTGATAGCAGGTTTCAGTCTGGGCCTACCATTGCTGTGTAAGCCACGTCCGGTTATAAAAAATAAACTCCTATATTTTAAATTGCCTCTATGTTGTATTTCTCGAAGTTTCTGTATATGAGCATCGAGGACCAAATCTAAACCTTCTTTGGCTTCTCCTACTGGTAAGTTAGTCGAGGTCAATAGTAGAGTTATCTGGATTATTAATTGCGTGTACCTGAAAAAAATTAATTTAAATATGTAACAGCCTGTACGAGTCCTGACTTTGAGCTTTATCTAGAATTGTATTTATCAAATATCACCACATTATATGCCGTAATAACGACGCGATTAGGTTTTATATCCGCGTGAATTTGTATACCAGTTGCAGTGATACTGGTCTTGCACGACTTGCATAGTTACTCGCAAAAGACAACAAACTTCTTGATACAGAATGATAAGAAACATATCCCTAGAATTCGCTTAGCGATACTAGGCTGCCACTAAAGAACCTTCGGCATAGGGTTTCTGTTCTTCGAGCAATGTGACCGACTCATTACCACTTTTCTTTACTGATCCGTTGGGCTATATCGGTAAGTTTTAAGTTTAGGTTCTACTGCGGATATCACGAAGTCTATCACGCAGAGAAACTCCGAGCTCTTCCTCTCCATAGCTGGGCAACCTTGAGCTTCTTCATACTGCCAGCAGTGAAGGACCATGTTTTAGATTAGAAATCTGTCCACATCATCATTGCAGCCATACGCTAGTGTCAGTAGCGAAAGTCTTATCCGACACTATTACGGTGATATCCTGGACGTCAGACGTCTGAACGAGATTAAAATGACTCTCCAGAACCTTAAAACCGACAAGACCCCGGGCGAGGATAGAATTACAATAGAGTTTCTAGCAGCGAGTAGAAAACCGGTACTTCAAACTTTAAGATTAAATTCCTCCAAAAGCTTAATCGACTGTAATTAAACATAAAATAATTTAAAATTAAAAATTTTGTACAACCGACTTCAATATAAATTATTAAGAATAACTTAAAGACTATTGGTCAGACCTTGATCAAATTTATATGGGATCACATGGGAAGCATCAGCTTTCAAATAAACAAGAAACCATCGAAATTAATTTACCCAGAATAAAGTTATGAGGTAACACATAAAAAAAACATACAATCGAATTCATTACCTCCTCCTTTTTGAAGTCGGTAAAAAATCCCGGCTGCGTTAAGAAGTTTACTAAAACAAACCTTCCCCTCCCTTTTTGTATTTGCAGATGCAATATATAAATATTATATAGTCTGTGTCACTTACCGATATATAAAAATCCATCAAGGCGTTTAGATATACATACATACTTACATACATACTCTCGAAAAACCTTACCCTCCTTAAAAATATAAATGTTCGTTAATTTAAGCGTGCGACTTATGTGCATACACGAATTAAATCGTCTGCCATGCATTATTTAAATATATATTAATTAAATAAATGTATTTTTATACTCATCTCTACTCCTTGACAAGTGCATGTGAAG
The DNA here is from genome assembly GCA_963668995.1 of Parnassius mnemosyne. Taxonomy (NCBI): domain Eukaryota; kingdom Metazoa; phylum Arthropoda; class Insecta; order Lepidoptera; family Papilionidae; genus Parnassius; species Parnassius mnemosyne. Next base: position 69,043,852 of record CAVLGL010000082.1, on the reverse strand, counting down.
GTTATCTTAATTTACAAAACTTAGAAGACTGCAGAATTCGATATATTTTAGACGGAATATTGGCTTTTCTTTTTCAAAATTTTTTGCGCTAAATTATGGCGGCACGACCCACATACTATACGGCTACACCACGGAGCATATGAATTTGCACCAACAATTATTATGTATATTATAATACCTATAAACTAAATTAAAAAAAACATCTCAACATATTTATTGAATATGTAGTTTTAAGAAAGACAGACTAAACTATTTCATGATTTTGTAACTATTGTAACGGCAAATATAACCTAAATGCGTAAATATAATAATAATAATCCTGAATAAAGCATAGTTGTGTGCATTTATGATTAAGAATATAATATAACCGTTGTCATTGTAACAGTGAATAACACGTTTCGTGTCCTTAAGAAGTGCACACGAAGTAGTCGCCAAGTTTCAATAATTAAACTTGGCAAATTATATAATTAACACTATGTATATCTATAAAACATTATATGATACAGGCACATATAAATATCTTAAAATGGTAGTGCCGAATAGTCTATATATTATAAATAATCGTAATAAAATTTTGTCTATTGTGTTTAGATGTAGGCTACGTTTCCTAACTAAAATATCTCCTAGTTCTTAGATGTGTGTTTATGACAATATTCATATCATCACAAAGACATTATACTTACGTATTAACATTATTAAATCTGTGCATATACTATTAACGTCCCGGCAACGACAAAGGCCAACGCCTTACTGCAAGTCGTGGTACCTTTGTAATACGTGGTACGTTCCTTCTTCGGTTTAACCTCATTTTAAAACTATAGCAGGTTATAAAACATGTTGACTTTGACCAAACGAATTTTTTATTTTCTTACGTCGAAAAATAAAGAGTTTTCATTTCATTTCATAACTTCTATGTATCGCCAAATAGCAAAACTAAATTACTCAACGCTCAACCAAAGTAATTTAAGTTCGTTTCTCTCAGAACACAAATTTCAAACTCTCATAAGAGTGCCAAGATCAGATTACTCTTAGAGGTTATTCTTCCATTTTCTAATTTCATAAATGGCATAAAAATATTCCAGACACTTGCCAACTTTACCTTTAGGGTAAATAATAAATAGCAGTAAGTACTTTGGGTTAGCAAATTGACACAAAAAGTTTAGGTCAATTGGCACAAACTTAAGTGGCACATAAATAAATACCATGAATAATTAATTTTAATGTCTTAAACTAGTGTTGAGAACGCGTTGCATGCTGTTTTGTATACTTATAATATGTGTGTTTTATATGAAAATAAAATTTCTTAATTTATACGCGTCAAGTGATTTTATGACGTATATTATTTTAGTAGGTGGGTAATATTGTTTAAACAAATAGTCGTGTAAATATAAAATGTTACAGGTCACATGCAAACATTGTAAAAGTGGAAGAAACTTAAGAATTATGTATCTACTATTACTTTTTTATCCATTTTAATATTGCTTATAAATATTTATTGCATTTTATTACTTTTATAATTTAATACTATAATGCTACATTTAAAAATATTAAATTTAATGTAATATTACAAATAAAATTAGAATTCATTGCACGTAAAAGCATTGTAGGAAATTAAGTTTGAATTAAATTTACTTGAAAGTAATAAATACATCATTTAATCCCAGGGATCGATCTGGGTGGGTCACCACCTCCTTACCTATTTCTGTGGACAAATGGGAGTGCTTTCACTGCTGCGTTCCTTTCTGTAGAGTATACAGAGCTAGCGTAATTACAGGCTTGACACTAGGAGGTGAGGACGTATCTGTAACCTTCTTTGTCTGAGGTTGGCTGCAGGTATTTATGGACTACAGAAGCTACTTACCATCACTTAACATCATGGCCTGTAGGTTAATTGTAATTTAATGGACAAAAAAAACTCAGAATATCTGTACAGGCGGTTTGTGATATTTTCCAACATCAGTCTGCCAGAAACACATTGACATATTCTCCTTTACTTCCAAGAATCTTCGATGCTTTATATATACATATTTTTTTCACTCACAATTGAAGAAGGATTGTGTTTATGCCTGCATTTATTTTTAATGTCCGTTAAATTTGTTTACTTTGTCATAACGACCCTAGTTTTTAAAATAGACCTAGTCTTTAAAATAATTAATTCATGGTAAAAATCTCATTAAAATAATTAATTTATGAAAAATAAAACATAGGAACATAGCATTAAAAGATTTGTGCTTATATCATTATCCAGGGACAAAACAGAGAAATAAGTTTGTGTGGACTAAATGCAGCCCAGATGTCACCTATCCTGTAGAAATCAAAATATTTATCTTTATGTAAGTAACCAAGATCTGTATGGGAAGATATATATTACTCAGTTTGTATTTGTGTTACAAACCATCAAACAGCATACCTGTGAGGGAGGGTGGTGCTATTCAAACTGGCTAATATGTGTCACAAATCTTAACAAATTCTTTTCAAAAATATATTTTTGTAACCTATGAATTTAATAATTCTTAAAGTGGTATATGTCGGTAGTTTTGATTATATTAATAATGGTATTTAAAATGTTACCACAATTTTTCCAATTAAAAAGTTTTTTAACTAGAATCGTTTAAAAATTGAACGTTATACGCATCGCATCGGTTAGACGGCTTAGTTAAGAATGTATCGTATCGTATCTTCGACAACCTAAACAGTAGGATGTACTAAATATTTAGGGCTTAAATTTTTATATCGATGTTTTAAAAAAAATAAAAACTACTTTTAAAACAACTTACTGTTATATCGACTGGACTTATTAATTAACTCTTTTTTAGATCTCTTGAAAGATGTTTTCCATTTAAGAAAGCTAAATCCTCTTATTTTGATAACCTTTTACAAATCTAATCTGTATTTATTATATTTCATAATATATTATAATTAACTTTGATTAAATCAATTTATATAAAACTTCGGTCCACTTAAATTTCTTATTTATATAATATGTAAGTGAACTGTCATAACTGATTTTAAACCATAGACATAAAATATACTTCCTAAGTCTATGTTTAAGCTATACTCTGTTGACAATATTTTATTGATTTCGAAAATCAAATTTAGTCATAATGAATTAATACGTAGTTTTATTAATAATAAGTTATTTTATGGGCACCAAAATTCTTTTAAAGCCCAAACTAACAAATAATTGAGAAGAGTTCAATTTTGTGACTGGCAAAACAACATAATGCTAAGTTACGTGTAAACTGTAAACTTAATAACCATTAAACTTACATCTGCGACATACTCGTATCCTTTAAGGAATAATTTTCAATTAAAAGCCACTCCAATGTTTGAAAATCAATCATACACATTCAATATTAAAGGATATTCAGTAAAATATCGACAGTATGTTTGATAACTTACATATTTTTCTCTAGACCCAAATCCTAATCACAAGAGATTGAAATGAATGGGAGAAAGTCCTAAATTAATAAAAAATAAATAGTACTATAAAATAATACTAAATTTATCAAATTGATTTTCCGACATGTTTGTAAACTGTAACTATTTAGAATAAAGTTCCATAATCATGATAGTCACTCAACTAGTGTCCGTGTATACTTGTAAGTAGTAGTTACCTAATTTAAATCACTAGGTTCAGAAGTGACCGCTGTATTTGAACTACTCAGTAAATTTATCTGTTTCTTTATTATATTTAAATAATTTGAAAGCATTATTAAATGAAAATACAATTTACATTTGTAGAATATCCCTCTTTTCAAAAAAGTTCACCATGTTTCTGTTTTGTCTCAAAACTAAGGATTCTTTCGATAAGTATGGAATTTAAGAACTATATGTATTTAATAATACTAATATTACCATAATTATGTATATATATGTTATAGTTGCAGCACGAATGGGTCGGCTCGACCGGGGAAGGACCACGCTCTCACAGAATACCAGTGTAAAATAGCAGCTTAACGCTGCTGTGTTTCGTATGAACAGTCGACGACTGAAGACCCTTTTTACTGGAAACGAGGTATACCATCTTGGTCCTCACGGGGACAACGCATCTGCATTTTGATTCTTTATTTTGTGTAGATGTAGATGTCTATAGGTCACAGCAGCCACTTACCATCAGATGGACTGATGGTAAGTGGACGCATGTATGCGTAGTTATATGTATGTAAAGGAGGCGAAACAGGCGTGTCAGGATCATGTCAAATGGTTGTCCGTAGTGTGCCTACCCCTCCGGGCGACATGCCAGAGTGTTTATGTAGTTATGTTATGTTTATGAAAGTAACACCAAATTTTACTTTAGAAGTCGTTATACTATAAGTATATTATGATTCCAAAGTCTCACGTTTGGGCAAACTATTGCCGTAACGCTCCAGAAAGAGTTTTTATATCAATTAAAAATGAATGCTTTGAAGAAGAAATTAATTAATGGAATGTCGATATTTTAAATTATGTTTAGGTAACCTATAAACTTCGTTGTATGTACATTTTTCTACCACCAGGGCAAATAGTCGGACACCAGGGCGACGTTACGTTGTATAAGATGAAATAATTGACTGATTTCATGGCGGGAAGTTAATTTGTTAGGCTAATTTAAAACTTAATAATTATTTCTGAAATTTTAGTTTTTTTTATCTCAATTAAATTGAAGAGAGTTAAAAAATGTGCTAATAATTAAAGGTTGCTCTTTAGTCTGTTATTTCATCTTGACTGATGGATTGTTTCGTGTAAATAGCTACATACACTACAAACCGAAATGTAAACCACAAATGTGCGCAGATGGCTAATCTCCGTTCAGACAGGCCGCTATGACCAAAGAACTTCCACAAATTGGGCATTTGTGTTAAATATAAGACTAAGCATTTTTTGGGCATTGGTGTGGGTTAAGTAGACCTAGTATAAATTGTCTTGTATTACATTAACGTGTAAATGTTTATGTCACAATAAAAAAATAAACAAAAAAATACATTACACAGTATTCAGTATGTGTAAACTGAAAGTACCACTGTTGTTTTATAGAATAAGGGTTGTCACACATATAAAAACGTTGTTTTAGATCGGACAAGTATTAACTGCTCTTTACTGTATAATTCTTCAAAGCAAGAGTAGTACCATCTAGGGCTTCGTCGCCACTCACCATCAGGTGGTACTGTGGTCAAACACTGGCTTATAATAAGGAGAAAAAATAATATGTTGGTGTAATTACACAATCTTCATAAGTTTTCATATGTCCAATATCACAGAATAAATAACAGTACTATACTAATATACATGATGTAGTTCTGTAATCATAGACTTCTTTATAATATATATACTTTATATATTATTAGATACCTGTTACTGTCTTTGGAAGTATGCAATATGTATGTGTGTGTGCTTTTCTGTAATCCCCAGCATCTAATTCTATAATAACTGTCATAATTATCGATATTAATTAATGAACTTGTTCATCTAAAATATTGCATTGGTTCTTGTATCATATTGCATTTAGATACAGATACGACTCGGAGCATATGTAAAACAGTAGGTATTAGATATTTATTCAAAATATAACAAAATTAAGATTAAAAAATATAACAATTTAAGATAAGGCTTAATAATTTTAATTAGCACGTAGCTATGCTTTCGCAGTAGCAAGTGCAAGGTATTCTAATAGTCTTCGAAAATAGATTTATTGACGAATAAAGTAGTGTGACGTGGTAATAAATGTATATATCATCGTATATTTATCTAAGTGAACGTACCCATTAAAATTCAACTTTAATTTCAAAATTTAATTACATATTTCCTACTTTTGACGTGGTAGAACCATGCTGCAGCTATATTAATAGTATAGTTGTAGTACGAATGGGTCGTCTCGAACACTTGAAACTCAACTCGAACTCTCACAGAATACCAGCGTAAAATAGCAGCTTAATGCTGCTGTGTTTCGTATGGTGAGTGTAGAGAACCGGAGACCCTTTTTACTGGAAAAGAGGCATTCCATCTTAGGCCTCACGGGTGACAACGCATCTGCATTTTGATTCACAAACGAGGATAAATGTAGATGTCTATGGGCCACAGCAACCACTTACAATCAGGTGGACTGTGTGCTCGTTTGTCACCCTATCCTATTAAAAAAATACTTTGTAAACATAGTTCATAAATAAGTAGTTTATAAATTCAGATTATTTTACTTATAACTTAAAGATTAAGTTACTTAAAGATAAAGATGTTTAAAATGTAATTTTAGGGTAGTGCAAAGTGTTAAATTATACATTCAGTAATACATCTAGATCTAAATTACATTACTAAATTATAAGCGAAGTGTAGAGCGGCTCCCCACTAGATGAAGTGACGACCTGGTTAGAGATGCAGAAAGTCGAAGGATGCAGGCAGCTTAGGACCGTAGGCTTTGTGGCATTCCTTGGGGAGAGGTTTAAATTCAGCAGTGGACTTGTGACTTGTGAAGGGCTGCAATGATGATGATACTAACAAAAATGTAATGGACTCCCTTCGATCCGAATTGTTGCGAATAAATCGTACTCGTCTTCTTCATCATCCCGGTAATGGTCCACTGCTGGATATCTTCCCCGCGTTATAAGGAAGACTTGACGATTGCAGTACCAGATGTTCGCCGGTCTCGGTATTCCACGAGATGATTATCCTCCGTCTATAAGTCATAAGATTTTTCTGGAATTCCTCATATTCACCTCCTTCCACACCCATGAAAATAAAAACTTCTATGTACACCTACTGCACGGCAATTGAGAGCAAAAACTGTGTCACAACTGTGGATCGCGGAAGCGGGAGCGGGCGCGGGCGCGGACTCGGGCGCGGGGCGGTAGCTGGCACAACCAATATACCACGCAAGAGTTTTCACCAGTTACTGTTTTCAGGCAAATACGATATAAATTAACATACTTATATAAAATAAACTTCAAATCATGTCGACAAAGTGCATAAATAAATGATAAGAACATATTATTAAGAATTAGTCACATTAAACAAAATCATTGTTATATTGTCAAAATAACGTTGGCGGTTTACAAAAAAGGGAACTAGTTTTCTCGGCCGCTCACAGGCGACTGAAGGAGTTACGGAGAATTGACTGTAACTTAGTGTGGAATGTTTTAGTACCGTAGTGCACGTCTAGTGGGATACATAGAAGTCTTTGCATGAAAATGAGTTCTTAATAACTTAATATTGAACGTACATTTCATATTGTTGTGGAATTCATAAAGTGGTTTCGAATATTCTAACTCTAATACGACCTTGAGTCCATGGGTCACAAATACTCACTAATGAAAACTAAGGGACACAGTGCTACAATAAGATGAGAATGCAGTCTAAGATGTACTTGACCTAACATCATAGACAATAAGTTATACGTACTCGTATATGACATTCAGAGGTAAATACTGGGAATATGCACAAGATATAACTAATTTAGGTTTCATAATCGAACAGTGTCCCCGTAATTGCAACAAAATCCCTAAAATTGCAGTCTTCCTATTATATTAAAATATATAATAATAGTTATATTATAAAAAAATATTATATCGCATATTAGAATAGAAAAATGATGAAAGCGTGTTTGGAAAGAGATGAACAATGTTCGGTTATTTATTTACAGTTTGACTAAACTTTGGGAATTGTTTACCGATTAATTAACGGTCCTTGTGTTTTTAAGAGCATTCACATAGTCGCCTTTTACGAAACAAACGAGGTAAAATAGTTACGTAGTATAATCATATACGTAGTAACACGAAAAGATTCAACCCACATTAGTATAAAAAATAAGAAATATTCGTTCAAACAAACAAAAAACAAAAAAGCACCTTAGAAGCCATACTTTCATAGTAAAAATAATTTCAGCTAAAATCGCAGTTGATAACAAAAATGTAAACAGATTGAAATCAGCCATTATAACTAAATACCGATACAAAATTAAAACGTCACTAAATATGGAAAAAAACTAAAATATAACTTTTTGTGGGTTGTGTTCCTTTTGCCTGACTACGTCCATTCATTTTTCATTTAATTTTAATATAATGTCATATAAATATTATTACATTCTTTCGTTTTTAAAGATTTCTCCTACCCTCACAAATTAAAAAAAAATTCTGATATTTTTTACTTGTTCACATTCAAATTCACTGTATCCCATATGATTTCATTACGCGAACTAGTTCGGCTTAAATACGATCTTTCTTTAAGATGTGAATAAGTACTAAATCCTACAAATAACATTAAAAAAATGCTTTACCTATTTCCCGTTTGCGTGTGTCGATTAACCATTGATTGAAGTTATTATTATATAAGTTAGAAATAGTTTGATTACTTAATAAGTTTAGGAGAATTAAGGACTAAGTATAGATAAGAAGTATTTATTGGCGTTTTTACTTGCGTTTACTGACGCAAGTAGGATATTTATAGTTTGTCTCACATTGGAAAGAGCCGTGATAACTCACGGGCGCCGAGAAATTAAAAAGCTTTCTCAATGCGTGATGGCGAACTTAATATTCGACAGACATATTATAAGATCGCCATCACGCATTAAGAAAGCCTTGAGGATTGTGGCTTGCGGCCTAGCAGTGGGACATATAAAGGCTTCACTTTGTGAAAGTAAAGTCGACAATAGATGTCTGTATTATCACTAGAAAATTAGTATAGTTACTGCACATAATATACTCTTTGATAAGGTCTAGTTGCGAGTCAAGCACGTGATGTGTCACTCACTTCGGTCTCTTGTCTTCTTTCTATTCATAGATAATACTACACAAGGTATTTATTTTTAAGTGTCCGGTGGTTTTGAAGATTTTTTTTGTAAACGCTTTTACCGTGGTGTGATTTCTTTAAAAATTCTTGCGAAAATTAGTTTCACGGCGGATTGTCTGAAAATACAATTCCTTATCAGGAAACCAAATGTGAATCACAAAACCAAAGACATCTATGTAGGTATCATCTATCTACATTTATTGGATAAAAATTGATTTTTTTTCTAATAAATAATAATTTTAACAAATTACACATTAAAATTTTCTTATACTTTTCGTATGGTGAGCATAGAGATCCGAAGACCCTTTTTACTGGAAACGAGGCATTCCATCTTAGTCCTCGTCGGTAACTACGCATTTGCATCTTGATTTTTAATGTAGAATAGATGTAGATGTCTATTCACCATCAGGTAGACTTTATGCTTATTAATCATACCTATTCTTTAAGAAAACCTACGGTTTGGCTCCTATAAATTATACTTACGTATGTTGGTTTCCTCAGCCAGTAAACACATTTCAATAGCACCGGACAGTAAAATTATTTAAAAAATAACACCTAATGTGAAATATAAATAAATATTGTTAAGGAAATGCATTATAATACCGTATTTTCTTACGTCAAATTCATTACAATACATAATTGTGTGATAAATGACATGTAACAAAGCAAGGGAGAGACTGACGGAAATATTTTTTTTTGTTATTAAACGAATAGGTATGTACCACCACACATTGAATAAAACTTGTTTTATTTTTTTAAACCAGTATTTCTCATTGTGTTAAAATAATAATATTATTACTTTAAACATGGCCAATATTTTTTTATTATCGCACAGAATATATTATTGTTTGAAATAGCTCTGTCTTTAAATGTACTAATTGTTCTGCTAACTTTAAAATAACAATGTGATATAAACTAATCTTAATATTTTTTTGTCTGTAAACTTTATCTATTTATTTCTCGATAATTATATTATTTAGAATGAGACTTTGACATTGAGTACATCTATAATATACAATTTATGTACAACAACCTTTTTTTTTAATAGTAATAAATAAAATTAAGTTGTTTTTTACTAGTGTTCCGCGTATTTTGTGAATAAATAACCAATAAACTTGTAAATTTTGTGTTAAATTTGATTTCATTATTTTTGTATATATCCCCAACGAGCATGCGGCTCACCTGATGAAGAGTGTCGCCCGCCGCCCATAAACAAATGCAAAACCAAGTGAATTGCAGTATTTTATTATAGAACTGAAGTGACGAACGAAATTACAGTCCAGCTGATGATAAGTGTACAGTCCATGAACACATGCAGCCAAATTTAATCAAAAATGCTACAGATTCATTTTCTCCTCTGAGAACTAAGATGTAAGGCCTCACACACACTGTAACTATACCGGCTTCATACACCCATCGGACCGGAACACAACTGTGCTATTTGACATCTGTAATAAGTAAGAGCGTAGTACTTACCCGCATGTAATCTTGGGCATGATAGGATTATTTTGGCATATTTAATATCTGGTTGTAAAGTCAAATATTATGCTAAATACTTTTTGTAGTTTGTGTGTAGAAAAAAATGTGTCTATGTTTAATAAATGGAAAAATATTCACAGTGTTCGCGTATTATTTCCAATTACCCCATTTCCTAATACTTAAGCGTACTTGGACGCTGAGTGTCATCTGACCGCTGTCACTTTAGTCTCTATAAACATACGAACATCATATAGATAAACATCCACATAAGAATTGGTAGACTTTTATATACAACAAAAAGAAGAATGAAATTAAATACTCGATTTGCGTACAAAAACAAAATTTTATTTTGCCGTTTGTCAAACAGATTCCCTCTGGATCCTTTAGTTAGAAAAAAAAATGGTTGGCATTAATGGGGCGGGTTGATTGGAATCCTAAGAAGAACTCTACAATTTTGTAGTAAACATTTTATTGAGAAATATATAAGAAAAAGGAGAGTAAATACAACTTTATTAAAAGGAGCCATTTCTACATTATTTGTACCAGAAGTATATTACTGTTACAATAAGACTTCTTTTTATTTATTTTTATAGGATGGGGTGACAAACGAGCACACAGTCCACCTGATGGTAAGTGGTTGCTGTGACCCATAGACATCTACATCTATCCTCGTTTGCGAATCAAAATGCAGATGCGTTATCACCCGTGAGGACTAAGATGGAATGCCTCTTTTCAAGTAAAATGGGTCTCCGGTTCTCTACACTTACCATACGAAACACAGCAGTGTGAAACTACTATTTTACACTGGTATAAAAATTTTAATTCAAAAACTTTAGGTAAAATTACAGATAGATTTTTATACATTATAACACTATCTCTACTATTATATATTTTCCCCTAGGGGTTGTGCGGAGCTTTGGAATATATTCCTAAGTCACAATGATAAAGCTTTTAGCGTAGTTAGATATGGTTATTGAGTAATGCTCCTGAAGCGCCACTAGATGCCATTAGACGCGCGATTTAGTGTACCAGGATAGTTTAAATTTCATAGTATTTGATACGCGCAACGCTTGATGATTGATTCATGCTTGATGCTCGATGACAGTGTGCCGCGGGCTTGATAGTGTGGTTCATTACCTGCTGCGTTACTCGTAGAGAAGAGGTACTCGTATTTAAGTAAGAGTTGCGTAGATCAATAGATCTGCAAGATAAAGGTGCACTTGCTGCGGTCGGTCCATGTGTGGGTGACCGTTTTCTTAACATACTGCGATTGAGAGAATAGAAGAGTGCATCTGTATCCTCGGACACTTAGTGCACTTTAATGTCTCCAGCGTATTTGACTTGTCTATGTTAAGATCATTATATTTTTTAAATTCATGCAGCTAAAATGATAATTAATTTATTATTACCTTATATTTTTCAGGGACAGATGAAAGAAAGAGTAGCCTCATCATATGTCACTCGTGACATAACCCATTCACCTTTGAAATCACAAGAAAGAAGTGATCAATTTACATCAAGAAAAAAAGCTTTTATCAAAAATCGAGAAATTAAAACAAAAGCTGAAAGAAAAACAAAAGAAAATACGTAGCTTAGCAGAAAAAACTAAAAGACAGGCTAAAAAAATTGTTACATTGCAAAACGTGCTTGAAGAAATTCATTCAAGACCAAGATTGAAAGATTAACTATAGCGATATCACCATGGCATGTAGCAATGAATTGATACAGAATTTAATTAACAGGTTTAATGATAAAAATGTGGTAAAATAGTGTCTGCATCCAAATATAACGAAGAAATACGAAATTTTTCTGTCACAATACATTTCTGTAGTCCAAGAGCATATAATTATTTACTTGAAAAATTTGATTTGTGTCTTCCACACGTTAACACATTGCGTACCTGGTATGCCAGACTAGACTGTGAACCTGGTTTCACTCAAGAATTTTTAAACATCATTAAAGAAATGAGAAAAAAAGGAGCTGATCTAAAAGTATGTCTCACTTTTGATGAAATGAGTATACGTGAATACACTGAATGGGTAGGCCAGAAGCATTATGAACAAAGTTTCATGATGCATCAAACACTTCTTAAAAAATGCGTCATGAGCTCTCGGACCAATATAGGCGTTCACTGCTGGTTTCTCTCGAATCTCATCGGGCGGATAGGGTTTATGCGGTCGTTTACACTCTGAGCAGAGTGTTCATTATTTTAATTTTTCATTATCTCTAAACCTATGCTTCCAAATAATATGCTATAAAGAGCAAAGTTTATTTTCATAAAATTGTCTTGATGATGAAGTAACTTTCGTTCGTAAGGGTTAATATGCCATGCCTAATAATAACGCTCATATATCTCTTTATCATTTTTATTTTTTTTTTCACAAAATAACTTATTGTGCCTTATGTATGAGAAATAGGCATTTGGCGGGTGGAAGGAAAAGGGGAGATCTCCCTTTTGGCAATGTGTTCTGCCCGGGTAGCGGCCAACGCTCCGATTGGTAATTCGGAGCTATTCTATATATGCTGCTTTAACTTCGGAACTTTGTTAGTGCGATTTAGGCTTCGATATGTTTCGCTTGTCGCGGGATGACAGCGCCGCCACAGTCATATGATATCGCCGACTTTTGTTTAGATGGAGCAAAGACCAATATTTTTGTAGAACACTGTATTTATGTAATACTAAATGTTATGCTAGCGTACGTGGACAAAGCAGTTAGAGAGCGCCTTTTCTTCCGACTTGCTTCACAAAAATCAATATATAAGGTTAGCTGATAGTTATATGCTGGATAGTCTATACTATTCCTCATAAATCTGGCTATTATATACAAAAAAATTAAATTTGAACTGGTAGTTCCAGAGATTAGCGTGTTTAAACAAACAAAATAAAACACAAAATAACTCTTCCGCTTTATTATATTAGTATAGATTAAATGATTTTGTTTTTTTGTTTGTTACTGTTTCCGATTCTGTTTTATAAATATTAAAGTTAATAATTATATAAAAAATAAAGCAGCCATTATATACTCTGTGTCCTAGTTTTTTTTAGCAGCAAAACATTTTATAAAATATAAATAGGTAGATACTTAATTAAGTCTGTACCTATTTATATTTGATTAACATTATGTTGAAAAAGAAATAAAATCCGGGGAAATTGTAAATGGCATCAAATATTTTTCTCTAAAGGTCAAAAATATAACTTTCTGATCTGATTGTTGGAGAAAATTGTTTCATTTTATCGGTAGACTTACCTCGCCTCTTCAGATATTATTGCAATTTTGTACATTTTGAACTAAAGTCCAACAAAAGGCAAGTGGTGCCGGTGAAAGGATTTCCATTACCTAATATCGTCCCATGTGTGTCATAAAAGGCGACAAAGGGAAACTGAAAGAGGCGATGGGCAGCAGCATCTTCCTGATAACAAATCGAAATGATAAAAAACTGTGGTTGACAACCCGCCGGCCAAGCGATGGCAAATATCCCCCCTATGAGGCAATCTATAGGGAGCCCCATGTTGAGCAGTGGATTTTTATAGGCTGTGATGGATTATGGATGATGGCAAAGGCAGGTGGGTACAGCTTATTCACGGTAACATGTTATTTGAATATTTTTAGTAATTTTAGAAGTATCATGGTAAAACTTAGTTAATTTCTAATTAAATAGTTTAGTGCACAAAAGTTATTCAGTTCTGTGCACTAAACTATTTTTTTAGTCTTTATACCAGTTTCTGAACAAAAATTTTTCGATAGCCCTTTTAAGTAAAATGTACATCACTAGCCAACTCACACAATAACAAATCAAAATTAGTCACGCGTTTTCGGGCGGTCAGGTCTATACGCCAGTATATCCTAAGTCTATGGTGTGAGAGATGTGTCTGAGTGTTTAAAGATGGTGTAGAAAATTATCATTGCACGTTTGAAGCTGTAGGTTGATTAGCCTTGTTTTTACGATGAAGGTATAGGAATGGCCCTTTAATCCACCGGACCTTGACACCAAAATAAAACACCGGCTGCTCGTCTTGTTTCTTTAATAGAAGAGAAAGGAAATCGGAAATTACACAAAAATGTATTCACGCCATAGATTATTGATGCGTTTCATAGATAATGTCAAATTTCTTTTTTCATTTCACCTTTTTTGGGATGGATACCCGTACATTAATCCACAATATTTAACAGATGGTGCATTTATTAATTTGTATTTACTTTATACTGGATTGCCTGCCTACCTCGTCGGAATAGTGATCGTTATAAAAGTGCTCATTGCGGTACGAGCCAAAATCAGTTATATAGAGTTAGATAAGAGTTTCTAAAAATAAATTCCCAGTGACCCGGAGTCAGGAACGTTCGAAAAACAGGTGAAGCTGTTGGTCTTGCGCCTGATCTGCCCAGGATCATGTCGGATTGCCGCCCCATCGGACTATACGAGTGAGGGAATACAGTGCACCTATGCTTATCGTGCATTATAATCGTGACCTGCGCAAATGGCTGTTCTCCGCCAGAGTGGCCACTATGATCAAAATTCGGTCTCGAGGATATTATTAGTATGCTTTTATTTATGCGCAAGCTAAATTAAAAAGTAGGAATGGCGTTTAATTAGTCCTAAGCCATCTGGAAGCATCGATTTCTTGTAGGTATTTTTGTCTCGATATCAATTTCTTGGTTCTCACTCGATGTGGGGAGCTGCCGTACACTTGGTTCTTTTTCAACACTTAAAAGCCAGTGCTTGACTAGCACCCCGCCTGATGGTAAGTTGTGATATAGCTAAATGGAAAATCGCACTGTCTACGCATCATTAAATCCTCTTCACTCTTATAATATGTACGAAGAAGCCACTTGAGAACATTTAGATTCTCGTCCCCTTTGATTTAAACATTTTCGTATAGCAGTAGTTTTTTTTTCAAAGAATATGTTTGACAAACTAGCCCAGAGTCCTCTTGATGACCATAGACATCTACGTCTATCCTCGAGAATAAAATGCAAATGCGTTGTCACCCCTGAGGACTAATATGGAATGCCATGTTTTCAGTAAAAAGGGGTTTCCGGTTCTCTACATTCACCATAGGAAACAACAACATTAAGCTGGTATTATGTGAGAGCGTGGTCCTTCCCCGGTCGAATGGACCCATTCGTGCTACAACTATAATATAGGCTTTACGACGTACATATAAGTAAGAGTGACAACGACAATGCTGTGGTCTATGGTTACTTACATTCCTCGATTAAGAATCAAAATGAAAATGTGTTGTCTTCACTGAAGAGTAAGATGGAATGCTTTCTTATCAGTAAATGGGCCTTCGGTTCCTCTACACTCACCATACGAAGCACAGCCTCATTATGCTATAATTTTATGCTATACGAACGTGCTCCTTCCCCGTTTAGGCCGACCCATTCATGCTGCAGCTGTAATACAGTTAGTACACTATGCTTGCGCCTCCGGCGACTCTCAAATACTCTCGGAAGTTTTCTACAGTACGACTGTAGAATATAATGGATTTCTTTATTCAATATATTTAAGAATATCATATTGAAAGTCCTTTGCTACTGGTTCGAGAATACCTGGCCTGGGAAGGGCCAGCATAAACCCAGCGAGACCTTTTTGTAATATTACCTAATTTCTGAAGCCGCATGGTATCTATTCATTCCGAGGGGTATTATCAATCGTGTATTCTTCAATGGTGCAATTATCATTTTTCTACAATTAAATTAAAATGTATTTACGTACATGGTACATAAGTTTTTAAACGTTTTTACATGGTAGAGCCATGCTGCAGCTATATTAGTAGTATAGTTGTAGCACGAATGGGTCAGCTCGACCGTGGAAGGACCACACTCTCACAGAATACCAGCGTAAAAGAGCAGCTTAACACTGCTGTGTTTCGTATGGTGAGTGTAGAGAACTGGAGACCCTTTTTACTGTAAAAGAGGCATACCATCTTAGTCGTCACGGGTGACAACGCATCTGCATTTTAATTCGCAAACGAGGATAAATGTAGATGACTATGAAGACGTTTTCATGCTAATGGACTGGAAAGTATACGGTATTAACATCATTGGCGAGTACATCACTCACCTTCGATTTGCCGATGATGTAGTACGTATGGCAGAATCGCCGAAGAACCTAAGCACTATGCTCAATGACGCCAATAGTGTCTCCCAATTAATAGGTCTTAAGATGAACATGGACAAAACAACAACAACATGGACCTTACTTTGTGGAATTCCTTGGGGTAGACCTATGTTCAGCAGTTGACTTGTGAAGGGCTGTAGTGATGATGATGATGAAAAAAAAGACTCGATAGGTAATATAAACCGCGAGCGCAGTGTTGTCGATGATGTCATGACTTCCGTATACATGGAAGCTTTGTTAGCGGTATTTCGGAATCAGCCATCTTAATTTTCTAAAATGTAATAATAAAAAACTCTCAAAGTTAATGAGAATGGCAAATCTCAACTCAAATCAAACTTCACCGTATCAAACTTTATCAACACAACATGATTACATGGTCTACACTCAAGTTTCACATTGCGAAGTTTAAGCTAACACTCAAGATTCCTTTTAGAAGCCAAGTTCCGTGGCTCATGACTTAACGTTCATTTTCTTCTTTATAGGTTTCTATTAGCGTCTACGATTGTAGAAAGTCTAATTAACTAACTAGTTAAATCTAATTAGCTAACCCCTCTGAGCGGACCAGCAAGGGACATGTTCGGCGGAAGTGAAGACTAATCATTAGCATATCTTCGTCGCGCGGCTTTTAACAATTTGTGCTAGGACTAAAGTGACAGCGGTCAGATGACACGCAGCATCCAAGTACGCTTAAGTATTAGGAAATGGGGTAAGTGGAAATAATACGCGAACACTGTGAATATTTTTCCATTTATTAAGCATAGACACATTTTTTTTCTACACACAAACTACAAAAAGAATTCAGCATAATATTCGACTTTACAACCAGATATTAAATATGCCAAAATAATCCTATCATGCCCAAGATTACGTGCGGGTAAGTACTACGCTCTTACTTATTACAGACTGATGTCAAATAGCACAGCTGTGTTCCGGTCCGATGAGTGTATGAAGCCGGTATAGTTACAGTGTGTGTGAGGCCTTTCAGCCTGTAGCATTTATTAAATTTGGCTGCATGTGTTCATGGACTGTAGTAACCACTTACCATCAGCCGGACTGTAATTTCGTTCGTCACTTCAGTTTTATAATAAAATACTGCAAGTCACTTGGTTTTGCATTTGTTTATGGGCGGCGGGACACTCATCATCAGACGAGCCGCATGCTCGTTGGGGATATATACAAAAATAACGAAATCAAATTTAACACAAAATTTACAAGTTTATTGGTTATTTCTTCACAAAATACGCGGAACACAAGTGAAAAACAACTTAATTTTATTTATTGCTATTAAAAAAACGTTGTTGTACATAAATTGTAAATTATAGATGTACTCAATGTCAAAGTCTCATTCTAAATAATATAATTATTGAAAAATAAATAGATAAAGTTTACAGACAAAAAATATTAAGACTAGTTTATTTCACATTGTTATTTTAAAATTAGCAGAACAATTAGTACATTTAAAGACAGAGCTATTTCAATCAATAATATATTCTGTGCGATAATAAAAAAATATTGGCCATGTTTAAAGTATTTTATTATTTTAACACAATGAGAAATACTGGTTTAAAAAAAAAAACAAGTTTTATTCAATGTGTGGTGGTACCTATTCGTTTTATATCAAAAAAAATATTTTTAGTCTCTCCCTTGCTTTGTTACATGTCATTTATCACACAATTATGTATTGTAACGAATTCGACGTAAGAAAATACGGTATTATAATGCATTTCCTTAACAATTATATTTCAATTTATATTTCACATTGGGTGTTTTTTTAAATAATTTTTTTGTCCGGTGCTATTGAAATGTGTTTACTGGCTGAAGAAACCAACATACGTAAGTATAATTTATAGGAGCCAAATCGTAGGTTTTCTTAAAGAATAGGTATGATTAATAAGCATAAAGTCTACCTGATGGTGAATAGACATCTACATCTATTCTACATTGAAAATCAAGATGCAGATGCGTAGTCACCGACGAGGACTAAGATGGAATGCCTCGTTTCCAGTAAAAAGGGTCTTCGGATTTCTATGCTCACCATACGAAAAGTATAAGAAAATTTTAATGTGTAATTTGTTAAAATTATTATTTATTAGAAAAAAAAATCAATTTTTATCCAATAAATGTAGATAGATGATACCTACATAGATGTCTTTGGTTTTGTGATTCACTTTTGATTTCCTGCTGCCAGTTAACACGTGAAATAGATCAGACAAGGAATTGTATTTTCAGAAAATCCGCCGTGAAACTAATTTTCGCAAGAATTTTTAAAGAAATCACACCACGGTAAAAGCGTTTACAAAAAAAAATCTTCAAAACCACCGGACACTTAAAAATAAATACCTTGTGTAGTATTTTCTATGAATAGAAAGAAGACAAAAGACCGAAGTGAGTGACACATCACGTGCTTGACTCGCAACAAGACCTTATCAAAGAGTATATTATGTGCAGTAACTATACTAATTTTCTAGTGATAATACAGACATCTATTGTCGACTTTACTTTCACAAAGTGAAGCCTTTATATGTCCCACTGCTAGGCCGCAAGCCACAATCCTCAAGGCTTTCTTAATGCGTGATGGCGATCTTATAATATGTCTGTCGAATATTAAGTTCACCATCACGCATTGAGAAAGCTTTTTAATTTCTCGGCGCCCGTGAGTTATCACGGCTCTTTCCAATGTGAGACAAACTATAAATATCCTACATGCGTCAGTAAACGCAAGTAAAAACGCCAATAAATACTTCTTATCTATACTTAATCCTTAATTCTCCTAAACTTGTTAAGTAATCAAACTATTTCTAACTTATATAATAATAACTTCAATCAATGGTTAATCGACACACGCAAACGGGAACTAGGTAAAGCAATTTTTTAATATTATTTGGAGGATTTAGTACTTATTCACATCTTAACGAAAGATCGTATTTAAGCCAAACTAGTTCGCGTAATGAAATCATATGGGATACAGCTGTAAGGACTGTGAACTTGAATGTGAACAAGTAAAAAATATCAGATTTTTTTTTTAATTTGTGAGGGTAGGAGAAATCTTTAAAAACGAAAGAATGTAATAATATTCATATGGTATATGTAATAATATTCATGTGGTATATGTAATAATATTCATATGATATATGTAATAATATGCCTATATGTATATTAAAATTAAATGAAAAATGAATGGACGTAGTCAGGCAAAAAGAACACAACCCACAAAAAGTTACATTTTAGTTTTTTTTTTCTCTATTTAGTGACGTTTTAATTTTGTACCGGTATTTAGAGATAATGGCTGGTTTCAATCTGTTTACATTTTTGTTATTAACTGCGATTTTAGCTGAAATTATTTTTACTATGAAAGTATGGCTTCTAAGGTGCTTTTTTGTTTTTTGTTTGTTTGAACGAATATTTCTTATTTTTTATACTAATGTGGGTTGAATCTTTTCGTGTTACTACGTATATGATTATACTACGTAACTATTTTACCTCGTTTGTTTCGTAAAAGGCGACTATGTGAATGCTCTTAAAAACACAAGGACCGTTAATTAATCGGTAAACAATTCCCAAAGTTTAGTCAAACTGTAAATAAATAACCGAACATTGTTCATCTCTTTCTAAACACGCTTTCATCATTCTTCTATTCTAATATGCGATATAATATTTTTTTATAATATAACTATTATTATATATTTTAATATAATAGGAAGACTGCAAGTTTAGGGATTTTGTTGCAATTACGGGGACACTGTTCGATTATGAAACCTAAATTAGTTATATCTTGTGCATATTCCCAGTATTTACCTCTGAATGTCATATACGAGTACGTATAACTTATTGTCTATGATGTTAGGTCAAGTACATCTTAGACTGCATTCTCATCTTATTGTAGCACTGTGTCCCCTAGTTTTCATTAGTGAGTATTTGTGACCCATGTACTCAAGGTCGTATTAGAGTTGGAATATTCGAAACCACTTTATGAATTCCACAACAATATGAAATGTACGTTCAATATAAAGTTATTAAGACCTCATTTTCATGCAAAGACTTCTATGTATCCCACTAGACGTGCACTACGGTACTAAAACATTGCACACTAAGTTACAGTCAATTATCCGTAACTCCTTCCGTAGCCTGCGAGCGGCCGAGAAAACTAGTTCCTTTTTTTTGTAAACCGCCAACGTTATTTTGACAATATAACAATGATTTTGTTTAATGTAATTAATTCTTAATAATATGTTCTTATCATTTATTTATGCACTTTGTCGACATGATTTGAAGTTTATTTTATATAAGTATGTTAATTTATATCGTATTTGCCTGAAAACAGTAACTGGTGAAAACTCTTGCGTGGTATATTGGTTGTGCCAGCTACCGCCCCGCGTCCGAGTCCGCGCCTGCGCCCGCTCCCGCTCCCGCGATCCACAGTTGTGACACAGTTTTTGCTCTCAATTGCCGTGCAGTTTTTATTTTCATGGGTGTGGAAGGAGGTGAATATGAGGAATTCCAGAAAAATCTTATGACTTATAGACGAAGGATAATCATCTCGTTTACGCCATATCTGGAATACCGAGACCGGCGAACATCTGGTACTGCAATCGTCAAGTCTTCCTTATAACGCGGGGAAGATCTCCAGCAGTGGACCATTACCTGGATGATGAAGAAGACGAGTACGATTTATTCGCAACAATTCGGACCGAAGGGAGTCCATTACAAAGGGTTAATTAAAAAGGGTCTCCGGTTTTCTACACTCACCATAGGAAACACAGCAGCATTAAGCTGCTATTTTACGCTGGTATTCTGTGAGAGCGTGGTCCTTCCCCGGTCGAGACGACCCATTCGTGCTACAACTATACTACTAATATAGTTGCAGCATGGCTATACAACGTCAAAAGGAATAGGAAATATGTAATTAAATTTTGAAATTAAAGTTGGATTTTAATGGGTAGGTTCACTTAGATAAATATACGATGATATATACATTTATTACCACGTCACACTACTTTATTCGTCAATAAATCTATTTTCGAAGACTATTAGAATACCTTGCACTTGCTACTGCGAAAGCATAGCTACGTGCTAATTAAAATTATTAAGCCTTATCTTAAATTGTTATATTTTTTAATCTTAATTTTGTTATATTTTGAATAAATATCTAATACCTACTGTTTTACATATGCTCCGAGTCGTATCTGTATCTAAATGCAATATGATACAAGAACCAATGAAATATTTTAGATGAACAAGTTCATTAATTAATATCGATAATTATGACAGTTATTATAGAATTAGATGCTGGGGATTACAGAAAAGCACACATACATATTGCATACTTCCAAAGACAGTAACAGGTATCTAATAATATATAAGGTATATATATTATAAAGAAGTCTATGATTACAGAACTACATCATGTATATTAGTATAGTACTGTTATTTATTCTGTGATATTGGACATATGAAAACTTATGAAGATTGTGTAATTACACCAACATATTATTCCAGTGTTTGACCACAGTACCACCTGATGGTGAGTGGCGACGAAGCCCTAGATGGTACTACTCTTGCTTTGAAGAATTATACAGTAAAGAGCAGTTAATACTTGTCCGATCTAAAACAACGTTTTTATATGTGTGACAACCCTTATTCTATAAAACAACAGTGGTACTTTCAGTTTACACATACTGAATACTGTGTAATGTATTTTTTTGTTTATTTTTTTTTATTGTGACATAAACATTTACACGTTAATGTAATACAAGACAATTTATACTAGGTCTACATAACCCACACCAATGCCCAAAAAATGCTTAGACTTATATTTAACACAAATGCCCAATTTGTGGAAGTTGTTTGGTCATAGCGGCCTGTATGAACGAAGATTAGCCATCTGCGCACATTTGTGGTTTACATTTCGGTTTGTAGTGTATGTAACTATTTACACGAAACAATCCATCAGTCAAGATGAAATAACAGACTAAAGAGCAACCTTTAATTATTAGCACATTTTTTAACTCTCTTCAATTCAATTGAAATAAAAAAAAAACTAAAATTTCAGAAAGAATTATTAAGCTTTAAATTTGCCTAACAAATTAACTTCCCGCCATGAAATCAGTCAATTATTTCATCTTATACAACGTAACGTCGCCCTGGTGTCCGACTATTTGCCCTGGTGGTAGAAAAATGTACATACAACGAAGTTTATAGGTTACCTAAACATAATTTAAAATATCGACATTCCATTAATTAATTTCTTCTTCAAAGCATTAATTTTTAATTGATATAAAAACTCTTTCTTGAGCGTTACGGCAATAGTTTGCCCAAACGTGAGACTTTGGAATCATAATATACTTATAGTATAACGACTTCTAAAGTAAAGTTTGGTGTTACTTTCATAAACATAACATAACTACATAAACACTCAGGCATGTCGCCCGGAGGGGTAGGCACACTACGGACAACCATTTGACATGATCCTGACACGCCTGTTTCGCCTCCTTTACATACATATAACTACGCATACATGCGTCCACTTACCATCAGTCCATCTGATGGTAAGTGGCTGCTGTGACCTATAGACATCTACATCTACACTCAATAAAGAATCAAAATGCAGATGCGTTGTCCCCGTGAGGACCAAGATGGTATACCTCGTTTCCAGTAAAAAGGGTCTTCAGTCGTCGACTGTTCATACGAAACACAGCAGCGTTAAGCTGCTATTTTACGCTGGTATTCTGTGAGAGCGTGGTCCTTCCCCGGTCGAGCCGACCCATTCGTGCTGCAACTATAACATATATATACATAATTATGGTAATATTAGTGTTATTAAATACATATAGTTCTTAAATTCCATACTTATCGAAAGAATCCTTAGTTTTGAGACAAAACCGAAACATGGTGAACTTTTTTGAAAAGAGGGATATTCTACAAATGTAAATTGTATTTTCCTTTAATAATGCTTTCAAATTATTTAAATATAATAAAGAAACAGATAAATTTACTGAGTAGTTCAAATACAGCGGTCACTTCTGAACCTAGTGATTTAAATTAGGTAACTACTACTTACAAGTATACACGGACACTAGTTAAGTGACTATCATGATTATGGAACTTTATTCTAAATAGTTACAGTTTACAAACATGTCGGAAAATCAATTTGATAAATTTAGTACTATTTTATAGTACTATTTATTTTTTATTTATTAGGACTTTTTCCCATTCATTTCAATCTCTTGTGATTAGGATTTGGGTCTAGAGAAAAATATGTAAGATATCAAACATACTGTCGATATTTTACTGAATATCCTTTAATATTGAATGTGTATGTTAATGTAAATATAATTAGTCAGATTTTCAAACATTGGAGTGGCTTTTAATTGAAAATTATTCCTTAAGGGATACGAGTATGTCGCAGATGTAAGTTTAATGGTTATTAAGTTTACAGTTTACACGTAACTTAGCATTATGTTGTTTTGCCAGTCACAAAATTGAACTCTTCTCAATTATTTGTTAGTTTGGGCTTTAAAAGAATTTTGGTGCCCATAAAATAGCTTATTATTAATAAAACTACGTATTAATTCATTATGACTAAATTTGATTTTCGAAATCAATAAAATATTGTCAACAGAGTATAGCTTAAACATAGACTTAGGAAGTATATTTTATGTCTATAGTTTAAAATCAGTTATGACAGTTCACTATTCACTTACATTACATATATAGGTAAATAAGAAATTTAAGTGGACCGAAGTTTTATATAAATTGATTTAATCAAAGTTAATTATAATATATTATGAAATATAATAAATACAGATTAGATTTGTAAAAGGTTATCAAAATAAGAGGATTTAGCTTTCTTAAATGGAAAACATCTTTCAAGAGATCTAAAAAAGAGTTAATTAATAAGTCCAGTCGATATAACAGTAAGTTGTTTTAAAAGTAGTTTTTATTTTTTTTAAAACATCGATATAAAAATTTAAGTCCTAAATATTTAGTACATCCTACTGTTTAGGTTGTCGAATATACGATACGATACATTCTTAACTAAGCCGTCTAACCGATGCGATGCGTATAACGTTCAATTTTTAAACGATTCTAGTTAAAAAACTTTTTAATTGGAAAAATTGTGGTAACATTTTAAATACCATTATTAATATAATCAAAACTACCGACATATACCACTAAGAATTATTAAATTCATAGGTTTCAAAAATATATTTTTGAAAAGATTTTGTTAAGATTTGTGACACATATTAGCCAGTTTGAATAGTACCACCCTCCCTCACAGGTATGCCGTTCGATGATTTGTAACACAAATACAAACTGAGTATATATATCTTCCCATACAGATCTTGGTTACTTACATAAAGAAATATTTTGATTTCTATAGGATAGGTGACATCTGGGCTGCATTTAGTCCACTCAAACTTATTTCTCTGTTTTCTCCCTGGATAATGATATAAGCACAAATCTTTTAATGCTATGTTCCTATGTTTTATTTTTCATAAATTAATTATTTTAATGAGATTTTTACCATGAATTAATTATTTTAAAGACTAGGTCTATTTTAAAAACTAGGGCCGTTATGACAAAGTAAACAAATTTAACAGACATTAAAAATACATGCAGGCATAAACACAATCCTTCTTCAATTGTTAGTGAAAAAAATATGTATATATAAAGCATCGAAGATTCTTGGAAGTAAAGGAGAATATGTCAATGTGTTTCTGGCAGACTGATGTTGGAAAATGTCATAAACCGCCTGTCCAGATATTCTGAGTTTTTTTTGTCCATTAAATTACAATCGACCTACAGGCCATGATGTTAAGTGATGGTAAGTAGCTTCTGTAGTCCATAAATACCTGCAGCCAACCTCAGACAAAGAAGGTTACAGATACGTCCTCACCTCCTAGTGTCAAGCCTGTAATTACGCTAGCTCTGTATACTCTACAGAAAGGAACGCAGCAGTGAAAGCACTCCCATTTGTCCACAGAAATAGGTAAGGAGATGGTGACCCACCCAGATCGATCCCTGGGATTAAATGATGTATTTATTACGTTCAAGTAAATTTAATTCAAACTTAATTTCCTACAATGCTTTTACGTGCAATGAATTCTAATTTTATTTGTAATATTACATTAAATTTAATATTTTGAAATATAGCATAATAGTATTAAATTATAAAAGTAATAAAATGCAATAAATATTTATAAGCAATATTAAAACGGATAAAAAAGTAATAGCAGATACATAATTCTTAAGTTTCTTCCACTTTTACAATGTTTGCATGAGACCTGTAACATTTAATATCTACACGACTATTTGTTTAAACAATATTACCCACCTACTAAAATAATATACGTCATAAAATCACTTGACGCGTATAAATTAAGAAATTTTATTTTCATATAAAACACACATATTATAAGTATACAAAACAGCATGCAACGCGTTCTCAACACTAGTTTAAGACATTAAAATTAATTATTCATGGTATTTATTTATGTGCCACTTAAGTTTGTGCCAATTGACGCAAATTTTTTGTGCCAATGGTCACAAACATTTTGTGTCAATTTGCTAACTCAAAGTACTTACTGCTAGTTATTATTTACCCTAAAGGTAAAGTTGGCAAGTGTCTGGAATATTTTTATGCCATTTATGAAATTAGAAAATGGAAGAATAACCTCTAAGAGTAATCTGATCTTGGCACTCTTCCGAGAGTTTGAAATCTGTGTTCTGAGAGAAACGAACTTAAATTACATTGGTTGAGCATTGAGTAATTTAGTTTTGCTATTTGGCGATACATAGAAGTTATGAAATGAAATGAACACTCTTTATTATTCGACGTAAGAAAATAAAAAATTCGTTTGGTCAAAGTCAACATGTTTTATAACCTGCTATAGTTTTAAAATGAGGTTCCTCTGACCGAAGAAGGAACGTACCACGTATTACAAAGGTACCACGACTTGCAGTAAGGCGTTGGCCTTTGTCGTTGCCGGGACGTTAATAGTATATGCACAGATTTAATAATGTTACTTCGTAAGTATAATGTCTTTGTGATGATATGAATATTGTCATAAACACACATCTAAGAACTAGGAGATATTTTAGTTAGGAAACGTAGCCTACATCTAAACACAATAGACAAAAATTTATTACGATTATTTATAATATATAGACTATTCGGCACTACCATTTTAAGATATTTATATGTGCCTGTATCATATAATGTTTTATAGATATACATAGTGTTAATTATATAATTTGCCAAGTTTAATTATTGAAACTTGGCGACTACTTCGTGTGCACTTCTTAAGGACACGAAACGCGTTATTCACTGTTACAATGACAACGGTTATATTATATTCTTAATCATAAATGCACACGACTATGCTTTATTCAGGATTATTATTATTATATTTACGCATTTAGGTTATATTTGCCGTTACAATAGTTACAAAATCATGAAATAGTTTAGTCTGTCTTTCTTAAAACTACACATTCAATTAATATTTTGAGATGTTTATTTTAATTTAGTTTATAGGTATTATAATATACATAATAATTAGTGGTGCAAATTCATATGCTCATATGCAGTATGTGGGTCGTGCCGCCATATTTTAGCGCGAACATTTTATATTTATATATTGCATCTGCAAATACAAAAAGGGAGGGGAAGGTTTGTTTTAGTAAACTTCTTAACGCAGCCGGGTTTTTTTACCGACTTCAAAAAGGAGGAGGTAATGAATTCGATTGTATGTTTTTTTAAAGTGTGTTACCTCATAACTTTATTCTGGGTAAACCAATTTCGATGGTTTCTTGTTTATTATTTTAGTTAGTAATAATGTCGGATAAGACTTTCGCTACTGACACTAGCGTATGGCTGCAATGATGATGTGGACAGATTTCTAATCTAAAACATGGTCCTTCACTGCTGGCAGTATGAAGAAGCTCAAGGTTGCCCAGCTATGGAGAGGAAGAGCTCGGAGTTTCTCTGCGTGATAGACTTCGTGATATCCGCAGTAGAACCTAAACTTAAAACTTACCGATATAGCCCAACGGATCAGTAAAGAAAAGTGGTAATGAGTCGGTCACATTGCTCGAAGAACAGAAACCCTATGCCGAAGGTTCTTTAGTGGCAGCCTAGTATCGCTAAGCGAATTCTAGGGATATGTTTCTTATCATTCTGTATCAAGAAGTTTGTTGTCTTTTGCGATTTGATAAATACTATTCTAGATAAAGCTCAAAGTCAGGACTCGTACAGGCTGTTACATATTTAATTTAATTTTTTTCAGGTACACGCAATTAATAATCCAGATAACTCTACTATTGACCTCGACTAACTTACCAGTAGGAGAGGCAAAAGAAGGTTTAGATTTGGTCCTCGATGCTCATATACAGAAACTTCGAGAAATACAGCACAGAGGCAATTTAAAACATCGGAGTTTATTTTTTATAACCGGACGTGGCTTACACAGCAATGGTAGGCCCAGACTGAAACCTGCTATCAAGAAAGGACTACAAGAAAGAAATTTAGCGTAAGTTCTTGGTAATGTCACTGTCAGTGTCAGTTTCAGGCTAATTACATCAGATATGTTATTATATTTTGCGTTTATCCTCACTCATTTTGTATTTCAAAACAAAACATAATATAAAGAAGTTAATACACAAAAAAAACAAACATAACGAATAAAACTTCAAACCTCGCAAGCAACTCGACATTTTCACCTGTTGACGACTATTTTCGACACCCTAATACAAAAAAAGCGAGTGGACATGATATATAACCTTTTACATCGTCCCATAGTAGAACTATATTTATTTGTCGGGTATTACAATTGTTCATCATTCTTTCTGCTACTCACGTATGTAGTTATTCCAAATGTAGCTATAATGTAGATTGCACGAAAAAACGGTACACGATTTTACTCGAGATTTAAATTGTGGAATGGCTATAACCTCCATTTATACTCGATTAAATGTAATCCCTTTTGTTCCGGGTCTGGATGTTTGTCCTTGTAATGTTTGTAAACTGCCTCCATGATACAGGAGAAAATCCTAGTGCGGGGTAACGTTTTTTTAAAAAATAGAGAAAAATTTAATTGTGTGTGTTCCAAACACACACACACACACAAGTGAATTCTTCATCCATAAGCCGATCAAAGGAAATTTAAGAAACCCTAAATGACACTATAAGCAGAAAACAGGCCTAAATATTTTTTTTTATAGGATATGGTGACAAACGAACACACAGTCCACCTGATGGTAAGTGGTTGCTGTGGCCCATAGACATCTACATTTATCCTCGTTAGCGAATCAAAATGCAGATGCGTTGTCACCCGTGAGGACTAAGATGGAATGTCTCTTTTCCAGTAAAAAGGGTCTCCGGTAAATAATATCCAAACAACTCAAAAAAATATCCAAACCACTTACGAAAATAATATATTAACTTCCTACTTAGTGATTGGCAATCTGCCCAAAAATCGAAGCGATTACAGCTAAGTAATACCACAGAATAAATAATAGTACTACGTAGTAATACTTACAGCTTGCTAGGTTATGTTTAAATTAGTTTAGACAAATTAGTACCTTATCATACTTTATTATAATGATTATATTGTATCTAACTTTAAAACCTTATTAAACTAACGTGACAAAAGTACTGTTTACACAATTACGTAAATATAGCAGCTACCTCTTGTACATTATTTATGTTAAGGGTGCGGGCGAATCAAGCCGACTGAGCTCTTCGCGAAGTTACACGAGTGTGTATTCACGTTTTTCGGACTGCGATTGACTTTGATGAGCACTTCATTGAGGTAACTTCCCGAGTAGTGTAGAAGAGACATGAAGAAGTTGAGCAAGCGCTACTATAAACAGAAATGTACGCAGCGCCACATCCATCCTTTTATGTTGGTGTGAGTTAATCCTAAATAATACTCCTTATTAACTAAATATTTCTGAATCTACAGGCGGTCCATCGACGTGCAATACAATCCTAACTTACAAAGGCTATTGTTCTGTTATTAATATTCCGTAGTTCTGTTGTCATCTGTGGAACTACAATAATTATAAGCCAAGTCTAAGGTTATTTGAATAATAAATACGGCACATTTTACAGTGCTTGATTAAGATCTATCCCTAAAAGTCTAAATTTTACATTTTTGATAATAATACTTTTTTTAATAATTTAATTTTTTTTATAATTTTTAATATTTATATTATTAGCGTTAGTAATACGTTTTTAACTACTGCCTTGAAAATCATTTTAATAATTTTTATAAAGATTTCACTAAAATATTATGGTATAGGGTCAATTAAACTTTTATCTTAGTATTTTTAATTTATTACAATTTAAAAAATGTAAATTCACGAAATAAATAAACAAATATGACGTAAATGTAATTACGTAATTTATTACATATCTGTTACTACCGAGTGGTGACGCCTTAAAAGTGTCATCACCATAAGTCCGTGGGTATCGTGAGAAGCAATGATGACAAAGTGGAGAAATGACGGTGTAGCCACAGTTCCGTGGTGACATATGTTAGTAGGTGGCACGTCTCGTTTAAGCCAGAACGAAATGACGAATAGCCAGACCTGTGTAACGGAAAGCAGTAGCAGAGTAAGACTGCTATAGTTTGGGGTGCCAGATCCCGTTCCATGTTTTAAAGGATTTCATAAGATTAAATGACATAAGATGAAAATAAAGGATATTTTTATGATATTGTTTTCAATAAAATACTATTATGGTAACTGTAGCAACATTTGTTAATATAAAAGCAATGCTAACACGCAATGTAACGTAGTTTGTCTCTCTAACATCACATCTAAAAAGTTTTTTAAAATTCTTTGACCTCAACTAGCTCAAGGAATACCGAATACGCGCGATATGGCCTTGTCCTCTATGAAAGATTTCAAATTAGGGGACAAGGAAATTAAATTAGGAACTACACTTACTCGCATCCCTTTCGTGTACATCGTGGGGTAGCCGAACTTGCGTTGAGAACTCGCATTGTCATAACAAAACAAAATCCTTCGGAACCTGGGACCCGATTATATTCGCAACTTTTTTTTTTATAGGATAAGGGTGAAAAACGAGCACACAGTCCACCTGATGGTAAGTGGTTGCTGCGGCCCATAGACTTCTACATCTATCCTCGTTTGCGAATCAAAATGCAGATGCGTTGCCACCCGTGAGGACTAAGATGGAATGCCTCATTCCCAGTAAAAAGGGCCTCCGGCCACCTGCACTCACCAAGCGAAACGCAGAGGTAAACCTCTACTTCGCGCTGGTATTCTGTGAGGTCGTGGTACCACCCCGGTTCGAGCCGGCCCATCCGTGCGACAGCAAAAGCTGCCGCGTGGCTCTACCACTGTTAAAAGCTATTATTCCAGAAATATAGCCTTAGTTTTTTTAATATTACTAGCAATCATATTAATAATATATTGCTCTTAACCACCAGCGTCAACTAAGCTTAAAGTGCTTGTGTTTACTATATTCCATTACAGCCTGTAAATGCTCACTGCTGAGCATAGATTATATTGCCTTATAGGCGTACTACTATATCATTATAAATTAATCTGTGAACATAACAACAACAAATAATCAACCATTTTAAATTAGCATGATTCGTAAGAAATTGTTTAAATTAGGACCATAAAATAAGCCATTGAATTAACATGTAACCATGTAACCAACTATTCCAAAGTTTTCTGAACTAGAGGACGTCCTTTAAAATAATGAAGTCTGAGAAACTTAAGTTTAGCGTTAACCTTGAAGCATAGAATTCGAATATCGAAATATACGAAGAATTTAATTTATTCTTGGCATGTTATGAGCTCTTTGGTGTTATAGAATAGATGAACTCTTTGAATGCGTTTTTCACTGAAAATTGGAAATATAAATTTTGCCTGTCCTAAAGTAATTTCAACTTTGAAAAAAGTGGAAGACTATTAAAAAAACAAAATGGAAGACTAAAATATGACAGATAAATAAGGGGCTCTGGCCTTAATTCAGTTGATTTTAAGAATACCAACGTCTCTGTGAGGACTAAATTTCCCGGACGAAAGCGACAAGACCATTAAAGCGTAACTTCCTTGGTAGTGCTATGTATCTATACATATAATAAATCTGTAGAAAAGCCGTGTCTGTAATTGTAACATATTTTTGAAAAAACAAGGTCCGTATTACTAAATAAAGTGTGCTGAAGCTAAATTAGTGGTGTTTAGAATTTTTGTCTGTCTGTCTGTCTGTCTCTCTGTGTATTACCGATTCACGCAAAAACTACTGGACCAATTTCCATAAAATTTTATATGTAGATAGTTAGTACCCCGGGGCAACTTATAAGCTACTTTTTATCCGATTACGAAACTTAATAAAGAAGGTTTAGTATTTTTCTTCCTTTAGATGTTAATTTTCTATTATATAATATGATTATTTTAGTTAATAGACGGGATGACGGGTGTTTTTAAAAGAAATATTATATTTGTAAATTTAGTTTAAATTAGTTTTAACCTTTGCATAACAATTTGAAACTCCGCTGACGATATACGTCTTAATTATCAAAACAGCGCCATCTATCATCAAATGAAAAAAGCCTACATTTTGCCTTTAGTAACTAATAAATTATATAAATAACTTACATTTATATGTTTAAATAATTACATTAATAAAATTATTTTAAAATACTGAAACTTAATTTAATCGTTATTTCATTTTAAAAGTGCAATAATTAAAATTTCAAAAATAATAGATAAAAGTGACATCTATTATCTAAAAACATCTTGACATCATCTATCAAACGTATGAACATTTATATTATTTTGAACTAAAAACATATCAATTTTCATACGTTTAATACTATATCTTTATGTAAACTGATTAAAACTGGTCCGTCCTGCAATTATTGCGAAATTCTCATGAAAGCATTATTTCGTGAAATGGTGTCATTTCATGATATTTATCACTGTTTGTTGACCATGTCATGATATAGCTTAGCCAAACAAAGAATAGAGATCGTTTAACGATATCAGTAACTAAACACAATATTGCTATTTCATGATAATATCTTCATATCGTCAAATAGTTTTTCACCGCTAGGGTCGCTGATACGAGTAGCGTGTTTTTTTAACGGAAACAGATTTTTTTAACAGAATCATCATCACTTATTGCCTATATAATAAATAAATGTTCCCGGTTTTGGGGTGGCTCTTGAGCCTTTTTCCTTCTATAGCCGATATTACTAGATAGTATAATTTTGACTTTCATAGTATTAATGTAATTTAGCGCCCTCTACTTTCTCTAAAAAAAATAATGATAAGTAACTGATAAAATTAAATGTTAGAATGCTACCAAATTCTTATTCGTTCAGCATCAAAAATTGTCACACTTAAAAACATCTAGACCGGTGGACATTATCGGGATTATTTACCACAATAACCACGTTTGGCAAAATGGCTAACCACACTGTTGTACACAAAACTGAGATTAGGAGAGAAGCTCTTTAGTTCAATATTTTACGCACTGACTTACTACATAGGTACCCAGTGAAGTGTTGAAGAAAAACTTCGCGGGCAAACCTAAATGTCGGAGTAGTAGTTGAAGGATTGCGTCATACTCTTTTCTGCTCACAAACACTATAGGTAATGGGGAGCCGTGTGCACAGTAGTGCGACGTATGTAAGCTGCTACTTTAGTTTTTATACCTTTAATGAGACTTATAAATCAGTTTGTTGGAGTTTTGTATTTTTGAGTTTTCATATTATCAGAAAA
This sequence comes from Parnassius mnemosyne, assembly GCA_963668995.1. Taxonomy (NCBI): domain Eukaryota; kingdom Metazoa; phylum Arthropoda; class Insecta; order Lepidoptera; family Papilionidae; genus Parnassius; species Parnassius mnemosyne. Next base: position 69,010,729 of record CAVLGL010000082.1, on the reverse strand, counting down.
ATCAAGATTTTTGTGACAGTAGTGGTTTCATAGCTCACACTAGATATGGAAATGAACAGGCTTTTTTTTTTATAGAATATGGGGCAAACGAGCATGCGGCTCACTACCGCCGCCCATGAGCAACCGCAACACCAGGGGAATTGCAGATGCGTTGCCGGCCTTTTAGAAAGGTGTAAGCTCTTTTCTTGAAGGTTCCTAAGTCGTATCGGTTCGGAAAATTCGCTGGTGGTAATTGATTCCACAAAGAAGTTGTGCGAGGGAGAAAACTTCTTCTAAATCGCACAGTGGTGGACCGCCAATCATCCAGATGGTATGGATGGTAACGCGAGCTTTGTCGCGACGTGCGATGGTGAAATTGAGCGGCTGGAATTAGTCCGAACAATTCCTCAGAGCACTCCCCGTGATAGATGCGATAAAATACGCAAAGAGATGCAACATCTCTACGCAGTACCAGTGTATCGAGCCGATCGGAAAGAACTCGGTCGTCGACGATTCGAATCGCTCTGCGCTGGATGCGGTCAAGTGGAAGGAGCTGGCACTGGGATGCCCCGGCCCAGAGATGAGAACAGTATTCCATGTGGGGCCGAACTTGCGCTTTGTAAAGTTGCAAGCGATGTGCCGGCATGAAATACTGTCTCGCTCTGCTGAGCACGCCAAGCTTTTTAGAGGCCAATTTGGCCTTCCTTTCCAAGTGACCACGAAACTGCACGCTATTCGATATGTCGACACCAAGGATTCCGATACTGGCTGAGGCAGCAAGGGGAGTGCCTTGAAACTGAGGAGATACGACAAAGGGGTTCTTTTTAGCGGTAAACGCGCAAACTTGTGTCTTCTGGGGATTGAACTGGACTAGATTTAGTCGGCCCCAATCCGAGACTTTGTTAAGCAAAGACTCGACTTCAGACACAAGTTTGTCCCGGTACTCGGCGACGTTTTCCCGAGAAATATTGGCACGGCCGGTATATAAGGCATCCCCAGTGCTGTCGTCTGCATAGCAATGAATGCTACCAGTTAGCAACATATCATTGATATGCAGGAGAAACAGCGTTGGTGATAGCACGCAGCCTTGTGGAACACCAGCGTTGATAGGCTTGTAATCAGAGCATGCACCGTCTACTACGACCTTGATGCTCCGATCAGCAAGGAAACTGGTGATCCATTTGCACAATTTATCGGGAAGCCCATAGGAAGGAAGCTTCGAAAGAAGCGCCTTGTGCCAGACCCGATCGAAGGCCTTCGCTATGTCCAAACTAACGGCCAATGCCTCCCCCTTGGACTCTACTGCCTCCGCCCATCTATGAGTTAAGTAAATTAGAAGATCACCTGCTGATCGACCCCGACGAAAACCGTACTAGGCTGTTGCGAAAAAATACTTTAAATATCGAAGATTGCAGATTTTACTTAAACAAAGATATATTTTATTTTACTTGTCAAAGGCATAGGTAAATTTCATAGTACATAACCATTAATATATATTTTTAAATGTATGTTAAATGCAATTTGAAGTGTCGATTTACCACGTTCTCGGCGGTGAAAGAAAACCTGAATATCTGAGAAGTTCCCCAGCTGAGGTGATCCAGCGTTAGCACTTTTTTTGGCCAAAAGCTCTGTGGCCTGTGCCCAGTAGTGACATGTATGTAGGTCGCTACTTTTTTAGTTTTAATGGGCAGTTATGCTGTTTTTATATCATTTATATTTTCGGAGATGTTACGTTTTTGTTTTCACACTACCGTAAATATTAACGGTAGCAAAGATTCGAAGGAAGAGAACTCATCACCGTTATCATTACAACCTATCAAAAGTTCATTGAACTGAACATAGGTCTCCCCCATAACTTGTCAAATAGGCTGGATATTTGCTATAGTTGCCACGCTTGGCAGGCAGGTTGGCATCCGCAGCATTTATAATTTTGAACTGTTGTCAGGAACATGATGTTCCCCATCTCCTGTTTGTTTTCCTCTATCGCCTCTTAGGACACACACGGAACGATATGAGGTGGCGGATTCTCTTTCGCCGCCACAACGAGGCGAATATTTTTCTGCTTTCGATCATGAGTGTAGTTCTACCCACGTTCACTGCGAATAGAACTTCATTTGTAATAAAAGTAATCATAAGGATTTTAGCGTGTTTAATTTTAACTTTTATAATTGATGACGTTTCGGGCAATATACAGAACCCATGGAGAGGGGGGTGGGGGTTTATTTGTTGTCTATCAGATCTGATATAATAGTTGGGACGATACTCAACATGTTGACACACTTTCAGACTTCTCGGAGCGTCGGTGCTTCACATCAGCAATATGTTGTTTTACGCAAATTTTTATGGAACTTTCTTCCAAAGATGTCTTTTGTACAACCCGCTTAAATAGAAGTTAAAATGTAACGTGATTTATTACAATTTATTTTATCATATGTGTAGTATTCATCATTATCAGAACTGCATTTATGAAATTTTGAAGTCTACTCGAACGTTGAAAAAAAATCAGAATCTATTTTATGGTGCCAATCAATATTAAATGGAAACAAAGATATGAATCAAATATCGCATATAAGACCATGAATTCATCATTATTTTGATAAAAATAAATTATAAATGAATGTAAAGAGTAAATAATAATAGTAAATTTGGATTCCAAGACAATTTATCTTTGTTATGGATAGATACATCGGAAGACACGACCAATATAAAAAAAAATTGTAGATATTTCTAGACATAATATGATATTAATGTAATTCTAAAAAAGTTATTTTTGCACTTGTCCCTCAATCATCTAGGTCCAATAGTCTTTGGGAATTCAAAAAATTCTAGATTCTAGACACACAGACACCGACTTGACTCTAAAAGTGATCGATCTTTACTAAATTTGGCGTGGAATACATTTAATGATGTTTCTAAAAAAGAAAACCACGCGAGCGAAGCAGCGGGTAAAAAGCTAGTAATAATATAAATATATAAAATGCATATTGAAATAACAAAAGAGTCTATGGTTATAATAATCATAACAGAAAATCAAAACCCGAAGAAGCAAATAAATCACTGACTTTGAAAAAGGAAAAGATGCCTCAAATGTAAAAATTTTTTGAATTTAGAATTCCAAATAATAATACCATATCTATTACAATTCAAACTGGCTAGTTCAAGTAAACCACAATTTCATAGGTAAAGAACGTGTCAGATGAAATTTCATATTAAGTTAGAAATTTTTGAAGTTTGGTTGTAATTTTATGGAAAATATTATTTAACAAAAGTATAAGAATTGTTAAGGAAATGCATATTTAATGTTTAAATTATATTTAGTATTTTGTTTTTAAGTTTAAATTAAATGTATCCATATATTGGAAGAAAATATTAAAAAAAATTGAACATCAGTGCAGTAGTTGCAATTTCAGAAACTGAATTTGTTGCAACATTGTGTGATATATCATGTGACATAAAAACAGATTTCACAAAATAATTTTTTCATACAGATTTAAAGTATAACATAGTTGACAAATAAATATATCGATATAACAGACTATCGAACACATCTAAAAGTAAACGATAGCAAATAAATATTCGTTACTCAACAAGATAAGATTCGTAACATAGCTCTACCTTTAAACGAATACAAAAACACCTGATAGTAACAAATTAATGTTCAGCTGCTGCAATATCAATGAGGTGAGGTGAACATATTTGTCACGCAGATGGTCACACAGTGTATGTACATTCACAAAATAATGCCTAAGTGCTGTCTTCTTAAATTTTTTACACATTTTTACCTTATTTAATTCCACTACGCTTACGAATAATCGTAGTTTGGTTTATCCATTTCTAATCAAATTAAAATAGAGTAATAGTTATATTTAAGAAAGGAACATTAATATCCCTACACTTGAATAAAACTACTTTTACGTTTTCTAGCGCGTTTAATTACATAACTTGCTTTTAATTGATTCCCGACGTTTCAGGTGCTTTAATACGTCGGGAATCCGTGAAAGTAGTTTTATTCAATGTGTAGTGTATAAGAAATCATTATCTCTATGTACACTTAAACAAATTAACTTCCCCGCTATGAAACCTGTCAAATATTTTACATCATACCAAAGTGGTGCCGCCCTGGTGCCAGAGAAAGTCATGGATATCATTAGACAAACATATACAACAATAATTTCTATGTGGAATCATTTTTTCTGAGTAAATTTTTATTATTTAGATTTCAATAATTCATGCAGATATAAACGTACAGTTAAGTTTATATTATTTATTGTTTATGAGAAAGCAGACATCGAATAACACTGGATAGAGAAAATTTAGATACGATATTTCAAAATAACTTTTAACTGTTGATGATTGAAGTTTTCACTTACGCCAACTCTTCTGTGCTGTAAGTATCGGGAGCTGCATAGTACATAGAAGAGAAGAGAAGAGAATACAGGAAGAAAACGTGGGCAGCGGCTTACTTCTGGTTGTTGTCATCACCACTCACTAGTTGTAGTGGGTCCGGTCCTGTGGAATTATATAACGTTAAATGCTATTTACTACGATGATGGTTGAATTTTGAGTCTAAGGAGGCTTGTAGGGTAAATAGTAAGCGCTATTGAACAATATTGCCGACAATCATCGGTACATTTATTCTCTTAAATGATTTATATATACGATGTTTGACTGCCTCGTTGCTTAAATGGTCTTAAAAGTGGTTGCTAATCATGAGCTCCCGGGTTCGAATACCGGTCTGACCAAAATCAGTTATTGGCTTTTATCTGTCAGGAAAATCACAGTAACAGCCCGGTTGCTTCTTCTGCGTTCCGTATGGTGAGTGTAGAGAACCGGAGAGCCTTTTTATTGAAAACGAAGCATTCAACCTTAGTCTTTAACGGTGAATACGTATCTGCATTTTGATTTTTAATTAAGAATAAATCTAGATGTCTGTGGGCCACATCCACTTACCATCAGTTGCACTGTGTACTCGTTTTTGCACTCTTATTCAATAAACAAAAACAGTGCTCGTGCACACACTCGTGAACCATAATCCTGTGCTGAGCAGATGGCTAGTCTCCGTTGAAACTGACCGCCGTGACCGGAATTCGGTCTGGAAGGCATTATTATTATTAGCAGCTGGCATGTGTTATTTATGTCATTGTTTAACCTACAGACATAATGGCGTAGCTCTTATTTAACGAGGTTTGCTTACATTTAAAAAATATTATTTTTGTACGACGTTCTCAAACTTAATTAATTTGTTTTCTAATTAATCAAATATAATACAATACACGTATGTTTTTTTATGGGATAAGGGTAACAAACTAACACACAGTCCACCTGATGGTAAGTGGTTGCTGTGGCCCATAGACATCTACATCTGTTTTCGTTTGCGAATTAAAATACGGATGACGTGAGGTCTACGATAGAATGTCTCTGTTCTAGTAAAAAGGGTCTCCGGTTCTTTACACTCACCATACGAAACACAGCAGTGTTAAGCTGCTATTTTACGCTGGTATTCTGTGAGAACGTGGTCCTTCCCCGGTTGAGGCGACCCATTCGTGTTACAACTATACTACTAATATAGCAACATAACTCTACCACGTAAATAAATGTAATATAAACCAGAAATTACTAGATGGTGAGTTTCCTTATCTATCTAGAAGTCAGGCTGTGTAGGTACCATCTTCCTACCTACTTGTGCCATCTAACAGCAAACCTATATCTCCACAGTTGGCTGCGCGTGTCCATGTTAAAAGACAAAGTTATAGCTTATATAAGTCCACTGCCGAGCACGTGGTAAATCAGCACTTAAAATTGCAATTCACAATTTCATTAGTGCCGACGGGGATGATACCTGGGTCGCTCGCGTACTGTGAAATTAGAACCGGCAACGCATCTGCAATTGCCGTGGTGTTGCATTGGTTTATGGCCGTTGGTAGTCACTTACCATCAGGTGAGCCGCAAGCTCCTTTGCCTCCTCTCCTATAAAAAAAGTAAACAAACGCGTAGGCTCTGACTTACCACAGTTCCACCTACTATGGACGGCAGCTGTCCATGGATTCCAGTAAATATTTACCGTCAGGAGGACTCTCAAGTTTGTCTGTCACTTTAGTTTTACGAAAAAAGTTTTCTTTATTATTTAAATACTAGCAATGCAATTAACATCACTAACATGCCCTGTGCTGTACTCCTAGTTACCTTAAGATGCTTGTATTAGGAGTGGTTCACGACAGTAGTTGGATGCCAGACTCGAACCCACGACCTTTAAAGTTCGCGATCCGCACCCCGCTGTTAGGAAACTGTCGCTTCCCAAGATTGAATAAGGCGCATCGTTAAAGTCATAGGTTTACAAAATGGTACAGAAGATATGAAAATACTTCACCTTCTTGATGATTGCGTGACCATTTCTGCGGCATTGGAACCGGAGAATTGGAGCACGTCTTGAAAAGTAGTGCTGTTGTAGTAGGTCTACGCTTCGCGTGGTTGACGTGTTTGGCTATCATCGAATATTCTGTACAAGATACAAATTGATTTGTTATAGAACAAAGGTGGTAAACGAGCACAGAGTCCACAAATATTAAGTGAATGCTGTGGCCCATAGTTATCTTCATCTATCCTCGATTAAGAAACGAAATGCAGATGTGTTTTCACCCCTGAGGGTTAAGGTGGACTGCCTCGTTTCCAGTAAAAATGGTCTCCGGACGAAACATAGCAGCATTAAGCTGCTATTTATCACTGGTATTTTGTGGAAGCGTGTTCATTCCCCGGTCGAGACGCCGCATTAAAATATTATTAATTGATTACACTTTCGATTATTGTTTCTTGGTGAATCTCAATTAGATGATTAATTACAGAAGTGATACTTGTACTAGTTTCCATTGTGGTTCTTTATATTAATATTTGTTCACGGCCGCGCCTTACTTAGTTTCAATTTTTTTTTCGAAAAATATATAAAAAAAGCTGAGTGTCTTGGACATTGAGATATATGTACTACGTACTAGAGAAGCCATTCCAAACAAAAATTGTGTCCTACTCTATGTCTTCGCGCATGCGCGGGAGTAGTAGTCGCGCATGTGCGAAGACTTTAATTTGATATAAAATAAGATATTAATATAAAATAAATATAAGAATTAAAATAAAATATCTTAATTTAATCTAAACAAACATATTTCTAAATAAAATGTAATAAATATTATTTTATGGAATTCACAAATCTTCAATTTACGCAATAAGTATTTAGTTTGTATGGATTGCACTACAGTTCAGTTGAACATAGTCAATGTCCGGAAGGGCTTCTCTAGTACGTAGTACATATAACTCAATGGTCTTGGAACACTCGGTTGGAACGAAGTTCCTTGCGTAGTATATTATTATTGATAAACGTAGGTATCATATTATTGATTGACAAATACTGACAAATACTTAATAAATCACTTACTAGCGTCTATTAAAATGGAGCGTCATTTGAAATAAAATAATATTTCTTTCATGGCAAGATAAGAAAATGTGCGAGGGAGATGGATATTATTCCATCTCACTTCCTTATTTCGCCGCCAAAGCCGTCTACACTATGACACAAGGAGTAGGGACGAAAAAATCTTACACCTTTTGTCGGCTAGCTCACATCTGCCAAACCCGTACCGTCCGATAAAGAACTTCGTTCCAAAACACTCGTTGATTCGTCAAAATTGTGTCAAAATTTCATAATATTCGGTGAATAACTACCGGAGACTATAATATATATAAAATATTTGGAACAAAAGAATATTTACATGTTTATTTATAAAGATTTAGATAATGGCCGCTTGATGACTTTTCGCAAAGCGGGAATACCAAATCCCACAAAAATCTAAAGGGAGGATACTTATAATTAGAACTTACTTAAAATTGGATGTCCATTTTCGACAGATGAAATCCCAGTAAATGGCTTCATGGTAAAAATGAACCGCTACCCCGAATTACCGAAGGTAAAATGTTCACTTAAGACTTCAAGTACCTGTCGGCAATAATCTGAAAATAAAATAAATGGGTTATTTCTGCTTTTTTACCAATAAATTTTTAGCTACGGGAAATTATACTTATTCCTTATAATAAATGATAGTTTAGTTACAATAATATTAGGATACGTCATGCCTGTAATCCCCAAGGGGTACTTCAAAATGCAGTCAGCTAGCCTGACCACTGTCAACCAAAAAAAAAATTGGTTTAGATGGAAAATTTTGAAAGAAGTGACAGCGTATTACGTTAAATAGTCACACAGTGTCATCACCATTGTAATGTTGCAATTTAATTATAAATTCATCACATCTGTATTTATATATACCAAAACAATGCCCCAGTACCGTATTCTTAAAATGTTTACATATTTAACTATTTTCAAATCTTCAAATCTTAGGAATATCAGTAGTTTGATTTATACATTTCCAATCTTATTCATCACAACTATATGATCACAGTGGTAAAAGGTTACTTACTAGTAATCTCGGAGTAAACTGAGTGGAGACAGCTAGCCCGGGAATTCGGATGCGACTGGTGCACTATCGATTAATTTGTGGGCGGGAACGGGGCGAAAATGTTTGCTATACTGCTGTATAAGTGCTATAGCATTGACACTGAACGCGTCTGTGCAATATTGATTACTGTCAGAGCAGGACAGAACATAGCTTTTTTTATTTTACTTATTTGATTTACTGTATTGGTAATATTTTACTGATTTTTTAGGCTATGTCAGTTAGTCTGGTTCCACTGGGCATATCATCACAAATTTATATGTCATTGGTTCTGCACTTTAGTTTTCAAGTATTAAAGTATACGTTATAAACGAGCACACATTCCACCTGATGGTAAGTGGATGCTGTGTTCCATAGACATCTACATCTAAACCGTAAGGAGCTCCAAAGCTTAACTCCAAGAACTAAAAAATATTTTTATAAATAGTAGAGAAGTAACCGATATAGTTCAATGGATAAGTAAGCCGAAGTGGCAATGGGCCATATATTTCAAAGAACCGACAATCGACAGGAAATAAAGGTTCTCGAGTGGCAACCTCGTAGCAGTAAGCGAAGTGTATGGCGGTAATATATGCAGGAATTCGATGGATGCAAGTGAGGAGCGTGTTTTGTGGCATTGCTTGGGAGAGGTCTATGCTCAGCAGTGGACTTGTGAAGAGTTGTAATGATGATAAGGTTGGGAGGAGTACAAAGGACATAAAAGTTAAAGGTTTTGTCTGGACCGAAGAGAAATATTATAGAGGAGGTGATTACTTGAAAACGTTCTTTAAATACATTTTGTAACTCAGTTTAGCTAAAACATACGTACCTTTTAAAATCAGGTATTTTAGACAGAAGACACCGTATGCGATAGCTTGGGAGAGTGTTAGTATTCACGAAAATTTATAATCTTTATACCCCGTCACCGTTCGAGTTTCATATCTTCATCGTTTGCTGTGTAAGCCGCGCGCCAATGGAATGACCTGCCTGAAAAATTAAGATTATATGTATGTGTGTATGTACATATCTTTGTAACCGCCTTCCTAGTTCTATCACTGGCCTAAGGTTGACTGTCAGAGAATACTTTTAGCATTAAGTCCACCTTTTTTTCCTGTACTTATTATGTACGACTCAATAAAGTTTAAATAAATAAATAAATTTTTAATCGATCGCTCCTTCATCCAATTTATATTCTATTTTATTATATTTTTGCAATACGGTATTTTATACGTAGCAGAGCCATGCTACATAAGTTTGTAGCACAGATAGTTCGGCTCGATCGGGAAAGGACCACGCTCTCACAGAATACCAGCGCAAAATAGCAGGTTAATGCTGCTTTGTTTTTGTATGATGAGTGTTGAGAACCAGAGCCCCCACAGTAGTCCACAGGTATGACACCGCATCTGCATTTCGATTATTTATCGAAGATGTCTATGGACATGTAAATGTCTATGGACCACTGTAAGCAATCACCATCAGGTGGACTTTGTGCTTGTTTGTCACTTTATTATATAAAAATCTCATTTAGATATATAATGTTTATATTGTTTTTTTAGTTTAATAATATAAACATTTAATAAGATAAAACAGGAGACTTATATCTCTTAGAATGTTGTCTTTGTAAACCGTGTAGAGGCGGTGTGCTTAGAGTCCAGTGTTAACATATGATCTGCAGTAATTATAATGCCAGATCTCATGAAGACGTGTAATTAATAACACCGGTTCAGGTACAGCTCGCAGTAACTAACCAATATATAATATGGTATGCCTTAAAATTTAAACATTCTCTCCCAATAATAAACTTAACAAAACTGAACCTGTACACAATCCTAACTTTCGTGTTATTTTACTTGGAGAACGATTAATTTTGTACCACACCGATGTAGAATGTAATTATTTTTATATTATGCAAAAATTTTCTATCTTCTTCATTTCCTATCTTCATAACCTTTAATATTCTTAATTGGCATACACGTAACTGAAAATTGGCTGTAAGATAAAAGAGATACGTCAACACTCGCAGGATTAAAAGCAAAAAACAAAATGATTAATTTACCGTCTAAAATGCAAACATTTATTTCATAAAGGACTTATAATTCGTTCAAAATACGGCTCTCCATTTTTTATGCTCCACAAAATCAACGTCGCAATACATTTCCACAACTTTCCGTGAAAATACACAACGACGCAGTTAACACTAGATGCACACAGACAGCCTACAAATCGATACCTCATGGTCACGCCCTTCGTCTCCCTAGGAGCAATTACTCAAGGATTAAATTTTGGATAAGTTGGTTAAATAATATTCAAATTATCCAAAAATTCATACATAAGACGAATTCTTCATTTATTGTCTCTATTCATTAATTATAACTCATCAAAAGTTCACTGATGAGCACATTCATCCCGCATAGATTGTCTCATAATATATAGTATATACTATGTGTTTTTATGGGAGAGATCACCGTCGCCCATGAACATCTACAACTGGGGAATTGCGGGTGCGTTAACGGCTTTTAGAAAGGAGCAGCTCTATTATTGGTAGGATTCCTTCCTTACTAATAGCTACTTGTCATCACAAGGAATATATCGTATGTCACTTCAATTTTTTTTTAAAGTTGCCACGCTTGGCAAACGGCTTGGCAACAGCCGTTTTTTTATTATTGAAATTCGATGTATACGAGTATGATTGAAGATAATTTTACGTCATCGCTAATACCGATAAATATTTAAGTGTTTGTTTGTAATGTCAAAATAACATATTTTTACTAAATGCTTAAGAAAGTCTATACGGTACCTTTAATAGAAAAATAATTTTAAAAATATTCTGTCTGTCGATCTGTTTTTCTGTCTGTTTGTTCAGGCTAATCTTCGAAATGGCTGGACCAATTTTAACGGGTATTTCGTTAGCAGATAACTGATGTTATTAGGAGTAACTAAGGCAATTTTTTTTTTTAGAAGAACAATTAGGGTACGGCGCAAAAAATTAAGGCTTATTTAATCCAAACGTAATAAATTCCACGCGGGCGAAGTCGCAGGGAACAGCTAGTAAATAAATAAAAACGCTACTGATAATTTCTTATTCTCCTTTTCACGAATGTGTTATCTGATATGGATAACATGAAGAAGTGGCAGCCGCAGTTTGTCATTTTATGTAAGATGTTATCAGGAAGATGCTGCTGTCAGTCCCTTGTTTCAGTCTCTATCTGTCGCCTCTTAACACGTCTGCGGGAGGATATACTATTTATTGGAAACGAGGCATTCCACCTTAGTCCTCAGGGTGGAAACGTATTGGTTCCTAATCGAGGATAAATGTAGATATCTATGCGCCACAGCAATCACATACCATTAGGTGGCCTGTGTGCTCGTTTGTCACCCTTATATTATTTAAAAAAAAAGATTAAAAGAAATACTGCGCATTGGACCCTCCCAAGCGGTAATCAATATTGATATGTGTCGTCTCTCTCGCTCTCGCTCTCGCACTGCACTGTTGTCCGAGCCGCCGCCCGGGACAGTGGGTCGCGAGATCTCCTTGTTTATTAAGTGCGGTGTTTGGCTTAGATTTTTATCTGAATGGATCATAAATAAATTTTCGTGAATACTAACACTCTCCCAAGCTATCGCATACGGTGTCTTCTGTCTAAAATACCTGATTTTAAAAGGTACGTATGTTTTAGATAAACTGAGTTACAAAATGTATTTAACCCTCCAGCGGTCGCACCCTTGCGCCGAACTTAAGCAGTCGCGCGCGGTCTCTGATTCCGCAACTTTAAATGTCTTGTTTGGGAAAACAAATGAATATTTCGACTTTCTGTATAACAGATGATTAAAAAGAGGTCTTATACATGTAAAATAAAATAGAAAACATATTATTTATCCGTTATTTTTTTATTTGTACTTAATAGAACAAAGGTCTATAAAAACTCAGAATTATTGTCTTTGGTTGAAAATCAACGTTATAAATCAACAAAAACAAAACAAAATGAAATTGTCTTTTGTACTACTTACAACTTATAAAATTGATTATAATTATCTTAGAAATAAATCAAATTCATTGTCAATGGCACTGTGTAATATGAACTCTGAAATTGCATTTATTTTTAGATCATTCTATATATAATTCTAGTTATGATCTAAATTATAATAAAATAAAATAAAGGAAACACACCTAAAAGCTACTAATTATTATTTTAGGAAAACTATAATAAACTATTGGTCGTTATTATCCATAATATCTACTCGAGATGAACTTTCTCGGCATATAACAATCACTGTTATATGCCGAGAACTATACTTTGTTCTGCGGTTCTTTTTCCTATCGCAATAGCAACAACGACGTGACGTTATCGTCATCGCTGTCACTAAGCTCAGCATCCGATTGAACATACTCATCGTGTGTTGGCAAAATTTCTACTGGGTTGTCTTCTTGGCCCGAAACGTCATCAAAGACCTCATCTTCTGATTCCACCTCCTCTAGCATGCGAGGTATTCGACGTTCTAAGTCTTCGTAATTCATTGTCTATATTGTATTACACGGTTGTTATGATACCATTTTTTAATGTGATATAACTTCTATAGGGTATTAGACCCAACGAGAGAATAAGGTAGAATACTGTGCACAATACAGTTTCCTATTAATCCGGTCTCCTTTCCTGAAAGTTTTATTTTTACGAGCGTTAGAATAAGATGAAAATAAACCACCATTAGTAAATTTAAAACTGTAACTATTCAAAATACTAACCGTTCCTTTTTTTCCATAGATGCTAACGACTGGTGGAAAAGGACAAACAATAACCAATCATTGGTGGTAAAGAAGAACTAGAACTGTTTTTGTAGCAGCAGGTAAGTTGCAACAATTAATTCAAAACTTTTCGCTAGCTGCGGTTGTTACTAATAAGTTTTGGTCAATTGATGCAATTTCACATTATGATTATTGTTAATTACGTTGCGAATTGCCCCGAAATCTAATAACGAAGCGATAAACCTTAGCATTGAAATTTTACCAACTTAACTGATCTGTTTGTTACTATGTATATAAGTATAAACTACTTTGATATTTACTTACGCGTTTTTTTAAATTTATATTAGAATTTATTTCATATTTATTAACTATATACTGAAACGCAAACGGCATTTTGTTTAATTTAGCGTTGCATCTTTTTATTTTACTCATATAAAATGTTTTGTTAACATAGGACATTTTCTATTTGTGTTCAAATTAGTAATTTTGTTACGAGCTTGGGGTTCGAGACAATTAAAAATTGCCGATTGAATTACCAAAATTGAAACTTTTATTACAGAACACTAATTACAACTTAAAAACACACTAATTATAAAACACAATTGTACCACTGATCACTTTAGTTCGCAGTTATATCACTTCGAAGTATTCGCTTATATCGCCAATTCAATACTGTCTCGATCGCGGTCTATACCGGCCTTGTATAGGACCTCAGGTAGTATCCAGAACCTTCTACTATAGAAACATCTAGAATGTTCGAGTACATATCGGTCCAGATATTTCTAGAAGGATCTTGACTCTCCTAGTTTTGCTACTCGATACTAGAGGGCGCTAGTGGTAACTAGTGTTGCCATGTACAAGACATTAATAGTGGCGCGCAACAATATGTAGCGAGGATAGACTAATAGTCAAGGGTGCGGACTGAAAAGCCGGTAAAACGTTGTACAAATCTATCATCTGGCTAACTGCCTTGAACCACATTTGCATGTTAAGCTTACTTGGAGTGGTAAACGAGAATATGAGGCATATTAATAGCGGTTCTAGTATTCTTTATAAAAAAACATGTGTGCAGTTCCCACGCAATAGATGTAGAACCCTCAAATTAAATGAAATATAGAATGAAAACATTTCACAGCAATTGATTTATTAATTATGATAACGAAAGTTTCAATCACAATTGCAGCATAAAATATAACACAAAAGTTTAATTTTATATTCATTCAATGTTTTTAATAAGATAAGGGTGACAAACGAGCACACAGTCCACCTGATGGTAAGTGGTTGCTGTGCATCTACATTTATCCTCGATTACGAATCAAAATGCAGATGCGTTGTCACCCGTGAGCACTAAGATGGAATGCCTCGTTTCCAGTAAAAAGGTTCTCCGGTTCTCTACACTCACCATACGAAACACAGCAACATTAAGCTGCTATTTTACGCTGGTATTCTGTGAGAGCGTGGTCCTTCCCCGGTCGAGCCGACCCATTCGTGTTACAACTATACCAGAAATATAGCTGCAGCATGGCTCTACTACGTACATGTTATGTTAAAATTCTTAGAGTATTTATAAGCAAGCTAGGCTTATTTATACTCAAAGTTACAATTCTAATTTTTAGAGGTGTAAGAGCCTCAATTTTAGTATAATACATTAAATGAATATTTTCGTTCGAGTAAAATTGTTTATAAAATTATTTCATTCTATAGGTAAAATTGTTTTATAGAACCAAAATTAATTGGATGTCAAAGTGGTGCGTAAAACGTAAACACTAGCTGACCTAAACACGACATATTTATTAATATTCTATCTCATTCTCTCGCATACGTAATCCTATAGATGTATACTTATTTGTCTATTTTTAGAGTCGTTGTTTCGTTTCATCGCGTTTCAAATCACAATGATTCTTAAAAAGTGTTTACTTTAAAAATAAAAAATAAATCAAAATGATTCAGTCGTTTATTTTGTTTGAATAACATCCAGACATCTGCACAAACTTTCACATATTGCAATATTGAATTGGGTATAGAAATTATATGAGCTAACAAATGGTTTAATTTAATTTCACTACTTCTTTTAGAATCGAGTACAGTTTATTGTGGGTCGGGTTACAATAATGCCACCAAAATCAGATAGATCTCCACAGTTGGTCTCGTAAGTTTGGTATTAGTGTGAACCCTAATAAATGCCAAGCTATAATAATTGGTAGTGCTCAACAGTTGTGTAAGTTTGACGTCCATTGCGTTCCACCTGTCGCGTTTGATAATTCTATTATACCGTATTCTGACAGTGTTAACAATCCCGTTGTCTACTTTGGCACAACCTTAAGTTGGTCCACCCAAATTCAAAATATCAGTGGTTCTGATTTTGGTAAGCTCAATGCTTTGAACCGTCTCAGGAACTTTCTTCCGGTCAAGGTACAGATAACTCCAGTGCAGTCTCTTATTTTGTCTATTATTGGCTATGCTGATGTATGTTTTCCTGATGATCGTATCGTCAATAACTGTATCCGTTTTACTTTTCGTCTTCGCAAGTTTGATCATGTATCCTCATTCCGCACTAAGCTTAAATGTCTTCCATTTCATCAGCAAAGACGCCTTAGGATACTTAACACAGGTTTTTCTAATTTATTCGATAACCACTATCCAAATAATCTGAAACATAAGTTTCAGTATCTGCGGGACACTGATGACAGACAGCTTCGTACATTGGAAACTCTTGCCCTCTTTATACCCCGTCACCGTTCGAGTTTCATATCTTCACCGTTTGCTGTGTAAGCCGCGCGTCTATGGAATGACCGCCTGAAAAATTAAGACAACCTACCTGCAAACAAACATTTAAGAAGTATACTCGAGATCATTTTCTAAAATTGCTTTACAACTGCTAAGTTCCGCCATCATTATAGTTGTAATCTCTGCATATTAGTTTCATCAGTATATTACGTATCTTTATGTATCTTGTATTATATTATATTTTCTTATAATATATAAATTTATATATTTGTGTGAATTGATGTATGTATGTATGTGTGTATGTATGTATATGTATGTGTGTATAAATATATCTTTGTAACCGCATTCCTAGTTCTATCACTGCCCTAAGGTTGACTGTCAGAGAATACTTTTAGCATTAAGTCCACCTTTATTCCTGTACTTAATATGTACGCCTCAATAAAGTTTAAATAAATAAATAAATTTTCAATCGATCGCTCCTTCATCCAATCTATATTTTATTTTATTATATTTTTGCAATTCGGTATTTTATACGAAGCAGAGCCATGGTACATAAGTTTGCAGCACGAATAGTTCGGCTCGATCGGGAAAGGACCACGCTCTCACAGAATACCAGCGCAAAATAGCAGGTTAATGCTGCTTTGTTTTTGCATGATGAGTGTTGAGAACCAGAGCCCCCACAGTAGTCCACAGGTATGACACCGCATCTGCATTTCGATTATTTATCGAAGATGTCTATGGACATGTCAATGTCTATGGACCACTGTATGCAATCACCATCAGGTGGACTTTGTGCTTGTTTGCCACTTTATTATATAAAAATTTCATTTAGATATATAATGTTTATATTGTTTTATTAGTTCAATAATAAAAACATTTAATAAGATAAAACAGTAGACTTATTTCTCTTAGAATGTTGTCTTTGTAAACCGTGTAGAGGCGGTGTGCTTAGAGTCCAGTGTTAACATATGATCTACAGTAATTATAATGCCAGATCTCATGAAGACGTGTAATCAATAACACCGGTTCAGGTCCAGCTCGCAGTAACTAACAAATATATAATATGATATGCCTTAAAATTTTAACATTCTCTCCCAATAATAAACTTAACAAAACTGAACCTGCACACAATCCTAACTTTCGTGTTATTTTACTTGGAGAACGATTAATTTTATACCACACCGATGTAGAATGTAATTATTTTTATATTATTCAAAAATGTTCTGTCTTCTTCATTTCCTATCTTCATAACCTTAATATTCTTAATTGGCATACACGTAACTGAAAATTGGCTGTAAGATAAAAGAGATACGTCAACACTCGCAGGATTAAAATCAAAAAACAAAATGATTAATTTACCGTCTAAAATGCAAACATTAATTTCATAAAGTACGTATAATCGTTTAAAATACGGGTCTCCATTTTTTATGCTCCACAAAATCAACGTCGCAATACATTTCCACAACTTTCCGTGAAAATACACAACGACGCAGATGCACACAGACAGCCTACAAATCGATACCTCATGGTCACGTTCTTCGTCTCCCTAGGTGCAATTACTCAAGGATTAAGTTTTGGATAAGTTGGTTAAATAATATTCAACTTATCCAAAAATTCATAAATAAGACGAATTCTTCATCTATTGTCTCTATTCATTAATTATAACTCATCAAATGTTCACTGATGAGCACATTCATCCCGCATAGATTGTCTCATAATATATAGTATATACTATGTGTTTTTATGGGAGAGATCACCGTCGCCCATGAACATCTGCAACTGGGGAATTGCGGGTGCGTTAACGGCTTTTAGAAAGGAGCAGCTCTATTCTTGGTAGGATTCCTTCTTTACTAATAGCTACTTGTCATCACAAGGAATATATCGTATGTCACTTCAATTTTTTTTAAAGTTGCCACGCTTGGCAAGCGGCTTGGCAACAGCAGATTTTTTATTATTGAAATTCGATTTATACGAGTATGATAGAAGATACTTTTACGTCATCGATAATACCGATAAATATTTAAGTGTTTGTTTGTAATGTCAAAATAACATATTTTTACTAAATGCTTAAGAAAGTCTATACGGTACCGTTAATAGAAAAATAATTTAAAAAAAATTTTGTCTGTCTATCTGTTTGTCGATCTGTTTTTCTGTCTGTTTGTTCAGGCTAATCTTCGAAATGGCTAGACCGATTTTAACGGGTATTTCATTAGCAGATAACTGATGTTATAAGGAGTAACTAAGGCTACTTTTTTTTTAGAAGAACAATTAGGGTACGGCGCAAAAAATTAAGACTTATTTAATCCAAACGTAATAAATTCCACGCGGGCGAAGTCGCAGGGAACAGCTAGTAAATAAATAAAAACGCTACTGATAATTTCTTATTCTCCTTTTCACGAATGTGTTATCTGATATGGATAACATGAAGAAGTGGCAGCCGCAGTTTGTCATTTTATGTAAGTTGTTATCAGGAAGATGCTGCTGTCAGTCCCTTGTTTCAGTCTCCATCTGTCGCCTCTTAACACGTCTGCGGGAGGATATACTATTTATTGGAAACGAGGCATTCCACCTTAGTCCTCAGGGTGGAAACGTATTGGTTCCTAATCGAGGATAAATGTAGATGTCTATGCGCCACAGCAATCACATACAATTAGGTGGCCTGTGTGCTCATTTGTCACCCTTATATTATTTAAAAAAAAAGATTAAAATAAATACTGCGCATTGGACCCTCCCAAGCGGTAATCAATATTGATATGTGTGGGCGGTCGTCTCTCTTGCTCTCGCTCTCGCACTGCAGTGTGGTCCGAGCCGCTGCCCAGGACAGTGGGACGCTAGTTCTCCTTGTTTATTAAGTGCGGTGTTTGGCTAAGATTATTATCTGAATGGATCATAAATAAATTTTCGTGAATACTAACACTCTACCAAGCTATCGCATACGGTGTCTTCTGTCTAAAATACCTCATTTTAAAAGGTACGTATGTTTTAGATAAACTCCGTTACAAAATGTATTTAAAGAACGTTTTCAAGTAATCAGCTCCTCTATAATATTTCTCTTCGGTCGGTTTATTCCATTTATTATTTTTTATTTATTTTTTTCATTTTATTACAACATTATAGAACTGCATTTATAAAATTTTTAATATCTACATCTATTATACATATACATCATATATATATATATATATATATATATATATATATATATATATATATATATCAAATAAACATTATACCGTAAATTGATAGAAGACCATGAAATTCATCATTATTTTTTTAAACTAAATTTACTTTAATTATGAATGAATGTAAAAAGTAAAATGCTAATAATAATAATAATAAATTTTGATACCAAGACAATTTACCTTTCTTATATTATAGATACATTGGAAGACAACCTAAAACAAACTTTTCGCTAGCTGCGATTGTAATTAATAAGTTTTGGCCAATTAATAATATTTCATATTATGATTATTGTTAATTGCGTTGCGAATTGCCCCGTAATCTAATAAAGACGCGATAAACCTTAGCATTGAAATTTTACCAACTTAACTGACCTGTTTGAAGTATGTATACGAGTATAAACTACTGTGATATTTACTTACGCGTTTTTTTTTAAATTTATATTAGAATTTATTTCATATTTTATTAACTATATACTGAAACGCGAACGTCATTTTGTTTAAGTTAGCGTTG
Organism: Parnassius mnemosyne; assembly: GCA_963668995.1. Lineage (NCBI taxonomy): Eukaryota > Metazoa > Arthropoda > Insecta > Lepidoptera > Papilionidae > Parnassius > Parnassius mnemosyne. Next base: position 68,991,115 of record CAVLGL010000082.1, on the reverse strand, counting down.
CATCTTTTTATTTTACTCATATAAAATGTTTTGTTAATTTAGGACATTTTTTATTTGTGTTCAAATTAGTAATATTGTTACGAGCTTGGAGTTCGAGACACTTAAAAACTGCCGATTGAATTACCAAACTTGACACTTTTATTACAGAACACTAATTACAATTTAAAACTTACAAATTAAGCTTAACACACTAATAATAAAACACAATTGTACCACTGATCACTTTAGTTCGCAGTTATATCACTTCGAAGTATTCGCTTATATCGCCAATTCAATACTGTCTCGATCGCGGTCTATACCGGCCTTGTATAGGACCTCAGGTAGTATCCAGAACCTTCTACTATAGAAACATCTAGAATGTTCGAGTACATATCGGTCCAGGTATTTCTAGAAGGATCTTGACTCACCTAGTTCTGCTACTCGATACTAGAGGGCGCTAGTGGTAACTAGTGTTGCCATGTACAAGACATTAATAATGGCGCGTAACAATATGTAGCGAGGATAGACTAATGGTCAAGGGTGTGGACTGAAAAGCCGGTAAAACATTGTACAAATCTATCATCTGGCTAACTGTCTTGGACCACATTTGCATGTTAAGCTTACTCGGAGTGGTTAACGAGATTATGAGGAATGTTAATAGCAGTTCTAGTATTCTTTATTTAAAAAAAAAAACATCTGTGCAGTTCCCACGCAATAGTTGTGGAACCCTAAAATTAAATGAAATATAGAATGAAAATATTTCACGGCAATTGATTTATTAATTATGATAACGATAAGTTTTAATCACAATTCCAGCATAAAATATAACATAAAAGTTTAATTTTATATCCATTCAATGTTTTTTTATAGGATAAGGGTGACAAACGAGCACACAGTCCACCTGATGGTAAGTGGTTGCTGTGCATCTACATTTATCCTCGATTACGAATCAAAATGCAGATGCGTACATGTTATGTTAAAATTCTTAGAGTATTTATAAGCAAGCTAGGTTTATTTATACTCAAAGTTACAATCCTAATTTTTAGAGGTGTAAGAGCCTAAATTTTAATATAATAAATTAAAATAATATTTTCGTTAGAATAAAATTGTTTATAAAATTATTTCATTCAATAGGTAAAATTGTTTTATGGAACAAAAATTAATTGGCTCTCAAGGTGGTGCGTAAAAAGTAGACACTAGCTGACCTAAACACGACTAAATTATTAATATTCTACCTCATTCTCTCGCAGACTAAATCCTATAGATGTGTTTTTATTTGTCTATTTTTAGAGTCGTTGTTTCGTTTCATCGCGTTTCAAATCACAATGATTCTAAAAAAGTGTTTACTTCAAAAATAAAAAATAAATCAAAATGATTCAGTCGTTTATTTTGTTTGAATAACATCCAGACATCTGCACAAACTTTCACATATTGCAATATTGAATTGGGTATAGAAATTATATGAGCTAACAAATGGTTTAATTTGTTTTCACTACTTCTTTTAGAATCGAGTATAGTTTATTGTGGGTCGAGTTACAATAATGCCCCAAAATCAGATGAATCTCCACAGTTGGTCTCGTAAGTTTGGTATTAGTGTGAACCCTAATAAATGCCAAGCTATAATAATTGGTAGTGCTCAACAGTTGTGTAAGTTTGACGTCCATTGCGTTCCACCTGTCGCGTTTGATAATTCTATTATACCGTATTCTGACAGTGTTAACAATCCCGTTGTCTACTTTGGCACAACCTCAAGTTGGTCTACCCAAATTCAAAATATCAGTGGTGCTGTTTTTGGTAAACTCAATGCTTTGAACCGTCTCAGGAACTTTCTTCCGGTCAAGGTAAAGATAACTCTAGTGCAATCTCTTATTTTGTCTATTATTGGCTATGCTGATGTATGTTTTCCTGATGATCGTATCGTCAATAACTGTATCGGTTTTATTTTTCGTCTTCGCAAGTTTGATCATGTATCCTCATTCCGCACTAAGCTTAAATGTCTTCCATTTCATCAGCGAAGACGCATTAAGATACTTAACACAGGTTTTTCTAATTTATTCGATAACCACTATCCAAATAATCTGAAACATAAGTTTCAGTATCTGCGGGACACTGATGACAGACAGCTTCATTCAGCCCTCTTTATACCCCGTCACCGTTCGATTTTCATATCTTCACCGTTTGCTGTGTAAGCCGCGCGCCTATGGAATGACCTGACTGAAAATTTAAGACAATCTACCTGCAAACAAACATTTAAGAAGAATGCTCGAGATCGTTTTCTAAAATTGCTTTACAACTGCTAAGTTCCGTCATCATTATAGTTGTAATCTCTGTATATTAGTTTCATCAGTATATTACGTATCTTTATGTATCTTGTATTATATTATATTTTCTTATAATGTATAAATTTACATATTTGTGTATATTGATGTATGTATGTATGTGTGTATGTATGTATATGTATGTATATGTATGTGTGTATGTATATATCTTTGTAACCGCCTTCCTAGTTCTATCACTGCCCTAAGGTTGACTGTCAGAGAATACTTTTAGCATTAAGTCCACCTTTTTTTCCTGTACTTATTATGTACGCCTCAATAAAGTTTTATAAATAAATAAATTTTTAATCGATCGCTCCTTCATCCAATCTGTATTCTATTTTATTATATTCTTGCAATACGGTATTTTATACGTAGCAGAGCCATGCTACATAAGTTTGTAGCACGAATAGTTCGGCTCGATCGGGAAAGGACCACGCTCTCACAGAATACCAGCGCAAAATAGCAGGTTAATGCTGCTTTGTTTTTGTATGATGAGTGTTGAGAACCAGAGCCCCCACAGTAGTCCACAGGTATGACACCGCATCTGCATTTCGATTATTTATCGAAGATGTCTATGGATATGTAAATGTCTATGGACATCTGGTGGACATATGGTGCTTGTTTGTCACTTTATTATATAACAATCTCATTTAGATATATAATGTTTATATTGTATTTTTAGTTTGATAATAAAAACAATTAAAAATATAAAACAGTAGCCTTATTTCTCTTAGAATGTTGTCTTTGTAAACCGTGTAGAGGCGGTGTGCTTACAGTCCAGTGTTAACATATGATCTGCAGTAATTATAATGCCAGATCTCATGAAGACGTGTAATTAATAACACCGGTTCTGGTCCAGCTCGCAGTAACTAACCAATATATAATATGATATGCCTTAAAATTTTAACATTCTCTCCCAATAATAAACTTAACAAAACTGAACCTGTACACAATCCTAACTTTCGTGTTATTTTACTTGGAGAACGATTAATTTTGTACCACACCGATGTAGAATGTAATTATTTTTATATTATGCAAAAATTCTTCTTCATTTCCTATCTTCATAACCTTTAATATTCTTAATTGACATACACGTAACTGAAAATTGGCTGTAAGATAAAAGAGATACGTCAACACTCGCAGGATTAAAAGCAAAAAACAAAATGATTAATTTACCGTCTAAAATGCAAACATTTATTTCATAAAGTACTTATAATTCGTTCAAATTACGAGTCTCCATTTTTTATGCTCCACAATATCAACGTCGCAATACATTTCCACAACTTTCCGTGAAAATACACAACGACGCAGTTAACACTAGATGCATACAGACCTACAAATCGATACCTCATGGTCACGCCCTTCGTCTCCCTAGGTGCAATGCGCATTACTCAAGGATTAAGTTTTGGATAAGTTGATTAAATAATATTCAAATTATCCAAAAATTCATACATAAGACGAATTCTTCATCTATTGTCTCTATTCATTAATTATAACTCATCAAAAGTTCACTGATGAGCACAGGCACCCCGCATAGATTATCTCATAGTATATAGTATATACTATGTGTTTTTATGGGAGAGATCACCGTCGCCCACGAACATCTGCAACTGGGGAATTGCGGGTGCGTTAACGGCTTTTAGAAAGGAGCAGCTCTATTCTTGGTAGGATTCCTTCTTTACTAATAGCTACTTGTCATCACAAGGAATATATCGTATGTCACTTCAATTTTTTTTAAAGTTGCCACGCTTGGCAAGCGGCTTGGCAACAGCAGATTTTTTATTATTGAAATTCGATTTATACGAGTATGATAGAAGATACTTTTACGTCATCGATAATACCGATAAATATTTAAGTGTTTGTTTGTAATGTCAAAATAACATATTTTTACTAAATGCTTAAGAAAGTCTATACGGTACCGTTAATAGAAAAATAATTTAAAAAAAATTTTGTCTGTCTATCTGTTTGTCGATCTGTTTTTCTGTCTGTTTGTTCAGGCTAATCTTCGAAATGGCTGGACCGATTTTAACGGGTATGTCATTAGCAGATAACTGATGTTATAAGGAGTAACTAAGGCTACTTTTATTTTAGAAGAACAATTGGGTACCGCGCAAAAAAATAAAGACTCATTTAATCCAAACGTAATAAATTCCACTCGGGCGAAGTCGCAGTTAACAGCTAGTAAGTAAATACATACTGCGCATTGGACCCTCCCAGGCGGTAATCAATATTGCTATGTGTGGGCGGTCGTCTCTCCCGGGGTTCTCGCACTGCACTGTCGTCAGAGCCGCTGCGCGGGACAGTGGGACGCGAGATTTCCTTGTTTATTAAGTGTGGTGTTTGGCGTAGATTTTTATCTGAATGGATCATAAATAAATTTTTGTGAAAACTAACACTCTCCTAAGCTATCGCATACGGTGTCTTCTGTCTAAAATACCTGATTTTAAAAGGTACGTATGTTTTAGATACACTGAGTTACAAAATGTATTTAAAGAACGTTTTCAAGTAATCAGCTCCTCTATAATATTTCTCTTCGGTCCAGACAAAACCTTTAACTTTTATGTCCTTTGTACTCCTCCCAACCTTATCATCATTACAACTCTTCACAAGTCCACTGCTGAGCATAGACCTCTCCCAAGCAATGCCACTAAACACGCTCCTCACTTGCATCCATCGAATTCCTTCATATATTACCGCCATACACTTCGCTTACTGCTACGAGGTTGCCACTCGAGAACCTTTATTTCCTGTCGATTCTCGGAATTGTCTTTAAAGTATATGGCCCATTGCCACTTCGGCTTACTTATCCATTGAACTATATCGGTTACTTCTCTACTATTTATAAAAATCTTTTTTAGTTCTTGGAGTTAAGCTTTGGAACTCCTTACGGTTTAGATGTAGATGTCTATGGACCACAGCATCCACTTACCATCAGGTGGACAGTGTGTTCGTTTATAACGTACACTTTAATACTTGTAAACTAGAGTGGAGAACCAATGACATATAAATGTGTGATGATATCCCCAGTAGAACCAGACTAACTGACGTAGCCTAACGAATCAATAAAATATTACGAATACAGTAAATCATGCTATATATATATATATCAGCTATGTTCTGTCCTGCTCTGACAGTACTGCACAGACGCGTTCAGCTACATAGCTCTCACTTATGAAGTAGTATAGCTAACATTTTCGCCCCGATTCCGCCCACACATTAATCAATAATGCATCAGTCGCATCCGAATTCCCGGGGTAGCTGTCTCCACTCAGTTTACTCTGAGCCATCGCACGGTGTGAAAAGTGTGCGCTGAAATTACTAGTAGGTAACCTATTACCATTGAGATCAAGTAGTTGTTCCAAAATGTCAAGTTCGGCTGCGTATGTTTACGTGTATTTAATTTTATTACTAAATATATATTAGGCACGAATGAGGGCATCTTCGACTTGTTCTTTCACCATAGTGAAATTAATTTGTAGGATTAGGTTAGGGTAGATTTCTTTCTGAAATATTAGTTATAATATATGTTATATGAATTATATTAGAAATGTATAAATCAAACTACAGATTTTCCTAAGTTTTGAAGATTTGAAAAAAGTTAAATATGTAAATATTTTAAGAATACGGTACTGGGGCATTGTTTTGGTGTATATAAATACAAATGTGATGAATTTATAATTAAATTGCAACACTACAATGGTGATGACACTGTGTGACTATTTAACGTAATACGCTGTCACTTCTTTCAAAATTTTCCATCTAAACCATTGTTTTTTTTTTTTGGTTGACAGTGGTCAGGCTAGCTGACTGCATTTTGAAGTACACGTTGGGGATTACAGGCATGACGTATCCTAATATTATTGTAACTAAACTATCATTTATTATAAGTAATAAGTACAATTTCCCGTAGCTAAAAATTTATTGGTAAAAAAGCAGAAATAACCCATTTATTTTATTTTCAGATTATTGCCGACAAGTACTTGAAGTCTTAAGTGAACATTTTACCTTCGGTAATTCGGGGTAGCGGTTCATTTTTACCATGAAGCCATTTACTGGGATTTCATCTGTCGGAAATGGATATCCAATTTTAAGTAAGTTCTAATTATAAGTATCCTCCCTTTAGATTTTTGTGGGATTTGGTATTCCCGCTTTGCGAAAAGTCATCAAGCGGCCATTATCTAAATCTTTATAAATAAACATGTAAATATTCTTTTGTTCCAAATATTTTATATACATTATAGTCTCCGGTAGTTATTCACGGAATATTATGAAATTTTGACACAATTTTGACGAATCTACGAGTGTTTTGGAACGAAGTTCTTTATCGGACGGTACGGGTTCGCAGATGTGAGCTAGGCGATAAAAAGTGTAAGATTTTTTCGTCCCTACTCCTTGTGTCATAATGTAGACGGCCTTGGCGGCGAAATAAGGAAGTGAGATGGAATAATATCCATCTCCCTCGCACATTTTCTTATCTTGCCATGAAAGAAATATTATTTTATTTCAAATGACGCTCCATTTTAATAGACGCTAGTAAGTCATTTATTTGTATTTGTCAATCAATAATATAATACCTACGTTTATCAATAATAATATACTACGCAAGGAACTTCGTTCCAACCGAGTGTTCCAAGACCATTGAGTTATATGTACTACGTACTAGAGAAGCCCTTCTGGACATTGACTATGTTCAACTGAACTGTAGTGCAATCCATACAAACTAAATATTGCGTAAATTGAAGATTTGTGAATTCCATAAAATAATATTTATTACATTTTATTTAGAAATATGTTTGTTTAGATTAAATTAAGATATTTTATTTTAATTCTTATATTTATTTTATATTAATATCTTATTTTATATCAAATTAAAGTCTTCGCACATGCGCGATTACTACTCTCGCGCATGCGCGAACACATAGAGTAGGACACAATTTTTGTTTGGAATGGCTTCTCTAGTACGTAGTACATATATCTCAATGTCCAAGACACTCACGCTTTTTTTATATATTTTTCGAAAAAAAATTGAAACTAAGTAACGCGCGGCCGTGAACAAATATTAATATAAAGAACCACAATGGAAACTAGTACATGTATCACTTCTGTAATTAATGATCTAATTGAGATTCACCAAGAAACAATAATCGAAAGTGTAACCAATTAATAATATTTTAATGCTGCAGCTATTATATGATTGTAAGACGACGGCGTCTCGACCGAGGAATGAACACGCTTCCACAAAATACCAGTGATAAATAGCAGCTTAATGCTGCTATGTTTCGTCAGGAGACCATTTTTACTGGAAACGAGGCAGTCCACCTCAACCCTCAGGGGTGAAAACACATCTGCATTTTGTTTCTTAATCGAGGATAGATGAAGATAACTATGGGCCACAGCATTCACTTAACATCAGGTGGACTGTGTGCTCGTTTACCACCTTTTTTCTATAACAAATCAATTTGTATCTTCTACAGAACATTCGATGATAGCCAAACACGTCAACCACGCGAAGCGTAAGACGTGCTCCAATTCTCCGGTTCCAATGCCGCAGAAATGGTCGCGCAATCATCAAGAAGGTGAAGTATTTTCAAATTTTTTCTGTACCATTTTGTATATCTATGACTTTAACGATGCGCCTTATTCAATCTTGGGAAGCGACGGTTTCCTAACAGCGGGGTGCGGATCGCGAACTTTAAAGGTCGTGGGTTCGAATCTGGCATCCAACTACTGTCGTGAACCACTCCTAATACAAGCATCTTAAGGTAACTAGGAGTACAGCACAGGGCATGTTAGTAATGTTAATTGCATTGCTAGTATTTAAATAATAAAGAAAACTTTTTTCGAAAAACTAAAGTGACAGACACACTTGAGGGTCCACCTGACGGCAAATATTTACTGGAATCCATGGACAGCTGCCGTCCATAGTAGGTGGAACTGTGGTAAGTCATGGCCTACGCGTTTGTTATATTTTTTTTATAGGAGAGGAGGCAAAGGAGCTTGCGGCGCTCAGCGCCCATAAACAAATGCGTGTTGCACGGCAATTGCAGATGCGTTGCCGGTTCTAATTTCACAGTACGCGAGCGACCCAGGTATCATCCCAGCCGGCACTAATGAAATTGTGAATTGCAATTTTAAGTGCTGATTTACCACGTGCTCGGCAGTGGACTTATATAAGCTATAACTTTGTCTTTTAACATGGACACGCGCAGCCAACTGTAGAGATATAGGTTTGCTGTTAGATGGCACAAGTAGGTAGGAAGATGGTACCTACACAGCCTGACTTCTAGATAGATAAGGAAACCTACCATCTAGTAATTTCTGGTTTATATTACATTTTTTTACGTGGTAGAGTCATGCTGCAGCTATTAGTAGTATAGTTGTAGCACGAATGGGTCGCCTCAACCGGGGAAGGACCACGTTCTCACAGAATACCAGCGTAAAATAACAGCTTAATGCTGTTGTGTTTCGTATGGTGAGTGTAGAGAGTGCGGAGACCCTTTTTATTGGAAAAGAGGCATTCTATCGTAGACCTTACGGCATCCGTATTTTAATTCGCAAACGAAAACAGATGTAGATGTCTATGGGCCACAGCAACCACTTACGATCAGGTGGACTGTGTGTTCGTTTGTCACCCTTATCCTATAAAAAAAACATACGTGTATTGTATTATATTTGATTAATTAGAAAACAAATTAATTAAGTTCGAGAACATCGTACACAAATAATATTTTTTTATATGTAAGCAAACCTCATTAAATAAGAGTTACACCATTATGCCTGTACGTTAAACAATGTCACAACACACTAGCTCCTTGAACATGCCAGCTGCTAATAATAATAATGCCTTCCAGAACGAATTCCGGTCACGGCGGTCAGTCTCAACGGAGACTAGCCATCTGCTCAGCACAGGATTATGGTTCATGAGTGTGTGCACGAGCACTGTTTTTGTTTATTGAATAAGAGTGCAAAAACGAGTACACAGTGCACCTGATGGTAAGTGGATGTGGCCCACAGACATCTAGATTTATTCTTAATTAAAAATCAAAATGCAGATACGTATTCACCGTTAAAGACTAGGGTTGAATGCTTCGTTTTCAATAAAAAGGCTCTCCGGTTCTCTACACTCACCATACGGAACGCAGAAGAAGCAGAATTTAACTGCTATTTTACGTTTGTATTCTGTGAGAGCGTGATTTTACGCAGGTCGAGCCGACCCATTCGTGCTACAACCATAATATAGCTGAGTGGCTCTACAACGTGGACCTTCTATTCTCTCTTTCATAGTCCGATGAGACGGTAATCCCACACGACCGGAGAGAGACTAGACGCAAGACCGACGGCTTTAAAACACCACCAGCTTACTGACTCCGGGCTGTTACTGAGATTTTCCTGACAGATAAAAGCCAATAACTGATTTTGGTCAGACCGGTATTCGAACCCAGGAGCTCATGATTAGCAACCACTTTTAAGACCATTTAAGCAACGAGGCAGTCAAACATCGTTTATATAAATCATTTAAGAGAATAAATGTACCGATGATTGTCGGCAATATTGTTCAATAGCGCTTACTATTTACCCTACAAGCCTCCTTAGACTCAAAATTCAACCATCATCGTAGTAAATAGCATTTAACGTTATATAATTCCACAGGACCGGACCCACTACAACTAGTGAGTGGTGATGACAACAACCAGAAGTAAGCCACTGCCCACGTGTTCTTCCTGTATTCTCTTCTCTTCTCTTCTATGTACTATGCAGCTCCAGATACTTACAGCACAGAAGAGTTGGCGTAAGTGAAAACTTCAATCATCAACAGTTAAAAGTTATTTTGAAATATCGTATCTAAATTTTCTCTATCCAGTGTTATTCGATGTCTACTTTCTCATAAACAATAAATAATATAAACTTAACTGTACGTTTATATCTGCATGAATTATTGAAATCTAAATAATAAAAATTTACTCAGAAAAAATGATTCCACATAGAAATTATTGTTGTATATGTTGTGTAATGATATCCACGACTTTCTCTGGCACCAGGGCGGCACCACTTTGGTATGAGGTAAAATATTTGAAAGTTTTCATAGCGGGGAAGTTAATTTGTTTAAGTGTACATAGAGATAATGATTTCTTATACACTACACATTGAATAAAACTACTTTCACGGATTCCCGACGTATTAAAGCACCTGAAACGTCGGGAATCAATTAAAAGCCAGTTATGTAATTAAACGCGCTAGAAAACGTAAAAGTAGTTTTATTCAAGTGAAGAGATATTAATGTTCCTTTCTTAAATATAACTATTACTTTATTTTAATTTGATTAGAAATGGATAAACCAAACAACGATTATTCGTAAACGTAGTGGAATTAAATAAGGTAAAAATGTGTAAAAAATTTAAGAAGACAGCACTTAGGCATTATTTTGTGAATGTACATACACTGTGTGACCATCTGCGTGACAAATATGTTCACCTCACCTCATTGATATTGCAGCAGCTGAACATTAATTTGTTACTATCAGGTGTTTTTGTATTCGTTTAAAGGTAGAGCTATGTTACGAATCTTATCTTGTTGAGTAACGAATATTTATTTGCTATCGTTTACTTTTAGATGTGTTCGATAGTCTGTTATATCGATATATTTATTTGTCAACTATGTTATACTTTAAATCTGTATGAAAAAATTATTTTGTGAAATCTGTTTTTATGTCACATGATATATCACACAATGTTGCAACAAATTCAGTTTCTGAAATTGCAACTACTGCACTGATGTTCAATTTTTTTTAATATTTTCTTCCAATATATGGATACATTTAATTTAAACTTAAAAACAAAATACTAAATATAATTTAAACATTAAATATGCATTTCCTTAACAATTCTTATACTTTTGTTAAATAAAATTTTCCATAAAATTACAACCAAACTTCAAAAATTTCTAACTTAATATGAAATTTCATCTGACACGTTCTTTACCTATGAAATTGTGGTTTACTTGAACTAGCCAGTTTGAATTGTAATAGATATGGTATTATTATTTGGAATTCTAAATTCAAAAAAATTTTACATTTGAGGCATCTTTTCCTTTTTCAAAGTCAGTGATTTATTTGCTTCTTCGGGTTTTGATTTTCTGTTATGATTATTATAACCATAGACTCTTTTGTTATTTCAATATGCATTTTATATATTTATATTATTATACATAGCACTACCAAGGAAGTTACGTTTTATTGGTCTTATCGCTTTCGTCCGGGAAATTTAGTCCTCACAGAGACGTTGGTATTCTTAAAATCAACTGAATTAAGAGAGCCAGAGCCCCTTATTTATCTGTCATATTTTAGTCTTCCATTTTGTATTTTTAATAGTCTGCCACTTTTTTCAAAGTTGAAATTACTTTATGACAGGCAAAATTTATATTTCCAATTTTCAGTGAAGAACGCATTCAAACACTAAAGAGCTCATAACACGCCAAGAATAAATTAAATTCTTCGTATATTTCGATATTCGAATTCTATGCTTCAAGGTTGACGCTAAACTTAAGTTTCTCAGACTTCATTATTTTAAAGGACGTCCTCTAGTTCAGAAAACTTTGGAACAGTTGGTTACATGGTTACATGTTAATTCAATGGCTTATTTTATGGTCCTAATTTAAACAATTTCTTACGAATCATGCTAATTTAAAATGGTTGATTATTTCTTGTTGTTATGTTCACAGATTAATTTATAATGATATAGTAGTACGCCTATAAGGCAATATAATCAATGCACAGCAGTGAGCATTTACAGGCTGTAATGGAATATAGTAAACACAAGCACTTTAAGCTTAGTTGACGCTGGTGGTTAACAGCAATATATTATTAATATGATTGCTAATAATAATAAAAAAATTAAGGCGCAGGTTGAGCAAAATGTCGCGCTAGTCGTTATTTGTGCGGTTTTTAGAAGCTATCTACTTTTTATTTAAAAGATATATCAACAAATAAAAAACACATTATATTTCTACATAATCTTGATTCCATAAAAGCTATATCCAATTTTTTTTAAAACGAATAAATATTAATATAATCTCCTTACAACGAAACCACATAAATGTGAAATTATTATTGATAACATGGATCTCCTCGTAAAGTAAGTATTATTTTATTTTGCGATTTACACCAATGGATAGACAATTTATTAATAAACATTTCTATAGTAAATTTTTTTTCAAAAGACCAAAATTTGATTTTATTAAGAAATTATTTTAAAATCTGGGCATATTCACTGCTCACGAGCTTGCTAGAGTCAGTGAGCCCTGAGCTCTTCGACGCGAAGCCCGTGTCGTTAGAGCGTCGACCAGCGCCGCATACACTCACGTAATATCAGTCGATAAATAATATTACTTATTAGGTTATTTATAGGTAGTATTATTTGTTTGTTTTGGGTATAATTTTTCGTATTAGTTATACATATATTTGTTGTGTTTTTTACTGCGCGATGAAGCTTTTTGCGTGTATTTTCTTTGAAGTAAATGCAAATAAAAAAATGAAGCACCATTGGCATGTAAGGTTCGAATCCATAATTAAAATTTCGATAAATATTATAATTTACACTATAAAAGGCTAATTCAATATTATCACCCAACCACAATATCTTATTACGTACAGTACTGCCTCGTTGGTCTAGTGGTTGTAGTAGTGCGACTGCTGATCATTAGGTCCCGGGTTCGAATCCTGGGTCGGGCCCTGTCAGTTATGAGTTTTTCATTTATGTTCTAAGTTATAATTAGTATTACTAAGTTATAGTTTTTTGCTAAAATATAGTATATTATTTATTGCTTGTTTTTTCTTCTTTTTCAAAAAATTATTGAGTACATAAGGTGTTCTATACTTATAATTCGGTAAAAAGTATCTAAGTAGGTACTAATATACCTACTTTTTACTACTAAAAATTTTTAAAACTAAATTTAACTAAAAAGACTAAACTGACCATTTATTTTTTAACTCAAAACAGGACATGGGTTTATTTATACTCTAAAAACTATAACTTTATACAATTAGTGTTCACTGTAAAATTATATTCGGTATAGACGGTAATTATTAAATGCAACATATTTTTCTTAATTATTAATTACATTTGTCAGTGGATTAAATTTTCTTTAATAAAGTTGGTGATGATTTTAAATAAAAATAAAATTCTGCTCAAGTTTTTTTATTGTTATCTTTGTTAACAACATCGCCTTTAGAACTCTGGAACCGTAAGTGTTTCTTTCAGACGTCCACAATTTATTCAAAATAAAAAAAATACTCTTTCTACCGGAGCATTCGTAGCAGGTAGACATAAAATATATTCGATTAAAAAAAATTATGTTGAAGATTGTTGACTTTGAATACTTCCATCCAACGAGTTACGGGACAATTTTGTGTCCCGGAGCTTTGTTTGGGGACAATGGGACAGGTGACCGAGAAAAGGGACAGTCCCGTTCAAAACGGGACGTGTGGTCACTTTAGCTATAACCCGGCGACGGCTACGTGGGGCAGTGGCTTAGCAATTAGTTGTTGCGCTGGGGGCCGCGGGTTCGAATCCCGCACGGAACAAGTATTTGTATGGCTTACAAATAATTGTTCCGGGTCTGGATGTTTGTCCTTGTGCAATTTATGTTTGTAAACTGCCTCCACGACACAGGAGAAAATCCTAGTGTGGGTGTAACGTTTTTTTACAATTGAAATTGAAAGATTGAACCCTTATACTTCTTGTTGATTTTTGTATTAGTAGGTAGGTATATTACTTTTCAATACGTGACACGTAAAAATTAACAATAATCAAAAACACATCTACGAAACATCCTATTTATTTATTTATTCTTTCTTGCACCAAATATTTGTACAAAAGGCGAGCTATATATTTATTTACCTATAGTGAATAGGTATCTTTTAAACTCACAATTTTCGATGCTTCATTTTTAATATATAATTAATTATAAAATTTCATAATTAGATAATATATGAAAATACATAATTCTAATATAATAATGCAACTAATATACCGAATAAAAAAATGAAAATACATTTATCGTTGTACGCTGTGTGTATTTCCATAAATTAGTTCATTGATGTTGAAAAAATAATACTACGTTCGTACCTACAATAGGTGGTGGCGTCGTACATATTTCAAATAAGCAATATATTGAGGCGAGCGGCGTGCCGCCGGCAAAATGCTCAAGGTCGTTCGCATGGAGTAGCCCCTTAAGGCTATATTTCTGGAATAATCGGAGTTAAAAAAATTAAGGCTATATTTCTGGAATAATAGCTTTTAACAGTGGTAGAGCCACGCGGCAGCTTTTGCTGTCGCACGGATGGGCCGGCTCTAACCGGGGTGGTACCACGAACTCACAGAATACCAGCGTGAAGTAGAGGTTTACCTCTGCGTTTCGCTTGGTGAGTGCAGGTGGCCGGAGGCCCTTTTTACTGGGCATGAGGCATTCCATCTTAGTCCTCACGGGTGACAACGCATCTGCATTTTGATTCGCAAACGAGGATAGATGTAGAAGTCTATGGGTCGCAGCAACCACTTACCATCAGGTGGACTGTGTGCTCGTTTTTCACCCTTATCCTATAAAAAATAAAGTTGCGAATATATTCGGGTCCCAGGTTCCGAAGGATTTTGTTTTGTTATGACAATGCGAGTTCTCAACGCAAGTTCGGCGACCCCACGATGTACACGAAAGGGATGCGAGTAAGTGTAGTTCGGCAGTTCAGACCCAAAAATTGATCTTGTCCCCTAATTTGAAATCTTTCATAGAGGACAAGGCAATATCGCGCGTATTCGATATTCCTTGAGCTAGTTGAGGTCAAAGAATTCAAAAAAAAAAACTTTTTAGATGTGATGTTAGAGAGACAAACTACGTTACATTGCGTGTTAGCATTGCTTTTATATTAACAAATGTTGCTACAGTTACCATAATAGCATTTTATTGAAAACAATATCATAAAAATATCCTTTATTTTCATCCTATGTCATTTAATCTTATGAAATCCTTTAAAACATGAAACGGGATCTGGCACCCCTAACTATAGCAGTCTTACTCTGCTACTGCTTTCCGTTACACCGGTCTGGCTATTCGTCATTTCGTTCTGGCTTAAACGAGACGTGCCACCTACTAACATATGTCACCACGGAACTGTGGCTACACCGTAATTTCTCCACTTTGTCATCATTGCTTCTCACGATACCCACGGACTTATGGTGATGACACTTTTAAGGTGTCACCACTCGGTAGTAACAGATATGTAATTAATTACGTAATTACATTTACGTCATATTTGTTTATTTATTTCGTGAATTTACATTTTTTAAATTGGAATAAATTAAAAATACTAAGATAAAAGTTTAATTGACCCTATACCATAATATTTTAGTGAAAACTTTATAAAAATTATTAAAATGATTTTCAATGCAGTAGTTAAAAACGTATTACTAACGCTAATAATATAAATATTAAAAATTATAAAAAAAAATTATTATAAAAAGTATTATTATCAAAAATGTAAAATTTAGACTTTTAGGGATAGATCTTAATTAAGCACTGTAAAATGTGCCGTATTTATTATTCAAATAACCTTAGACTTGGCTTATAATTATTGTAGTTCCACAGATGACAACAGAACTACGGAATATTAATAACAGAACAATAGCCTTTGTAAGTTAGGATTGTATTGCACGTCGATGGACCGCCTGTAGATTCAGAAATATTTAGTTAATAAGGAGTATTATTTAGGATTAACTCACACCAACATAAAAGGATGGATGTGGCGCTGCGTACATTTCTGTTTATAGTAGCGCTTGCTCAACTTCTTCATGCCTCGTCTACACTACTCGAGAAGTTACCTCAATGAAGTGCTCATCAAAGTCAATCGCAGTCCGAAAAACGTGAATACATACTCGTGTAACTTCGCGAAGAGCTCAGTCGGCTTGATTCGCCCGCACCCTTAACATAAATAATGTACAAGAGGTAGCTGCTATATTTACGTAATTGTGTAAACAGTACTTTTATCGTGTTAGTTTAATAAGGTTTTAAAGTTAGATACAATATAATCATTATAATAAAGTATGATAAGGTACTAATTTGTCTAAACTAATTTAAACATAACCTAGCAAGGTGTAAGTATTACTACGTAGTACTATTATTTATTCTGTGGTATTACTTAGCTGTAATCGCTTCGATTTTTGGGCAGATTGCCAATCACTAAGTAGGAAGTTAATATATTATTTTCGTAAGTGGTTTGGATATTTTTTTGAGTTGTTTGGATATTATTTACCGGAGACCCTTTTTACTGGAAAAGAGGCATTCCATCTTAGTCCTCACGGGTGACAACGCATCTGCATTTTGATTCGCTAACAAGGATAAATGTAGATGTCTATGGGCCACAGCAACCACTTACCATCAGGTGGACTGTGTGCTCGTTTGTCACCATATCCTATAAAAAAAATATTTAGGCCTGTTTTCTGCTTATAGTGTCATTTAGGGTTTCTTAAATTTCCTTTGATCAGCTTATGGATGAAAAATTCACTTGTGTGTGTGTGTGTGTGTGTGTGTGTGTGTGTGTTTGGAACACACGCACTTAAATTTCTCTATATTTTTTTTCTATTTTTTAAAAAAACGTTACCCCACACTAGGATTTTCTCCTGTATCATGGAGGCAGTTTACAAACATTACAAGGACAAACATCCAGACCCGGAACAATTATTTGTAGGGCATACAAATACTTGTTCCGTGCGGGATTCGAACCCGCGGCTCCCAGCGCTGCAACTCATTGCTAAGCCACTGCGCCACGGAGCCGTCAATTTCAATTTCACACTAAATATTTTCATTTAATTACATACATCAATTGATATCAAAATCTAAATTCATTTTGTATACTCTCTTTGCACATCGCGCACACAAAAAATTTCTCGTAAGCAACGAGGTCCGTTTGCAACACCTTATCGCTTATATCACTGGGACGGTTATCCGACACTACCGGAAGAGAGATTAGAGGCAGGAGCAACGGCTTATGTGCAGGGTGAACACCGCCAACTTTCTGACTCCGGGCTGCAACTGAAAATTTCGTCACAGAAAAACCCAATGACTGGATTTTGGGCCGATCCGGGATCCATCCAGCACGAGACCTCATGATCAGGAAACCGATCATTCATCATCATCATTTTGTGATAATTTCATAAATTCAAGCAAAAAAGAACTTGTTCCTGTACCGATAAAGTGACCGGGTAACGCTTTACTTGGCACCCCGCTCCATCTTTATTAATTAAACTTGGTTATATGTAACGTAAATAATTTGATTGCAACTTTTTTTTTACACTTAATTAACATAAGGGTGTTTTAAAAGATCTGGTCCATTCGGCTGACTTTATGTATGTAATTTATATATGCATTAAGATTTTTTTTTAATTTTATGCGAAAATTTAATCATTAAAGTATTTAAGGTATCTTTCGATTTATCCATAGTAATTACTAATTATTAACTAGTATTTAACTTAAAAGGTAAACTTAGCTGCATATAATAAGGAATTAAATATAACATAATCGTGATTTATTTTTTAAACTGATTCGGCACTAATCTTTCATCAACGGCTAGTTTTACGCAAAAAATATTTAAGTTATCGTAATTCACATGATTCAACTAAAGTAACTCGTTATTTAAGTATAGTTGTCCCTTTCTATCTAGAAGTTCGTATCGGTAGGTAGAAATTTAAAAGGAATAACCACTAGCTATGCAACTAAAATTCCTGTTAATCACTTCAAAAGAGCTTCAAATGTTAGGGATTAAGTTTGCAACAGTAGTCGAATTGCGAGTTTGAATTCACGACTCTTTAAGTTCACAATACGCGTTATTATCTTTTATCCGTTAGATCTTCGTCGTTATTTATCAATGTGTACTTTAAAATTTCTCTAAATGATAGATCGAGGAAAATGTTATAGTCACTGTTATTTAATATTGTTTATAATATTGTTGCGCGCCACTATTAATGTCTTGTACATGGCAACACTAGTTACACTAGCGCCCCCTAGTGTCGAGTAAATGAAAGTGTTGCGCGCCACTATTAATGTCTTTTACATGGCAACACTAGTTACACTAGCGCCCTCTAGTGTCGAGTAGCAGAACTAGGAGAGTCGAGATCCTTCCAGAAATTTCGGAACCGAATGTACTCGAACATTCTAGATGTCGCTACAGTAGAAGGTTCTGGAAACTATCTGAGGCCCTATATAAGGCCGGTATAGACCACGACCGGGGCAGTATTGAATTGGCGATACAAGAGATTACTTCGAAGCGAAATAACGGCGAACTGTGTTTTATTATTAGTGTAATTTTAGATTGTAATTAGTGTTGTGTAATTAAAGTGTCAATTTTGGTAATTCAATCGGCAGTTTTTAATTGTCTCGAATCCCAAGCTCGTAACAATTGGTGTCAGAAGTGGGATCAAACATGCCGATTTTACCTAAAGACGACACGGAGGGTATCCGTACCCGAAGTCAACGCCAACAGGAGACGGACCAGAGACGAATTGGTAATGCAACGCCGCAAACGTCGGAGGGGCAGCTGCTAACCACGGAGGCCGGCCCGTCAGCAGCTTCTGCATCTGCAGCACCTGACTTAGGTGCTCTGATGATGATGCTGCAGGATCAGGCTCGCCGACAGGAGGAACAGGCTCACCGACAGGAGGAACAGGCTCGCCGACAGGAGGAATAGGCTCGCCGACAGGAGGAACAGGCCCGCCGACAAGAGGAACAGACCCGTCGGTTGGAAGAGCAGCTGCAGCGCGGTATGGAAGAACAGATGCTCCTCAGGAAGGACCTTCACGCTACCTTCGGGAAAGAGATAAAGGAGGTGAAGGATAGGGTTGCTCAACATGACAACCGCCTGTCGGAAGCTGAAACCCGAATCGACCAATTGAACAATCGGGTTGACAACGTGATGGCTGATGTGAAGAAAATGCTGGACGACCTCAAACTTGGGGATGGAATTACAGCTCCCGTAGTAGCTACAACACCTTCGCTGCGTGGATTCAAAGTGCCGCCGTTCGACGGGAGTTCTTCCTGGTCGGCCTACAAAATCCAGTTCGAGGCTGTCATGAAAGCGAACGGCTGGAATAAAAGTCAGGCCATGACTGCTCTCACCCTAGGCCTACGCGACCAGGCCTTAACTGTTCTGGAAGCTCTCGGTAAGGAAGTAACTTACGAGCAGCTCCTTGAGGCATTGGAGGCAAGATATGGCGATGCTCACCTGGAACACGTCTTTCGTGCGCAGCTCAAAGATCGCGTGCAACGCAGTAACGAAAACCTGCAGCAGTGGGCCCTTGAGGTGGAGAAGCTGGTTCGAAAAGCGTACCAGTCTGTACCTGCGCTCATTGTAGGGAACCTGGTGCAGACATTCATCGACGGCATCCGCGACCTTGAAGTCAGAGCTGCTGTGAGGCTCGGGCACCACGAGACGCTTAAGGACGCCTTGACCCATGCACTGGAGGTGGAAGCCGTGCGGCAGGATCATCGTTCCCACCGCGTCATGGAGGTTGCAGCAGCTACAGTTCAGGACCGCAATAAGGGCTACAGCCCTAGGTGCTACGGCTGTGGGGAAAGGGGCCATCTTCGATCCAGCTGCCCTAAACGAACTGTAGAAAGGGAAGGTGATCGATATCGAGAGGGTAGTGTGGCTGACAGCACCGCCCAGCAACAGCAGGGAAACTGGCGGGTGCTGGCTGATGTTAAAAGAGCCCCAAGGATTTCGATCTCACAAACCCATGATGGGAACAGCCTAATCATCAAGGGCGAAGTCAACGGAACGCCGTGTAAACTGACCATAGACACTGGAGCCTCTCGCACGGTTGTCAGTTCCCAACTTATAAGTCGGTTCCTTGGGGACTCCGCATACAACCGAGAACGCATTAATTTGGTGACAGCCACCGGTCAGCGCATACCCGTCCGTGGAGAGAAGGAGATGGAGTTGAAGCTAGGCAACATGATCTACCTGCATAATGTCATCGTGGCTGATATAATGGACGACTGCATCCTGGGCCTAGACTTTTTGAGGAAGAATTGTTGTGAGATCGACGTTAAGCAAGGTGTTTTGAAATGTGGACAAGAGGAACTTTTCGTGGAAGGGGCGTTACCAGGGAATGTGTACAGCCTTAAGAAGATTGTTCTTCCGCCGAGATCGGAAACGATTGTGCCGGTTAGACTTCCACGGAATCCTGGGCAAACTCTTCGTTGTGTACTCGTGGAAAGGGTAGACAATGACCTTCCATGGAAAGTGGCTCGAACTTTGGTCAGAACCGCCGACATCTCAGGAGTACGTGTGCTGAACCTTTGTGATCAGAAACAGATTATAGAAAAAGGCACATTGGTTGGTACTAGTGAGGAAGTGGATTGGTTGCGTCGGTGCGAATATCTATCGACTGGGACCCCCAGCAAGGATGGACAAACTAGAGTGACCACACTTTTAGAAGACTGTCGCAGCGTTCTCTCCCCGAATGAAACGGTCAAAGCGAAGAAGTTGTTACTCAAGTACGCCAATGTTTTCTCGTCAAACGAAGCTGACATAGGAAAGACTAGCTTAGTTCAACACAAAATAAACACAGGACAAGAATTGCCTATTCGTCAGCGGCCAAGAAGATTGCCTGTAGCACGTGAAAAGGAAGTGGAAACCATGATTGAGGGAATGGTGAAGGATGGTGTTATTGAACCTTCATCTAGTCCATGGTGTTCACCTGTGGTGCTGGTAAAGAAGAAGGACGGCAGCATGCGGTTTTGTGTTGACTACCGCCGCCTGAACGACGTTACAAAGAAGGACAGCTATCCCTTGCCAAGAATTAATGACACGCTGGACATGCTTACAGGCGTAAAGTGGTTTAGTACGCTGGATCTGAAAAGTGGCTACTGGCAGGTTGAAATTGACCCTAAGGACAAGGAGAAAACTGCATTCTCCACAGGAAAGGGCCTGTGGCAATTTAAAGTCATGCCGTTTGGATTGTGCTATGCTCCAGCAACGTTTGAAAGGTTGATGGAGCTTGTACTTACCGGGCTAATTGGAGATGCCTGTCTCGTCTATTTGGATGACATCATCATCGTAGGCCGTACGTTTGAGGAACACCTTCAAAACCTGGAACGCGTGCTCATGAAGATACAGAGTGCCAACCTCAAGTTGAGTCCAAAGAAGTGCTCACTATTCAAACGGCAAGTTAGTTTTTTGGGGTATGTAGTGTCGGAAGAAGGTATCCGCACGGATCCAGAGAAAATTGCTGCTGTCAAGGAGTGGCCGGTCCCAAAAGACAAGACACAGGTTAGAGCATTTTTGGGTTTGTGCTCTTATTATCGGCGATTTGTGAAGAACTTTGCATATATAGCCAAACCTCTGCACAAACTAACCGAGGAGAAGCGACAATTCTGCTGGGATGAAAGTTGCGATATTGCATTCCAGGAGCTCAAGAACCGTCTGTGCAAAACACCTATTTTGGGGTACCCTGATGCGGGCAAGGAATTCATAGTTGACACAGACACAAGTGATATAGGACTTGGCGGTGTGTTGTCTCAACGGAATTGTGATCAAGAGATTGTGATAGCGTACTTCAGCAAGTCTTTGTCAAAGCCGGAAAGGAACTATTGTGTCACAAGACGGGAATTGCTTGCTGTGGTAAAGTCCTTGCAGCATTTTAGCAAATATCTTCTAGGGCGGAAATTCTACTTACGAACTGACCATGCTGCACTGAAATGGCTATTGCAGTTCAAAAATCCGGAAGGACAAGTTGCAAGGTGGATTGAACTACTACAGGAATACGACTTTGTGATCGAACATCGCAGCGGGAAATCTCATGGCAATGCAGATGCATTATCAAGAAGACCTTGCCCTGAAGATTGCAAGCATTGTACTAGTCAAGAGGGTAAAGAAGTGGTATCTGCGAGGATATTCAGGACAGACCAGCTCAGCAATGAATGGAAGGACAGCCTACAACATGCACAGCAGGAAGATTCGGACATTAAGCCGATTCTGGAATGGATGAAGGCCAGTGCTCCTAAGCCCAAGTGGAGCGACGTCTCAGCAATGAGTTCGACCACGAAAAGCTATTGGGCCCAATGGGACAGCTTGCTGATTCAGGATGGAGTCCTGTGCCGTAAATGGGAAAATAGTCGGGGAGACAGGTGTCATTTGCAAATGGTTGTCCCTAAGGCTAAAGTACCGGATGTTCTCCAGCTGTACCATAGTGGTTGTTCAGGAGGCCACCTGGGAGTTAAACGAACTCTACTGAAGATCCGAGAACGGTTTTACTGGGTCCACTGTCGTGACGATGTCGAGGACTGGTGCCGCAAATGTACAAGTTGTGCGGCTGTAAAGGGACCTCAAATTCGTAGTAGAGGCGCATTGAAATTGTACAATGTTGGTGCACCATGGGAGAGGATAGCCATTGACGTTGCAGGGCCGTTTCCGGAAAGTGAAAGTGGTAACAAGTATTTCATGGTTGTGATGGATTACTTTACTAAGTGGCCAGAAGTCTTCGCCATTCCAAATCAAGAAGCTTCAACAGTTGCAGATAAACTAGTTCATGAAGTCTTCTGTCGTTTTGGAGTACCTTTAGAGATTCACAGCGATCAAGGAAGGAATTTTGAGTCTCAAATATTCCAGGAAACTTGCCGAGTTATGGGTACCTCAGAAAACACGAACAACTTCTTACCACCCACAATCTGATGGAATGGTAGAAAGATTTAATCAGACATTGGAGAGGTACCTAGCAAAAGTTGTGGAAAAACGGCAACGAGACTGGGACAGGCATATACAACCGTTTTTGTTGTCATATCGAAGCGCTGTTCACGAAAGTACATCAGTGACACCAGCTTTCGCAAACTTTGGGAGAGAATTGCGGCTGCCTGCAGACCTGATCACCGGAATACCACCTGATGCCCCACGCAGTATAACCGATTATGCAAATGACTTGCGGAACAAAATGAATGACATTTATGAGCACGTCAGACAGACGGGCCAGCAAACGTCTGAGAAGATGAAAACACGGTATGACCGCAAAATGAACAACAAGGGGTTTGATGAAGGTTCACTAGTGTGGTTACACAATCCAGTTCGCAGCAAAGGGAAATCTCCTAAGCTTCAAGCTAAATGGGACGGACCGTACCGGATTGTGACAAGGATCAATGATGTAACCTACCGCATACAGAAAGGTGCCAGAGGTACTCCTAAGATTGTCCATGTGGATCGACTGGCGCGTTATTATGGGGCCAATAATGCTCGGGACGAGCATGTCTTAGGAGGGGGCAGTGTTGCGCGCCACTATTAATGTCTTGTACATGGCAACACTAGTTACACTAGCGCCCCCTAGTGTCGAGTAAATGAAAGTGTTGCGCGCCACTATTAATGTCTTGTACATGGCAACACTAGCTACACTAGCGCCCTCTAGTGTCGAGTAGCAGAACTAGGAGAGTCGAGATCCTTCCAGAAATTTCGGGACCGATATGTACTCGAACATTCTAGATGTCGCTACAGTAGAAGGTTCTGGAAACTATCTGAGGCCCTATATAAGGCCGGTATAGACCACGACCGGGGCAGTATTGAATTGGCGATACAAGAGATTACTTCGAAGCGAAATAACGGCGAACTGTGTTTTATTATTAGTGTAATTTTAGATTGTAATTAGTGTTTTTTTTTTTTTTTTTTTATAGGAGAGGGGGCAAACGAGCATGCGGCTCACCTGATGGTAAGTGACTACCGCCGCCCATGAACAACCGCAACACCAGGGGAATTGCAGATGCGTTGCCGGCCTTTTAAAAAGGAGTAGGCTCTTTTCTTGAAGGTCCCTAAGTCGTATCGGTCCGGAAAAATCGCTGATGGTAATCGATTCCACAAGGAAGTCGTGCGAGGAAGAAAACATCTTCTAAATCGCACAGTGGTGGACCGCCAATCATCCAGATGGTGTGGATGGTATCGAGAGTTCTGCCGCGATGTGCGTTCATGAAATTTGGCGGCTGGGATTAATCCGAACAATTCCTCAGAGCACTCCCCATGGTAGATGCGAAAGAAAATGCAAAGAGATGCAACATCTCTTCGCAGTGCCAATGAATCGAGCCGATCGGAAAGGGCTCGGTCGTCGACGATTCGAGCCGCTCTGCGCTGGATGCGGTCAAGTGGAAGGAGCTGGCACTGGGGAGCCCCTGCCCAGAGATGGGAACAGTATTCCATGTGAGGCCGAACCTGCGCCTTGTAAAGTTGCAGGCGGTGTGCCGGCATGAAATACTGTCCCGCTCTGCTGAGCACGCCATACCATTGTGTAATTAAAGTATCAATTTTGGTAATTCAATCGGCAGTTTTTAATTGTCTCGAATCCCAAGCTCGTAACAATATTTATTTTATTCAAAATTAATACATATCGAGTTTAATAATAAATTAACCAACTACATAAAAAAAGTTTAGTTAAAAGAGAAAAAATGTATACCCTAAGACACTTCCACAACTAATACGAACCTAACAACACCGTACTATGTTGAAATACGTCAAGCCGGAACGTTCCAAAGAAATAGACATACATACGTACATAATATATACACTTGAAAAGCATTACCCTCATTGTGGGGCATTAATAGTCATATAATATAGCGGCAACTAACCTAATAAACGGATTTACATTTAAAATATCAACATTACCAGTAAAAATATTGCATATTCCACAACAAATTTATGTTCAGAAATTATATTAAAATAGTTTTATTTGCTTGCTGCAGCTATATTATGATTATCTCACAAATGGGCCGGCTTAACCGGAGAAGGACAACGCTCCCACAGAACACCAGCGTACAATAGCAGCTTAGAACTTCTGTGTTTCATATGGGTGTGGCTATAATATCCAGATACCCTTTTTACTGGAAACGAAGCATTCTATCGTTGTCCTCAGGGGTGTAAACGCATCAAAATTTTGATTTTTATTTGAAGATAGATGGTGATGCCTAGGGGCAACAGCAATCACCACTGTGTGCTCACTTGTCACTCTTATTAAATAAAAAATAAATGAACCAATAATTCATAAAATAAAAATTTCTTAACGCGTGATTGCTTAGGCCAGCTTTGGTATTATTGCCTGAATATATATATATATATATATATATATATATATATATATATATATATATATATAAATTATTAATATAAGTTGAGATTTAAATATATATTTTCATTCTGGGTCTTTTCTCGCTCGACGGATAAGTATAGCCAAGCAGCGAGGAAACGCAACCAGCGTTCTTGTCACGATACCGTTTCACTTTTCTGTTCTTTATTATAGTATTTTTTTTAATAGTTGTGTTTTATTTAGATTTTATTTTATACTATGTTTTAACAATGTCAATAAGGAAAAATATTTTCAATTGCTAAAAAGGTTTATAGATTAAGATTAGAAACTTGATGTACATTCATAATTAAACCTGAAAAATCATTTATATTGATATTCAAATTCCTTTAAATGATTAGAGTAAAATTTTAAACCGAATCTTCTTATTTTTACTATGTAGTACAACATCAACAATCAGAAGCGTTTATATAAAATTAAAATAAACCAAACTTTATTAGAAAAGGGAGACTCGCCGACACCGCTTTCAGAGGAGATCCCTCTGTATCATAACAAACAAAATTGAGATTATGAGAATAAACTCAGAAATCCACGTACATTGTCGTTAGTATCTGTGGTGTTTATTTATAAAATGTTCTAAGTTTAACGTTCTACGACGACATAACAAGTGAAGACGATAACGATTTAAACAGTGATTCAAGGTTCTTTCTACAGTGGGGTGGCCTGTGCCCAGCTGTATTTCTTTTGTACAAGTTAGTTTTCAAGGGGGAGCGTGCTGCTGCATTATACTGTTGAGTTGGGCCGCACGCGACTGGCCGAAGTTACCCCACTGTCACAGAAGACCGTGAAGCGCTGTCAGCGTTTCATTGGTTAGTGTCAGGAGCCAGAGCCCATTTTCCACCCACTTTTATTTTCCTATCTGTTTTCTTCCACGTTGATGAATATTATACGGCTCCGTGGCGCAGTGGTTAGTAATAAGCAACGGCGCTCAAAGCTTGTCCTTGTGCAATTTATGTATGTAAACTGCCTCCACGATACAGGAGATAATCCTAGTGTGGGGATAACGTTTTTTTTTTTTATAAAAAGAACAATAAAAATTATTTACTTACAGGTTATTCTTAGTGTTTTACATTTTGTGTGGTAGAGCCACGTTGCAGCTATATTATGGTTATAACATGGGTCAGCTCGACTGGGGTAGGGCCACGCCTTCATCATTATCATCATCATCATCATTACAATTCTTCACAAATCCATTATAGAATATATTCTTTACATGGTCGAGTTGATGCAGGTATATTAGTAGTATAGTCGTAGCACGAATGGGTCGGTACGACCGGGGAAGGACCACGCTCTCACAGAAAACCAGCGCAAAATAGCAGCTTAACGCTGCTGTGTTTCGTATAGTGAGCGTAGAGAACCGGAGACCATTTTTACTGACAAAGAGGCATTACATCTTAGTCCTCACGGCTGACAACGCATCTGCATCTTTAGTCTTTATTGAGAATAGATGTAGATGTATATGGGCCACAGTAACCACTTACCATCAGGTGGACTGTGTGCTCGTTTGTCACCCAATCCTATAAAAAAAAGAATATAGGCCTCTCCGAGGAAAGGAAAGGCCACAAAGCGCAGTCTTGCATCCATTGACTTCCTGTATTACTTACCAGATTTGTAACTTAGGCGTTATTCACTACATACTTATTTATACCTTTTACATTCGTTTTGACGCCATTTGCCGCCAGTTCGTGACATTTTCACAAACTCTACTAAATAATGTTTATATAGGATCGAATGTATCTATCTAATTATTAACTGTCATAATAATTATATAATCTAATATTTAATGTATAAAAGATATGCATCGCAAATCTTTGATATGGTTAAAAATGATAGCTACTTCTCTAATGTAAGGATAAAGACACGGATCATATGAATTTTTAATATTAAAATCGCATATTATATAAACGAATTCTTGTATAGTATGTACTTATGTGAGTGTATTATAAATTATGTGTAATTTATTTCTCGGGAACCGTTCAAACGATTTGAATCAAATTTTGTATTTAGATAAAGTTTCACTTTCCAAGTTTATCTAGATAGGTTACGTCTTTGAAATATTTTTTTAACGCAGAGAAAGCTCCTTCGCCTAGATGCTATACATTTCAAGTATGCAACTTTCTTTTTAAATACCTGAAGATATCCTCGTTCAGAAAACGAATTATTATAATTTAGAAAACGAAAGTACATTTAGTAAATAAAGTGAATATTTTGATAAATAATTTACATTATGGATAATCCCTTAGAATCGTAGTTAAAAAACTTCAAATTATGTGTTGGTAGCGATAAATGCAAAAATTTAATATTGTGAAAAAACAAACTAATGCATTTTAGTAAAAAACTCAGAAATTGATCCTTTAAAAGAAAACTCTAAATGTCTTAAAATTGAAGTCAATGAATTTTCATTCTTATCATGATTAGGCTATCATAATGTTGTAAGAAATGGTGTGGACAAAATTCTGACCCAAGTGGGCCAAATATTTTTCCTGTTCTTAGAATTGTTTGAGTTACTTGTTAATAAATAGTAATTTCTACCTATTATAAGTTAATAATTTAATTAGCAGAGCTAAAATGCGATATTTTTACATCTGTAAAATGTAAAGTACAACAAACTTAAAATTTTGAAACGTATCCACAGACTAGCAAGTGGATTCTGCCGCATCAGACGGCCATCTTGTGAACTAAATTTACTCGTAGCAAAATGATACATGACATTTTTTTTTTATTTGAAGCAGCTATACGAGGTAAAGGACATCCCAAGTAATAGTCACTTGCTAAAGTATGAGGAGAGCTTCACCTTGCATTTCTGGCAGCTGCATACTTTCTAAGCGAACAATATCTACACTTTTTAAAATTTTATTGATAATAGTGCACCAATTATTTATACCTAATTTTATTATTATCGATAAAAAGGCGTTTACTTCAGTCCTTTGCATTCGGCATGCAATATACTCAAAACGATATTTATTTAATATTGCTTTATTTTTCGACCTATATTTTAAAAAATGGGGGTGTTGTTCCACGCAATTATTAGTTTTTTTTAAACATCACCAAAATATCTAACAATAGCCTGAGCAGGATAGGTACACTTTTTTCTTGCTACATTTTTATATTCTCTATGTGTTATCCACTTATGAACCTTGGCATTTTCTTTTGTGGTGAGTCCTTTCTCCATAAGTGGCACTTGATTTTTGAAACAAGTTTCATACATTATACAATTACGTAGTCGGCTTGACGTACGTCAATAATTACGTACGTCATGCCTATTCATTGCCGTTTTGCGTCGTGCGTCGTGCATTACCTTAACGGGACGTACAGCAAGATGAACCGCGAATTTTCCTTCGAAGTATTTTTTTCTGTGATAATGGACTCGTACGATTATACTTTTGTCAATGTCAAGTATAATAAGAAATTATAAATTTAATTGTCAAAGTTTCTTCCACTCAGCTTCAATTAATTTAAACATTGATGTTAGCAAGATCTTACGTTAAATTCCTTTCCTGTTGTCTCTTCTTGATAGCAGGTTTCAGTCTGGGCCTACCGTTGCTGTGTAAGCCGCGTCCGGTTTTAAAGAATAAAGGCTGATGTTTTTAAATTCCTCTTGTGCTGTATTTCTCGAAGTTTCTGTATGTGAGCATCGAGAACAAATCTAAGCTCTCCCTTGCTTGTTTTAAATTGCCTCTATGTTGTATTTCTCGAAGTTTCTGTATATGAGCATCGAGGACCAAATCTAAACCTTCTTTGGCTTCTCCTACTGGCAAGTTAGTCGAGGGCAATAGTAGAGTTATCTGGATTATTAATTGCGTGTACCTGAAAAAAATTAAATTAAATATGTAACAGCCTGTACGAGTCCTGACTTTGAGCTTTATCTAGAATAGTATTTATCAAATATCACCACATGATATGCCGTAATAACGACGCGATTAGGTTTTATATCCGCGTGAATTTGTATACCAGTTGCAGTGATACTGGTCTTGCACGACTTGCATAGTTACTCGCAAAAGACAACAAACTTCTTGATACAGAATGATAAGAAACATATCCCTAGAATTCGCTTAGCGATACTAGGCTGCCACTAAAGAACCTTCGGCATAGGGTTTCTGTTCTTCGAGCAATGTGACCGACTCATTACCACTTTTCTTTACTGATCCGTTGGGCTATATCGGTAAGTTTTAAGTTTAGGTTCTACTGCGGATATCACGAAGTCTATCACGCAGAGAAACTCCGAGCTCTTCCTCTCCATAGCTGGGCAACCTTGAGCTTCTTCATACTGCCAGCAGTGAAGGACCATGTTTTAGATTAGAAATCTGTCCACATCATCATTGCAGCCATACGCTAGTGTCAGTAGCGAAAGTCTTATCCTACATTATTACTAACTAAAATAATAAACAAGAAACCATCGAAATTGGTTTACCCAGAATAAAGTTATGAGGTAACACACTTTAAAAAAACATACAATCGAATTCATTACCTCCTCCTTTTTAAAGTCGGTAAAAAATCCCGGCTGCGTTAAGAAGTTTACTAAAACAAACCTTCCCCTCCATTTTTATATTTGCAGATGCAATATATAAATATTATATAGTCTGTGTCACTCACCGATATATAAAAATCCATCAAGGCGTTTAGATATACATACATACTCTCGAAAAACCTTACCCTCCTTAAAAATATAAATGTTCGTTAATTTAAGCGTCCGACTTATGTGCATACACGAATTAAATCGTCTGCCATGCATTATTTAAATATATATTAATTAAATAAATGTATTTTTATACTAATCTCTACTCCTTGACAAGTGCATGTGAAGGTTATCTTAATTTACAAAACTTAGAAGACTGCGGAATTCGATATATTTTAGACGGAATATTGGCTTTTCTTTTTCAAAATGTTCGCGCTAAAATATGGTGGCACGACCCACATACTGCATATGAGCATATGAATTTGCACCACTAATTATTATGTATATTATAATACCTATAAACTAAATTAAAATAAACATCTCAAAATATTAATTGAATATGTAGTTTTAAGAAAGACAGACTAAACTATTTCATGATTTTGTAACTATTGTAACGGCAAATATAACCTAAATGCGTAAATATAATAATAATAATCCTGAATAAAGCACAGTTGTGTGCATTTATGATTAAGAATATAATATAACCGTTGTCATTGTAACAGTGAATAACGCGTTTCGTGTCCTTAAGAAGTGCACACGAAGTAGTCGCCAAGTTTCAATAATTAAACTTGGCAAATTATATAATTAACACTATGTATATCTATAAAACATTATATGATACAGGCACATATAAATATCTTAAAATGGTAGTGCCGAATAGTCTATATATTATAAATAATCGTAATAAAATTTTGTCTATTGTGTTTAGATGTAGGCTACGTTTCCTAACTAAAATATCTCCTAGTTCTTAGATGTGTGTTTATGACAATATTCATATCATCACAAAGACATTATACTTACGAAGTAACATTATTAAATCTGTGCATATACTATTAACGTCCCGGCAACGACAAAGGCCAACGCCTTACTGCAAGTCGTGGTACCTTTGTAATACGTGATACGTTCCTTCTTCGGTTTAATCTCATTTTAAAACTATAGCAGGTTATAAAACATGTTGACTTTGACCAAACGAATTTTTTATTTTCTTACGTCGAAAAATAAAGAGTTTTCATTTCATTTCATAACTTCTATGTATCGCCAAATAGCAAAACTAAATTACTCAATGCTCAACCAATGTAATTTAAGTTCGTTTCTCTCAGAACACAAATTTCAAACTCTCATAAGAGTGCCAAGATCAGATTACTCTTAGAGGTTATTCTTCCATTTTCTAGTTTCATAAATGGCATAAAAATATTCCAGACAGTTGCCAACTTTACCTTTAGGGTAAATAATAAATAGCAATAAGTACTTTGGGTTAGCAAATTGACACAAAAAGTTTAGGTCAATTGGCACAAACTTAAGTGGCACATAAATAAATACCATGAATAATTAATTTTAATGTCTTAAACTAGTGTTGAGAACGCGTTGCATGCTGTTTTGTATACTTATAATATGTGTTTTATATGAAAATAAAATTTCTTAATTTATACGCGTCAAGTGATTTTACGAGTATGACGTATATTATTTTAGTAGGTGGGTAATATTGTTTAAACAAATAGTCGTGTAAATATTAAATGTTACAGGTCTCATGCAAACATTGTAAAAGTGGAAGAAACTTAAGAATTATGTATCTACTATTACTTTTTTATCCGTTTTAATATTGCTTATAAATATTTATTGCATTTTATTACTTTTATAATTTAATACTATAATGCTACATTTCAAAATATTAAATTTAATGTAATATTACAAATAAAATTAGAATTCATTGCACGTAAAAGCATTGTAGGAAATTAAGTTTGAATTAAATTTACTTGAAAGTAATAAATACATCATTTAATCCCAGGGATCGATCTGGGTGGGTCACCATCTCCTTACCTATTTCTGTGGACAAATGGGAGTGCTTTCACTGCTGCGTTCCTTTCTGTAGAGTATACAGAGCTAGCGTAATTACAGGCTTGACACTAGGAGGTGAGGACGTATCTGTAACCTTCTTTGTCTGAGGTTGGCTGCAGGTGTTTATGGACTACAGAAGCTACTTACCATCACTTAACATCATGGCCTGCAGGTCGATTGTAATTTAATGGACAAAAAAACTCAGAATATCTGGACAGGCGGTTTATGACATTTTCCAACATCAGTCTGCCAGAAACACATTGACATATTCTCCTTTACTTCCAAGAATCTTCAATGCTTTATATATACATATTTTTTTTATTAACAATTGAAGAAGGATTGTGTTTATGCCTGCATGTATTTTTAATGTCCGTTAAATTTGTTTACTTTGTCATAACGGCCCTAGTTTTTAAAATAGACCTAGTCTTTAAAATAATTAATTCATGGTAAAAATCTCATTAAAATAATTAATTTATGAAAAATAAAACATAGGAACATAGCATTAAAAGATTTGTGCTTATATCATTATCCAGGGAGAAAACAGAGAAATAAGTTTGTGTGTACTAAACGCAGCCCAGATGTCACCTATCCTATAGAAATCAAAATATTTATCTTTATGTAAGTAACCAAGATCTGTATGGGAAGATATATATTACTCAGTTTGTATTTGTGTTACAAATCATCAAACGGCATACCTGTGAGGGGGGGGGGGGGGTGCTATTCAAACTGGCTAATATGTGTCACAAATCTTAACAAATTCTTTTCAAAATATATTTTTGAAACCTATGAATTTAATAATTCTTAAAGTGGTATATGTCGGTAGTTTTGATTATATTAATAATGGTATTTAAAATGTTACCACAATTTTTCCAATTAAAAAGTTTTTTAACTAGAATCGTTTAAAAATTGAACGTTATACGCATCGCATCGGTTAGACGGCTTAGTTAAGAATGTATCGTATCGTATATTCGACAACCTAAACAGTAGGATGTACTAAATATTTAGGGCTTAAATTTTTATATCGATGTTTTAAAAAAATAAAAACTACTTTTAAAACAACTTACTGTTATATCGACTGGACTTATTAATTAACTCTTTTTTAGATGTCTTGAAAGATGTTTTCCATTTAAGAAAGCTAAATCCTCTTATTTTGATAACCTTTTACAAATCTAATCTGTATTTATTATATTTCATAATATATTATAATTAACTTTGATTAAATCAATTTATATAAAACTTCGGTCCACTTAAATTTCTTATTTATATATGTAAGAGGCTTATTACATTTCACGATTTATCGGGCCCTGTCCATCGTGTGCCCTGCCTACCAGACAGGGTGCTGATTATTACACTACGCTAGAAATCGCTTCCTGCCTCAGTTGTTACTCGAACGTGGAAATGATTGCACGTCTAGCATTATGGCGCAGACTTTATCTAAACGTCAAAAATTGCTTTATTGGTTTTTTTACGTGGTAGAGCCATGCTACAGCTATATAAGCAGTATAGTTGTAGCACAAATGGGTCGGCTCGACCGGGGAAGGACCACGCTCTCACAGAATACCAGCGTAAAACAGCAGCTTAACACTGCTGTGTACGTATGGTGAGTGCAGAGAACCGGAGACCCTTTTTACTGGAAAAGAGGCATTTCCATCTCAGTCCTCACGGGTGACAACGCATCGGCATTTTGATTCGCATATGAGGATAAATATAGGTGTCTATGGGCCACAGCAACCACTTACCATCGGGTGGACTGTGTGCTCGTTTGTCACTCTATCCTATAAAAAAAACTTTGGCTGGCGGTAACGTCCAAAGCCAAGCTAAAAAAAGGAAGGAAAGTTAAATGTGGATGAAAAAATATTTGCTCCTCAGAGAAAAAATATCGAATATGCAAATAGTCAGCGTTTTGGATCCAACAGACCTACGAAACTATTTTAAAGAGTAGGTGAAAACCAATTCGACGAGTTATTAAGCTTAGTAATTTCTAGCCTTTAATAGAAAAAAAAATACTTTGATTTCTTATATTTACGCGAACACTACACATTGATTAAAACTAGTTGTATGGATTCTATCGCGTTTAATTTTTTTTTATTAATTCCCGACGTTTCGGATGCTTTACAGCAACCAGTCCCCCGAGACCATGGGTGGTAAAACATCCGAAACGTCGGGAATTAATTAAAAAAAAAATTAAACGCGATAGAATCCGTAAAAGAAGTTTTATTCAAAAGAATACTTTTTTAAGAGAGATTGGTTGTCACTTTACGATTTTGGCCACTGGAAACTCCTATCGAAATTTGATAAGGCATTTCTTTGTAGATGTCGATGACATTGAGAAGGATCTTTTTCTTTAGCGCATGACATAAATACGAGTAATGATTTAGAGAGTAGATCGACATAGTAGAATTTTAAATAAACAAACGTGTAGACTCTGCGCATGCGGCCTTGCAACCACAGAGTACTTTTACTTGCAACTGAGCTCCCTGCCTCCCTGTCTCTTATTACACTACACGATCCACAGCGCGGCAGGGAAGCAGGGCGGTCGGAACCACTCGGTCGCCCTGTTTAGGGACCCTGACTCCCTGTTTCTTATTACACTACCCTGTCCCTGCGGGCAGGGCCCGAGAAATCGTGT
Source organism: Parnassius mnemosyne (assembly GCA_963668995.1). NCBI lineage: Eukaryota > Metazoa > Arthropoda > Insecta > Lepidoptera > Papilionidae > Parnassius > Parnassius mnemosyne. The sequence goes on along the minus strand of CAVLGL010000082.1, from coordinate 68,956,525 downwards.
AATGTAATAAGTCTTTATGTGAACTGTCATAACTGATTTTAAACCATAGACATAAAATATACTTCCTAAGTCTATGTTTAAGCTATACTCTTGACAATATTTTATTGATTTCGAAAATCAACTTTAGTCATAATGAATTAATACGTAGTTTTATTAATAATAAGTTATTTTATGGGCACCAAAATTCTTTTAAAGGCCAAATTAACAAATAATTGAGTTCTATTTTGTGACTGGCAACGCCTAACGCTAAGTTACGTGTAAACTGTAAACTTAATAACCATTAAACTTACATCTGCGACATACTCGTATCCCTTAAGGAATAATTTTCAATTAAAAGCCACTCCAATGTTTGAAAATCTGACTAATTATATTTACATTAACATACACATTCAATATTAAAGGATATTCAGTAAAATATCGACAGTATGTTTGATATCTTACATATTTTTCTCTAGACCCAAATCCTAGTCACAAGAGATTGAAATGAATGGGAAAAAGTCCTAATAAATAAAAAATAAATAGTACTATAAAATAGTACTAAATTTATCAAATTAATTTTCCGACATGTTTGTAAACTGTAACTATTTAGAATAAAGTTCCATAATCATGATAGTCACTCAACTAGTGTCCGTGTATACTTGTAAGTAGTAGTTACCTAATTTAAATCACTAGGTTCAGAAGTGACCGCTGTATTTGAACTACTCAGTAAATTTATCTGTTTCTTTATTATATTTAAATAATTTGAAAGCATTATTAAAGGAAAATACAATTTACATTCCTAGAATATCACTCTTTTCAAAAAAGTTCACAATGTTTCTGTTTTGTCTCAAAACTAAGGATTCTTTCGATAAGTATGGAATTTAAGAAATATATGTATTTAATAACACTAATATTACCATAATTATGTTTATATATATATTTATATATATATATATATATATATATATATATATATATATATGTTATAGTTGCAGCACGTATGGTCGGCTCGGGGAAGGACCACGCTCTCACAGAATACCAGCGTAAAATAGCAGCTTAACGCTGCTGTGTTTCGTATGAACAGTAGCCAACTGAAGACCCTTTTTACTGGAAACGAGGTATAATATCTTGGTCCTCACGGGTGACAACGCATCTGCATTTTTATTCTTTATTGAGGGTAGATGTAGATGTCTATAGGTCACAGCAGCCACTTACCATCAGATGGACTGATGGTAAGTGGACGCATGTATGCGTAGTTATATGTATGTAAAGGAGGCGAAACAGGCGTGTCAGGATCATGTCAAATGGTTGTCCGTAGTGTGCCTACCCCTCCGGGCGACATGCCAGAGTGTTTATGTAGTTATGTTATGTTTATGAAAGTAACACCAAATTTTACTTTAGAAGTCGTTATACTATAAGTATATTATGATTCCAAAGTCTCACGTTTGGGCAAACTATTGCCGTAACGCTCCAGAAAGAGTTTTTATATCAATTAAAAATGAATGCTTTGAAGAAGAAATTAATTAATGGAATGTCGATATTTTAAATTATGTTTAGGTAACCTATAAACTTCGTTGTATGTACATTTTTCTACCACCAGGGCAAATAGTCGGACACCAGGGCGACGTTACGTTGTATAAGATGAAATAATTGACTGATTTCATGGCGGGAAGTTAATTTGTTAGGCTAATTTAAAACTTAATAATTATTTCTGAAATTTTAGTTTTTTTTATCTCAATTAAATTGAAGAGAGTTAAAAAATGTGCTAATAATTAAAGGTTGCTCTTTAGTCTGTTATTTCATCTTGACTGATGGATTGTTTCGTGTAAATAGCTACATACACTACAAACCGAAATGTAAACCACAAATGTGCGCAGATGGCTAATCTCCGTTCAGACAGGCCGCTATGACCAAAGAACTTCCACAAATTGGGCATTTGTGTTAAATATAAGACTAAGCATTTTTTGGGCATTGGTGTGGGTTAAGTAGACCTAGTATAAATTGTCTTGTATTACATTAACGTGTAAATGTTTATGTCACAATAAAAAAATAAACAAAAAAATACATTACACAGTATTCAGTATGTGTAAACTGAAAGTACCACTGTTGTTTTATAGAATAAGGGTTGTCACACATATAAAAACGTTGTTTTAGATCGGACAAGTATTAACTGCTCTTTACTGTATAATTCTTCAAAGCAAGAGTAGTACCATCTAGGGCTTCGTCGCCACTCACCATCAGGTGGTACTGTGGTCAAACACTGGCTTATAATAAGGAGAAAAAATAATATGTTGGTGTAATTACACAATCTTCATAAGTTTTCATATGTCCAATATCACAGAATAAATAACAGTACTATACTAATATACATGATGTAGTTCTGTAATCATAGACTTCTTTATAATATATATACTTTATATATTATTAGATACCTGTTACTGTCTTTGGAAGTATGCAATATGTATGTGTGTGTGCTTTTCTGTAATCCCCAGCATCTAATTCTATAATAACTGTCATAATTATCGATATTAATTAATGAACTTGTTCATCTAAAATATTGCATTGGTTCTTGTATCATATTGCATTTAGATACAGATACGACTCGGAGCATATGTAAAACAGTAGGTATTAGATATTTATTCAAAATATAACAAAATTAAGATTAAAAAATATAACAATTTAAGATAAGGCTTAATAATTTTAATTAGCACGTAGCTATGCTTTCGCAGTAGCAAGTGCAAGGTATTCTAATAGTCTTCGAAAATAGATTTATTGACGAATAAAGTAGTGTGACGTGGTAATAAATGTATATATCATCGTATATTTATCTAAGTGAACGTACCCATTAAAATTCAACTTTAATTTCAAAATTTAATTACATATTTCCTACTTTTGACGTGGTAGAACCATGCTGCAGCTATATTAATAGTATAGTTGTAGTACGAATGGGTCGTCTCGAACACTTGAAACTCAACTCGAACTCTCACAGAATACCAGCGTAAAATAGCAGCTTAATGCTGCTGTGTTTCGTATGGTGAGTGTAGAGAACCGGAGACCCTTTTTACTGGAAAAGAGGCATTCCATCTTAGGCCTCACGGGTGACAACGCATCTGCATTTTGATTCACAAACGAGGATAAATGTAGATGTCTATGGGCCACAGCAACCACTTACAATCAGGTGGACTGTGTGCTCGTTTGTCACCCTATCCTATTAAAAAAATACTTTGTAAACATAGTTCATAAATAAGTAGTTTATAAATTCAGATTATTTTACTTATAACTTAAAGATTAAGTTACTTAAAGATAAAGATGTTTAAAATGTAATTTTAGGGTAGTGCAAAGTGTTAAATTATACATTCAGTAATACATCTAGATCTAAATTACATTACTAAATTATAAGCGAAGTGTAGAGCGGCTCCCCACTAGATGAAGTGACGACCTGGTTAGAGATGCAGAAAGTCGAAGGATGCAGGCAGCTTAGGACCGTAGGCTTTGTGGCATTCCTTGGGGAGAGGTTTAAATTCAGCAGTGGACTTGTGACTTGTGAAGGGCTGCAATGATGATGATACTAACAAAAATGTAATGGACTCCCTTCGATCCGAATTGTTGCGAATAAATCGTACTCGTCTTCTTCATCATCCCGGTAATGGTCCACTGCTGGATATCTTCCCCGCGTTATAAGGAAGACTTGACGATTGCAGTACCAGATGTTCGCCGGTCTCGGTATTCCACGAGATGATTATCCTCCGTCTATAAGTCATAAGATTTTTCTGGAATTCCTCATATTCACCTCCTTCCACACCCATGAAAATAAAAACTTCTATGTACACCTACTGCACGGCAATTGAGAGCAAAAACTGTGTCACAACTGTGGATCGCGGAAGCGGGAGCGGGCGCGGGCGCGGACTCGGGCGCGGGGCGGTAGCTGGCACAACCAATATACCACGCAAGAGTTTTCACCAGTTACTGTTTTCAGGCAAATACGATATAAATTAACATACTTATATAAAATAAACTTCAAATCATGTCGACAAAGTGCATAAATAAATGATAAGAACATATTATTAAGAATTAGTCACATTAAACAAAATCATTGTTATATTGTCAAAATAACGTTGGCGGTTTACAAAAAAGGGAACTAGTTTTCTCGGCCGCTCACAGGCGACTGAAGGAGTTACGGAGAATTGACTGTAACTTAGTGTGGAATGTTTTAGTACCGTAGTGCACGTCTAGTGGGATACATAGAAGTCTTTGCATGAAAATGAGTTCTTAATAACTTAATATTGAACGTACATTTCATATTGTTGTGGAATTCATAAAGTGGTTTCGAATATTCTAACTCTAATACGACCTTGAGTCCATGGGTCACAAATACTCACTAATGAAAACTAAGGGACACAGTGCTACAATAAGATGAGAATGCAGTCTAAGATGTACTTGACCTAACATCATAGACAATAAGTTATACGTACTCGTATATGACATTCAGAGGTAAATACTGGGAATATGCACAAGATATAACTAATTTAGGTTTCATAATCGAACAGTGTCCCCGTAATTGCAACAAAATCCCTAAAATTGCAGTCTTCCTATTATATTAAAATATATAATAATAGTTATATTATAAAAAAATATTATATCGCATATTAGAATAGAAGAATGATGAAAGCGTGTTTGGAAAGAGATGAACAATGTTCGCTTATTTATTTACAGTTTGACTAAACTTTGGGAATTGTTTACCGATTAATTAACGGTCCTTGTGTTTTTAAGAGCATTCACATAGTCGCCTTTTACGAAACAAACGAGGTAAAATAGTTACGTAGTATAATCATATACGTAGTAACACGAAAAGATTCAACCCACATTAGTATAAAAAATAAGAAATATTCGTTCAAACAAACAAAAAACAAAAAAGCACCTTAGAAGCCATACTTTCATAGTAAAAATAATTTCAGCTAAAATCGCAGTTGATAACAAAAATGTAAACAGATTGAAATCAGCCATTATAACTAAATACCGATACAAAATTAAAACGTCACTAAATATGGAAAAAAACTAAAATATAACTTTTTGTGGGTTGTGTTCCTTTTGCCTGACTACGTCCATTCATTTTTCATTTAATTTTAATATAATGTCATATAAATATTATTACATTCTTTCGTTTTTAAAGATTTCTCCTACCCTCACAAATTAAAAAAAAATTCTGATATTTTTTACTTGTTCACATTCAAATTCACTGTATCCCATATGATTTCATTACGCGAACTAGTTCGGCTTAAATACGATCTTTCTTTAAGATGTGAATAAGTACTAAATCCTACAAATAACATTAAAAAAATGCTTTACCTATTTCCCGTTTGCGTGTGTCGATTAACCATTGATTGAAGTTATTATTATATAAGTTAGAAATAGTTTGATTACTTAATAAGTTTAGGAGAATTAAGGACTAAGTATAGATAAGAAGTATTTATTGGCGTTTTTACTTGCGTTTACTGACGCAAGTAGGATATTTATAGTTTGTCTCACATTGGAAAGAGCCGTGATAACTCACGGGCGCCGAGAAATTAAAAAGCTTTCTCAATGCGTGATGGCGAACTTAATATTCGACAGACATATTATAAGATCGCCATCACGCATTAAGAAAGCCTTGAGGATTGTGGCTTGCGGCCTAGCAGTGGGACATATAAAGGCTTCACTTTGTGAAAGTAAAGTCGACAATAGATGTCTGTATTATCACTAGAAAATTAGTATAGTTACTGCACATAATATACTCTTTGATAAGGTCTAGTTGCGAGTCAAGCACGTGATGTGTCACTCACTTCGGTCTCTTGTCTTCTTTCTATTCATAGATAATACTACACAAGGTATTTATTTTTAAGTGTCCGGTGGTTTTGAAGATTTTTTTTGTAAACGCTTTTACCGTGGTGTGATTTCTTTAAAAATTCTTGCGAAAATTAGTTTCACGGCGGATTGTCTGAAAATACAATTCCTTATCAGGAAACCAAATGTGAATCACAAAACCAAAGACATCTATGTAGGTATCATCTATCTACATTTATTGGATAAAAATTGATTTTTTTTCTAATAAATAATAATTTTAACAAATTACACATTAAAATTTTCTTATACTTTTCGTATGGTGAGCATAGAGATCCGAAGACCCTTTTTACTGGAAACGAGGCATTCCATCTTAGTCCTCGTCGGTAACTACGCATTTGCATCTTGATTTTTAATGTAGAATAGATGTAGATGTCTATTCACCATCAGGTAGACTTTATGCTTATTAATCATACCTATTCTTTAAGAAAACCTACGGTTTGGCTCCTATAAATTATACTTACGTATGTTGGTTTCCTCAGCCAGTAAACACATTTCAATAGCACCGGACAAAAAAATTATTTAAAAAATAACACCTAATGTGAAATATAAATAAATATTGTTAAGGAAATGCATTATAATACCGTATTTTCTTACGTCAAATTCATTACAATACATAATTGTGTGATAAATGACATGTAACAAAGCAAGGGAGAGACTGACGGAAATATTTTTTTTTGTTATTAAACGAATAGGTATGTACCACCACACATTGAATAAAACTTGTTTTATTTTTTTAAACCAGTATTTCTCATTGTGTTAAAATAATAATATTATTACTTTAAACATGGCCAATATTTTTTTATTATCGCACAGAATATATTATTGTTTGAAATAGCTCTGTCTTTAAATGTACTAATTGTTCTGCTAACTTTAAAATAACAATGTGATATAAACTAATCTTAATATTTTTTTGTCTGTAAACTTTATCTATTTATTTCTCGATAATTATATTATTTAGAATGAGACTTTGACATTGAGTACATCTATAATATACAATTTATGTACAACAACCTTTTTTTTTAATAGCAATAAATAAAATTAAGTTGTTTTTTACTAGTGTTCCGCGTATTTTGTGAATAAATAACCAATAAACTTGTAAATTTTGTGTTAAATTTGATTTCATTATTTTTGTATATATCCCCAACGAGCATGCGGCTCACCTGATGAAGAGTGTCGCCCGCCGCCCATAAACAAATGCAAAACCAAGTGAATTGCAGTATTTTATTATAGAACTGAAGTGACGAACGAAATTACAGTCCAGCTGATGATAAGTGTACAGTCCATGAACACATGCAGCCAAATTTAATCAAAAATGCTACAGATTCATTTTCTCCTCTGAGAACTAAGATGTAAGGCCTCACACACACTGTAACTATACCGGCTTCATACACCCATCGGACCGGAACACAGCTGTGCTATTTGACATCAGTCTGTAATAAGTAAGAGCGTAGTACTTACCCGCACGTAATCTTGGGCATGATAGGATTATTTTGGCATATTTAATATCTGGTTGTAAAGTCAAATATTATGCTAAATACTTTTTGTAGTTTGTGTGTAGAAAAAAATGTGTCTATGTTTAATAAATGGAAAAATATTCACAGTGTTCGCGTATTATTTCCAATTACCCCATTTCCTAATACTTAAGCGTACTTGGACGCTGAGTGTCATCTGACCGCTGTCACTTTAGTCTCTATAAACATACGAACATCATATAGATAAACATCCACATAAGAATTGGTAGACTTTTATATACAACAAAAAGAAGAATGAAATTAAATACTCGATTTGCGTACAAAAACAAAATTTTATTTTGCCGTTTGTCAAACAGATTCCCTCTGGATCCTTTAGTTAGAAAAAAAAATGGTTGGCATTAATGGGGCGGGTTGATTGGAATCCTAAGAAGAACTCTACAATTTTGTAGTAAACATTTTATTGAGAAATATATAAGAAAAAGGAGAGTAAATACAACTTTATTAAAAGGAGCCATTTCTACATTATTTGTACCAGAAGTATATTACTGTTACAATAAGACTTCTTTTTATTTATTTTTATAGGATGGGGTGACAAACGAGCACACAGTCCACCTGATGGTAAGTGGTTGCTGTGACCCATAGACATCTACATCTATCCTCGTTTGCGAATCAAAATGCAGATGCGTTATCACCCGTGAGGACTAAGATGGAATGCCTCTTTTCAAGTAAAATGGGTCTCCGGTTCTCTACACTTACCATACGAAACACAGCAGTGTGAAACTACTATTTTACACTGGTATAAAAATTTTAATTCAAAAACTTTAGGTAAAAATACAGATAGATTTTTATACATTATAACACTATCTCTACTATTATATATTTTCCCCTAGGGGTTGTGCGGAGCTTTGGAATATATTCCTAAGTCACAATGATAAAGCTTTTAGCGTAGTTAGATATGGTTATTGAGTAATGCTCCTGAAGCGCCACTAGATGCCATTAGACGCGCGATTTAGTGTACCAGGATAGTTTAAATTTCATAGTATTTGATACGCGCAACGCTTGATGATTGATTCATGCTTGATGCTCGATGACAGTGTGCCGCGGGCTTGATAGTGTGGTTCATTACCTGCTGCGTTACTCGTAGAGAAGAGGTACTCGTATTTAAGTAAGAGTTGCGTAGATCAATAGATCTGCAAGATAAAGGTGCACTTGCTGCGGTCGGTCCATGTGTGGGTGACCGTTTTCTTAACATACTGCGATTGAGAGAATAGAAGAGTGCATCTGTATCCTCGGACACTTAGTGCACTTTAATGTCTCCAGCGTATTTGACTTGTCTATGTTAAGATCATTATATTTTTTAAATTCATGCAGCTAAAATGATAATTAATTTATTATTACCTTATATTTTTCAGGGACAGCTGAAAGAAAGAGTAGCCTCATCATATGTCACTCGTGACATAACCCATTCACCTTTGAAATCACAAGAAAGAAGTGATCAATTTACATCAAGAAAAAAAGCTTTTATCAAAAATCGAGAAATTAAAACAAAAGCTGAAAGAAAAACAAAAGAAAATACGTAGCTTAGCAGAAAAAACTAAAAGACAGGCTAAAAGAATTGTTACATTGCAAAACGTGCTTGAAGAAATTCATTCAAGACCAAGATTGAAAGATTAACTATAGCGATATCACCATGGCATGTAGCAATGAATTGATACAGAATTTAATTAACAGGTTTAATGATAAAAATGTGGTAAAATAGTGTCTGCATCCAAATATAACGAAGAAATACGAAATTTTTCTGTCACAATACATTTCTGTAGTCCAAGAGCATATAATTATTTACTTGAAAAATTTGATTTGTGTCTTCCACACGTTAACACATTGCGTACCTGGTATGCCAGACTAGACTGTGAACCTGGTTTCACTCAAGAATTTTTAAACATCATTAAAGAAATGAGAAAAAAAGGAGCTGATCTAAAAGTATGTCTCACTTTTGATGAAATGAGTATACGTGAATACACTGAATGGGTAGGCCAGAAGCATTATGAACAAAGTTTCATGATGCATCAAACACTTCTTAAAAAATGCGTCATGAGCTCTCGGACCAATATAGGCGTTCACTGCTGGTTTCTCTCGAATCTCATCGGGCGGATAGGGTTTATGCGGTCGTTTACACTCTGAGCAGAGTGTTCATTATTTTAATTTTTCATTATCTCTAAACCTATGCTTCCAAATAATATGCTATAAAGAGCAAAGTTTATTTTCATAAAATTGTCTTGATGATGAAGTAACTTTCGTTCGTAAGGGTTAATATGCCATGCCTAATAATAACGCTCATATATCTCTTTATCATTTTTATTTTTTTTTTCACAAAATAACTTATTGTGCCTTATGTATGAGAAATAGGCATTTGGCGGGTGGAAGGAAAAGGGGAGATCTCCCTTTTGGCAATGTGTTCTGCCCGGGTAGCGGCCAACGCTCCGATTGGTAATTCGGAGCTATTCTATATATGCTGCTTTAACTTCGGAACTTTGTTAGTGCGATTTAGGCTTCGATATGTTTCGCTTGTCGCGGGATGACAGCGCCGCCACAGGCATATGATATCGCCGACTTTTGTTTAGATGGAGCAAAGACCAATATTTTTGTAGAACACTGTATTTATGTAATACTAAATGTTATGCTAGCGTACGTGGACAAAGCAGTTAGAGAGCGCCTTTTCTTCCGACTTGCTTCACAAAAATCAATATATAAGGTTAGCTGATAGTTATATGCTGGATAGTCTATACTATTCCTCATAAATCTGGCTATTATATACAAAAAAATTAAATTTGAACTGGTAGTTCCAGAGATTAGCGTGTTTAAACAAACAAAATAAAACACAAAATAACTCTTCCGCTTTATTATATTAGTATAGATTAAATGATTTTGTTTTTTTGTTTGTTACTGTTTCCGATTCTGTTTTATAAATATTAAAGTTAATAATTATATAAAAAATAAAGCAGCCATTATATACTCTGTGTCCTAGTTTTTTTTAGCAGCAAAACATTTTATAAAATATAAATAGGTAGATACTTAATTAAGTCTGTACCTATTTATATTTGATTAACATTATGTTGAAAAAGAAATAAAATCCGGGGAAATTGTAAATGGCATCAAATATTTTTCTCTAAAGGTCAAAAATATAACTTTCTGATCTGATTGTTGGAGAAAATTGTTTCATTTTATCGGTAGACTTACCTCGCCTCTTCAGATATTATTGCAATTTTGTACATTTTGAACTAAAGTCCAACAAAAGGCAAGTGGTGCCGGTGAAAGGATTTCCATTACCTAATATCGTCCCATGTGTGTCATAAAAGGCGACAAAGGGAAACTGAAAGAGGCGATGGGCAGCAGCATCTTCCTGATAACAAATCGAAATGATAAAAAACTGTGGTTGACAACCCGCCGGCCAAGCGATGGCAAATATCCCCCCTATGAGGCAATCTATAGGGAGCCCCATGTTGAGCAGTGGATTTTTATAGGCTGTGATGGATTATGGATGATGGCAAAGGCAGGTGGGTACAGCTTATTCACGGTAACATGTTATTTGAATATTTTTAGTAATTTTAGAAGTATCATGGTAAAACTTAGTTAATTTCTAATTAAATAGTTTAGTGCACAAAAGTTATTCAGTTCTGTGCACTAAACTATTTTTTTAGTCTTTATACCAGTTTCTGAACAAAAATTTTTCGATAGCCCTTTTAAGTAAAATGTACATCACTAGCCAACTCACACAATAACAAATCAAAATTAGTCACGCGTTTTCGGGCGGTCAGGTCTATACGCCAGTATATCCTAAGTCTATGGTGTGAGAGATGTGTCTGAGTGTTTAAAGATGGTGTAGAAAATTATCATTGCACGTTTGAAGCTGTAGGTTGATTAGCCTTGTTTTTACGATGAAGGTATAGGAATGGCCCTTTAATCCACCGGACCTTGACACCAAAATAAAACACCGGCTGCTCGTCTTGTTTCTTTAATAGAAGAGAAAGGAAATCGGAAATTACACAAAAATGTATTCACGCCATAGATTATTGATGCGTTTCATAGATAATGTCAAATTTCTTTTTTCATTTCACCTTTTTTGGGATGGATACCCGTACATTAATCCACAATATTTAACAGATGGTGCATTTATTAATTTGTATTTACTTTATACTGGATTGCCTGCCTACCTCGTCGGAATAGTGATCGTTATAAAAGTGCTCATTGCGGTACGAGCCAAAATCAGTTATATAGAGTTAGATAAGAGTTTCTGAAAATAAATTCCCAGTGACCCGGAGTCAGGAACGTTCGAAAAACAGGTGAAGCTGTTGGTCTTGCGCCTGATCTGCCCAGGATCATGTCGGATTGCCGCCCCATCGGACTATACGAGTGAGGGAATACAGTGCACCTATGCTTATCGTGCATTATAATCGTGACCTGCGCAAATGGCTGTTCTCCGCCAGAGTGGCCACTATGATCAAAATTCGGTCTCGAGGATATTATTAGTATGCTTTTATTTATGCGCAAGCTAAATTAAAAAGTAGGAATGGCGTTTAATTAGTCCTAAGCCATCTGGAAGCATCGATTTCTTGTAGGTATTTTTGTCTCGATATCAATTTCTTGGTTCTCACTCGATGTGGGGAGCTGCCGTACACTTGGTTCTTTTTCAACACTTAAAAGCCAGTGCTTGACTAGCACCCCGCCTGATGGTAAGTTGTGATATAGCTAAATGGAAAATCGCACTGTCTACGCATCATTAAATCCTCTTCACTCTTATAATATGTACGAAGAAGCCACTTGAGAACATTTAGATTCTCGTCCCCTTTGATTTAAACATTTTCGTATAGCAGTAGTTTTTTTTTCAAAGAATATGTTTGACAAACTAGCCCAGAGTCCTCTTGATGACCATAGACATCTACGTCTATCCTCGAGAATAAAATGCAAATGCGTTGTCACCCCTGAGGACTAATATGGAATGCCATGTTTTCAGTAAAAAGGGGTTTCCGGTTCTCTACATTCACCATAGGAAACAACAACATTAAGCTGGTATTATGTGAGAGCGTGGTCCTTCCCCGGTCGAATGGACCCATTCGTGCTACAACTATAATATAGGCTTTACGACGTACATATAAGTAAGAGTGACAACGACAATGCTGTGGTCTATGGTTACTTACATTCCTCGATTAAGAATCAAAATGAAAATGTGTTGTCTTCACTGAAGAGTAAGATGGAATGCTTTCTTATCAGTAAATGGGCCTTCGGTTCCTCTACACTCACCATACGAAGCACAGCCTCATTATGCTATAATTTTATGCTATACGAACGTGCTCCTTCCCCGTTTAGGCCGACCCATTCATGCTGCAGCTGTAATACAGTTAGTACACTATGCTTGCGCCTCCGGCGACTCTCAAATACTCTCGGAAGTTTTCTACAGTACGACTGTAGAATATAATGGATTTCTTTATTCAATATATTTAAGAATATCATATTGAAAGTCCTTTGCTACTGGTTCGAGAATACCTGGCCTGGGAAGGGCCAGCATAAACCCAGCGAGACCTTTTTGTAATATTACCTAATTTCTGAAGCCGCATGGTATCTATTCATTCCGAGGGGTATTATCAATCGTGTATTCTTCAATGGTGCAATTATCATTTTTCTACAATTAAATTAAAATGTATTTACGTACATGGTACATAAGTTTTTAAACGTTTTTACATGGTAGAGCCATGCTGCAGCTATATTAGTAGTATAGTTGTAGCACGAATGGGTCAGCTCGACCGTGGAAGGACCACACTCTCACAGAATACCAGCGTAAAAGAGCAGCTTAACACTGCTGTGTTTCGTATGGTGAGTGTAGAGAACTGGAGACCCTTTTTACTGTAAAAGAGGCATACCATCTTAGTCGTCACGGGTGACAACGCATCTGCATTTTAATTCGCAAACGAGGATAAATGTAGATGACTATGAAGACGTTTTCATGCTAATGGACTGGAAAGTATACGGTATTAACATCATTGGCGAGTACATCACTCACCTTCGATTTGCCGATGATGTAGTACGTATGGCAGAATCGCCGAAGAACCTAAGCACTATGCTCAATGACGCCAATAGTGTCTCCCAATTAATAGGTCTTAAGATGAACATGGACAAAACAACAACAACATGGACCTTACTTTGTGGAATTCCTTGGGGTAGACCTATGTTCAGCAGTTGACTTGTGAAGGGCTGTAGTGATGATGATGATGAAAAAAAAGACTCGATAGGTAATATAAACCGCGAGCGCAGTGTTGTCGATGATGTCATGACTTCCGTATACATGGAAGCTTTGTTAGCGGTATTTCGGAATCAGCCATCTTAATTTTCTAAAATGTAATAATAAAAAACTCTCAAAGTTAATGAGAATGGCAAATCTCAACTCAAATCAAACTTCACCGTATCAAACTTTATCAACACAACATGATTACATGGTCTACACTCAAGTTTCACATTGCGAAGTTTAAGCTAACACTCAAGATTCCTTTTAGAAGCCAAGTTCCGTGGCTCATGACTTAACGTTCTTTTTCTTCTTTATAGGTTTCTATTAGCGTCTACGATTGTAGAAAGTCTAATTAACTAACTAGTTAAATCTAATTAGCTAACCCCTCTGAGCGGACCAGCAAGGGACATGTTCGGCGGAAGTGAAGACTAATCATTAGCATATCTTCGTCGCGCGGCTTTTAACAATTTGTGCTAGGACTAAAGTGACAGCGGTCAGATGACACGCAGCATCCAAGTACGCTTAAGTATTAGGAAATGGGGTAAGTGGAAATAATACGCGAACACTGTGAATATTTTTCCATTTATTAAGCATAGACACATTTTTTTTCTACACACAAACTACAAAAAGAATTCAGCATAATATTCGACTTTACAACCAGATATTAAATATGCCAAAATAATCCTATCATGCCCAAGATTACGTGCGGGTAAGTACTACGCTCTTACTTATTACAGACTGATGTCAAATAGCACAGCTGTGTTCCGGTCCGATGAGTGTATGAAGCCGGTATAGTTACAGTGTGTGTGAGGCCTTTCAGCCTGTAGCATTTATTAAATTTGGCTGCATGTGTTCATGGACTGTAGTAACCACTTACCATCAGCCGGACTGTAATTTCGTTCGTCACTTCAGTTTTATAATAAAATACTGCAAGTCACTTGGTTTTGCATTTGTTTATGGGCGGCGGGACACTCATCATCAGACGAGCCGCATGCTCGTTGGGGATATATACAAAAATAACGAAATCAAATTTAACACAAAATTTACAAGTTTATTGGTTATTTCTTCACAAAATACGCGGAACACAAGTGAAAAACAACTTAATTTTATTTATTGCTATTAAAAAAACGTTGTTGTACATAAATTGTAAATTATAGATGTACTCAATGTCAAAGTCTCATTCTAAATAATATAATTATTGAAAAATAAATAGATAAAGTTTACAGACAAAAAATATTAAGACTAGTTTATTTCACATTGTTATTTTAAAATTAGCAGAACAATTAGTACATTTAAAGACAGAGCTATTTCAATCAATAATATATTCTGTGCGATAATAAAAAAATATTGGCCATGTTTAAAGTATTTTATTATTTTAACACAATGAGAAATACTGGTTTAAAAAAAAAAACAAGTTTTATTCAATGTGTGGTGGTACCTATTCGTTTTATATCAAAAAAAATATTTTTAGTCTCTCCCTTGCTTTGTTACATGTCATTTATCACACAATTATGTATTGTAACGAATTCGACGTAAGAAAATACGGTATTATAATGCATTTCCTTAACAATTATATTTCAATTTATATTTCACATTGGGTGTTTTTTTAAATAATTTTTTTGTCCGGTGCTATTGAAATGTGTTTACTGGCTGAAGAAACCAACATACGTAAGTATAATTTATAGGAGCCAAATCGTAGGTTTTCTTAAAGAATAGGTATGATTAATAAGCATAAAGTCTACCTGATGGTGAATAGACATCTACATCTATTCTACATTGAAAATCAAGATGCAGATGCGTAGTCACCGACGAGGACTAAGATGGAATGCCTCGTTTCCAGTAAAAAGGGTCTTCGGATTTCTATGCTCACCATACGAAAAGTATAAGAAAATTTTAATGTGTAATTTGTTAAAATTATTATTTATTAGAAAAAAAAATCAATTTTTATCCAATAAATGTAGATAGATGATACCTACATAGATGTCTTTGGTTTTGTGATTCACTTTTGATTTCCTGCTGCCAGTTAACACGTGAAATAGATCAGACAAGGAATTGTATTTTCAGAAAATCCGCCGTGAAACTAATTTTCGCAAGAATTTTTAAAGAAATCACACCACGGTAAAAGCGTTTACAAAAAAAAATCTTCAAAACCACCGGACACTTAAAAATAAATACCTTGTGTAGTATTTTCTATGAATAGAAAGAAGACAAAAGACCGAAGTGAGTGACACATCACGTGCTTGACTCGCAACAAGACCTTATCAAAGAGTATATTATGTGCAGTAACTATACTAATTTTCTAGTGATAATACAGACATCTATTGTCGACTTTACTTTCACAAAGTGAAGCCTTTATATGTCCCACTGCTAGGCCGCAAGCCACAATCCTCAAGGCTTTCTTAATGCGTGATGGCGATCTTATAATATGTCTGTCGAATATTAAGTTCACCATCACGCATTGAGAAAGCTTTTTAATTTCTCGGCGCCCGTGAGTTATCACGGCTCTTTCCAATGTGAGACAAACTATAAATATCCTACATGCGTCAGTAAACGCAAGTAAAAACGCCAATAAATACTTCTTATCTATACTTAATCCTTAATTCTCCTAAACTTGTTAAGTAATCAAACTATTTCTAACTTATATAATAATAACTTCAATCAATGGTTAATCGACACACGCAAACGGGAACTAGGTAAAGCAATTTTTTAATATTATTTGGAGGATTTAGTACTTATTCACATCTTAACGAAAGATCGTATTTAAGCCAAACTAGTTCGCGTAATGAAATCATATGGGATACAGCTGTAAGGACTGTGAACTTGAATGTGAACAAGTAAAAAATATCAGATTTTTTTTTTAATTTGTGAGGGTAGGAGAAATCTTTAAAAACGAAAGAATGTAATAATATTCATATGGTATATGTAATAATATTCATGTGGTATATGTAATAATATTCATATGATATATGTAATAATATGCCTATATGTATATTAAAATTAAATGAAAAATGAATGGACGTAGTCAGGCAAAAAGAACACAACCCACAAAAAGTTACATTTTAGTTTTTTTTTTCTCTATTTAGTGACGTTTTAATTTTGTACCGGTATTTAGAGATAATGGCTGGTTTCAATCTGTTTACATTTTTGTTATTAACTGCGATTTTAGCTGAAATTATTTTTACTATGAAAGTATGGCTTCTAAGGTGCTTTTTTGTTTTTTGTTTGTTTGAACGAATATTTCTTATTTTTTATACTAATGTGGGTTGAATCTTTTCGTGTTACTACGTATATGATTATACTACGTAACTATTTTACCTCGTTTGTTTCGTAAAAGGCGACTATGTGAATGCTCTTAAAAACACAAGGACCGTTAATTAATCGGTAAACAATTCCCAAAGTTTAGTCAAACTGTAAATAAATAACCGAACATTGTTCATCTCTTTCTAAACACGCTTTCATCATTCTTCTATTCTAATATGCGATATAATATTTTTTTATAATATAACTATTATTATATATTTTAATATAATAGGAAGACTGCAAGTTTAGGGATTTTGTTGCAATTACGGGGACACTGTTCGATTATGAAACCTAAATTAGTTATATCTTGTGCATATTCCCAGTATTTACCTCTGAATGTCATATACGAGTACGTATAACTTATTGTCTATGATGTTAGGTCAAGTACATCTTAGACTGCATTCTCATCTTATTGTAGCACTGTGTCCCCTAGTTTTCATTAGTGAGTATTTGTGACCCATGTACTCAAGGTCGTATTAGAGTTGGAATATTCGAAACCACTTTATGAATTCCACAACAATATGAAATGTACGTTCAATATAAAGTTATTAAGACCTCATTTTCATGCAAAGACTTCTATGTATCCCACTAGACGTGCACTACGGTACTAAAACATTGCACACTAAGTTACAGTCAATTATCCGTAACTCCTTCCGTAGCCTGCGAGCGGCCGAGAAAACTAGTTCCTTTTTTTTGTAAACCGCCAACGTTATTTTGACAATATAACAATGATTTTGTTTAATGTAATTAATTCTTAATAATATGTTCTTATCATTTATTTATGCACTTTGTCGACATGATTTGAAGTTTATTTTATATAAGTATGTTAATTTATATCGTATTTGCCTGAAAACAGTAACTGGTGAAAACTCTTGCGTGGTATATTGGTTGTGCCAGCTACCGCCCCGCGTCCGAGTCCGCGCCTGCGCCCGCTCCCGCTCCCGCGATCCACAGTTGTGACACAGTTTTTGCTCTCAATTGCCGTGCAGTTTTTATTTTCATGGGTGTGGAAGGAGGTGAATATGAGGAATTCCAGAAAAATCTTATGACTTATAGACGAAGGATAATCATCTCGTTTACGCCATATCTGGAATACCGAGACCGGCGAACATCTGGTACTGCAATCGTCAAGTCTTCCTTATAACGCGGGGAAGATCTCCAGCAGTGGACCATTACCTGGATGATGAAGAAGACGAGTACGATTTATTCGCAACAATTCGGACCGAAGGGAGTCCATTACAAAGGGTTAATTAAAAAGGGTCTCCGGTTTTCTACACTCACCATAGGAAACACAGCAGCATTAAGCTGCTATTTTACGCTGGTATTCTGTGAGAGCGTGGTCCTTCCCCGGTCGAGACGACCCATTCGTGCTACAACTATACTACTAATATAGTTGCAGCATGGCTATACAACGTCAAAAGGAATAGGAAATATGTAATTAAATTTTGAAATTAAAGTTGGATTTTAATGGGTACGTTCACTTAGATAAATATACGATGATATATACATTTATTACCACGTCACACTACTTTATTCGTCAATAAATCTATTTTCGAAGACTATTAGAATACCTTGCACTTGCTACTGCGAAAGCATAGCTACGTGCTAATTAAAATTATTAAGCCTTATCTTAAATTGTTATATTTTTTAATCTTAATTTTGTTATATTTTGAATAAATATCTAATACCTACTGTTTTACATATGCTCCGAGTCGTATCTGTATCTAAATGCAATATGATACAAGAACCAATGAAATATTTTAGATGAACAAGTTCATTAATTAATATCGATAATTATGACAGTTATTATAG
Source organism: Parnassius mnemosyne (assembly GCA_963668995.1). NCBI lineage: Eukaryota > Metazoa > Arthropoda > Insecta > Lepidoptera > Papilionidae > Parnassius > Parnassius mnemosyne. Next base: position 68,937,805 of record CAVLGL010000082.1, on the reverse strand, counting down.
AATTAGATGCTGGGGATTACAGAAAAGCACACATACATATTGCATACTTCCAAAGACAGTAACAGGTATCTAATAATATATAAGGTATATATATTATAAAGAAGTCTATGATTACAGAACTACATCATGTATATTAGTATAGTACTGTTATTTATTCTGTGATATTGGACATATGAAAACTTATGAAGATTGTGTAATTACACCAACATATTATTCCAGTGTTTGACCACAGTACCACCTGATGGTGAGTGGCGACGAAGCCCTAGATGGTACTACTCTTGCTTTGAAGAATTATACAGTAAAGAGCAGTTAATACTTGTCCGATCTAAAACAACGTTTTTATATGTGTGACAACCCTTATTCTATAAAACAACAGTGGTACTTTCAGTTTACACATACTGAATACTGTGTAATGTATTTTTTTGTTTATTTTTTTTTATTGTGACATAAACATTTACACGTTAATGTAATACAAGACAATTTATACTAGGTCTACATAACCCACACCAATGCCCAAAAAATGCTTAGACTTATATTTAACACAAATGCCCAATTTGTGGAAGTTGTTTGGTCATAGCGGCCTGTATGAACGAAGATTAGCCATCTGCGCACATTTGTGGTTTACATTTCGGTTTGTAGTGTATGTAACTATTTACACGAAACAATCCATCAGTCAAGATGAAATAACAGACTAAAGAGCAACCTTTAATTATTAGCACATTTTTTAACTCTCTTCAATTCAATTGAAATAAAAAAAAAACTAAAATTTCAGAAAGAATTATTAAGCTTTAAATTTGCCTAACAAATTAACTTCCCGCCATGAAATCAGTCAATTATTTCATCTTATACAACGTAACGTCGCCCTGGTGTCCGACTATTTGCCCTGGTGGTAGAAAAATGTACATACAACGAAGTTTATAGGTTACCTAAACATAATTTAAAATATCGACATTCCATTAATTAATTTCTTCTTCAAAGCATTAATTTTTAATTGATATAAAAACTCTTTCTTGAGCGTTACGGCAATAGTTTGCCCAAACGTGAGACTTTGGAATCATAATATACTTATAGTATAACGACTTCTAAAGTAAAGTTTGGTGTTACTTTCATAAACATAACATAACTACATAAACACTCAGGCATGTCGCCCGGAGGGGTAGGCACACTACGGACAACCATTTGACATGATCCTGACACGCCTGTTTCGCCTCCTTTACATACATATAACTACGCATACATGCGTCCACTTACCATCAGTCCATCTGATGGTAAGTGGCTGCTGTGACCTATAGACATCTACATCTACACTCAATAAAGAATCAAAATGCAGATGCGTTGTCCCCGTGAGGACCAAGATGGTATACCTCGTTTCCAGTAAAAAGGGTCTTCAGTCGTCGACTGTTCATACGAAACACAGCAGCGTTAAGCTGCTATTTTACGCTGGTATTCTGTGAGAGCGTGGTCCTTCCCCGGTCGAGCCGACCCATTCGTGCTGCAACTATAACATATATATACATAATTATGGTAATATTAGTGTTATTAAATACATATAGTTCTTAAATTCCATACTTATCGAAAGAATCCTTAGTTTTGAGACAAAACCGAAACATGGTGAACTTTTTTGAAAAGAGGGATATTCTACAAATGTAAATTGTATTTTCCTTTAATAATGCTTTCAAATTATTTAAATATAATAAAGAAACAGATAAATTTACTGAGTAGTTCAAATACAGCGGTCACTTCTGAACCTAGTGATTTAAATTAGGTAACTACTACTTACAAGTATACACGGACACTAGTTAAGTGACTATCATGATTATGGAACTTTATTCTAAATAGTTACAGTTTACAAACATGTCGGAAAATCAATTTGATAAATTTAGTACTATTTTATAGTACTATTTATTTTTTATTTATTAGGACTTTTTCCCATTCATTTCAATCTCTTGTGATTAGGATTTGGGTCTAGAGAAAAATATGTAAGATATCAAACATACTGTCGATATTTTACTGAATATCCTTTAATATTGAATGTGTATGTTAATGTAAATATAATTAGTCAGATTTTCAAACATTGGAGTGGCTTTTAATTGAAAATTATTCCTTAAGGGATACGAGTATGTCGCAGATGTAAGTTTAATGGTTATTAAGTTTACAGTTTACACGTAACTTAGCATTATGTTGTTTTGCCAGTCACAAAATTGAACTCTTCTCAATTATTTGTTAGTTTGGGCTTTAAAAGAATTTTGGTGCCCATAAAATAGCTTATTATTAATAAAACTACGTATTAATTCATTATGACTAAATTTGATTTTCGAAATCAATAAAATATTGTCAACAGAGTATAGCTTAAACATAGACTTAGGAAGTATATTTTATGTCTATAGTTTAAAATCAGTTATGACAGTTCACTATTCACTTACATTACATATATAGGTAAATAAGAAATTTAAGTGGACCGAAGTTTTATATAAATTGATTTAATCAAAGTTAATTATAATATATTATGAAATATAATAAATACAGATTAGATTTGTAAAAGGTTATCAAAATAAGAGGATTTAGCTTTCTTAAATGGAAAACATCTTTCAAGAGATCTAAAAAAGAGTTAATTAATAAGTCCAGTCGATATAACAGTAAGTTGTTTTAAAAGTAGTTTTTATTTTTTTTAAAACATCGATATAAAAATTTAAGTCCTAAATATTTAGTACATCCTACTGTTTAGGTTGTCGAATATACGATACGATACATTCTTAACTAAGCCGTCTAACCGATGCGATGCGTATAACGTTCAATTTTTAAACGATTCTAGTTAAAAAACTTTTTAATTGGAAAAATTGTGGTAACATTTTAAATACCATTATTAATATAATCAAAACTACCGACATATACCACTAAGAATTATTAAATTCATAGGTTTCAAAAATATATTTTTGAAAAGATTTTGTTAAGATTTGTGACACATATTAGCCAGTTTGAATAGTACCACCCTCCCTCACAGGTATGCCGTTCGATGATTTGTAACACAAATACAAACTGAGTATATATATCTTCCCATACAGATCTTGGTTACTTACATAAAGAAATATTTTGATTTCTATAGGATAGGTGACATCTGGGCTGCATTTAGTCCACTCAAACTTATTTCTCTGTTTTCTCCCTGGATAATGATATAAGCACAAATCTTTTAATGCTATGTTCCTATGTTTTATTTTTCATAAATTAATTATTTTAATGAGATTTTTACCATGAATTAATTATTTTAAAGACTAGGTCTATTTTAAAAACTAGGGCCGTTATGACAAAGTAAACAAATTTAACAGACATTAAAAATACATGCAGGCATAAACACAATCCTTCTTCAATTGTTAGTGAAAAAAATATGTATATATAAAGCATCGAAGATTCTTGGAAGTAAAGGAGAATATGTCAATGTGTTTCTGGCAGACTGATGTTGGAAAATGTCATAAACCGCCTGTCCAGATATTCTGAGTTTTTTTTGTCCATTAAATTACAATCGACCTACAGGCCATGATGTTAAGTGATGGTAAGTAGCTTCTGTAGTCCATAAATACCTGCAGCCAACCTCAGACAAAGAAGGTTACAGATACGTCCTCACCTCCTAGTGTCAAGCCTGTAATTACGCTAGCTCTGTATACTCTACAGAAAGGAACGCAGCAGTGAAAGCACTCCCATTTGTCCACAGAAATAGGTAAGGAGATGGTGACCCACCCAGATCGATCCCTGGGATTAAATGATGTATTTATTACGTTCAAGTAAATTTAATTCAAACTTAATTTCCTACAATGCTTTTACGTGCAATGAATTCTAATTTTATTTGTAATATTACATTAAATTTAATATTTTGAAATATAGCATAATAGTATTAAATTATAAAAGTAATAAAATGCAATAAATATTTATAAGCAATATTAAAACGGATAAAAAAGTAATAGCAGATACATAATTCTTAAGTTTCTTCCACTTTTACAATGTTTGCATGAGACCTGTAACATTTAATATCTACACGACTATTTGTTTAAACAATATTACCCACCTACTAAAATAATATACGTCATAAAATCACTTGACGCGTATAAATTAAGAAATTTTATTTTCATATAAAACACACATATTATAAGTATACAAAACAGCATGCAACGCGTTCTCAACACTAGTTTAAGACATTAAAATTAATTATTCATGGTATTTATTTATGTGCCACTTAAGTTTGTGCCAATTGACGCAAATTTTTTGTGCCAATGGTCACAAACATTTTGTGTCAATTTGCTAACTCAAAGTACTTACTGCTAGTTATTATTTACCCTAAAGGTAAAGTTGGCAAGTGTCTGGAATATTTTTATGCCATTTATGAAATTAGAAAATGGAAGAATAACCTCTAAGAGTAATCTGATCTTGGCACTCTTCCGAGAGTTTGAAATCTGTGTTCTGAGAGAAACGAACTTAAATTACATTGGTTGAGCATTGAGTAATTTAGTTTTGCTATTTGGCGATACATAGAAGTTATGAAATGAAATGAACACTCTTTATTATTCGACGTAAGAAAATAAAAAATTCGTTTGGTCAAAGTCAACATGTTTTATAACCTGCTATAGTTTTAAAATGAGGTTCCTCTGACCGAAGAAGGAACGTACCACGTATTACAAAGGTACCACGACTTGCAGTAAGGCGTTGGCCTTTGTCGTTGCCGGGACGTTAATAGTATATGCACAGATTTAATAATGTTACTTCGTAAGTATAATGTCTTTGTGATGATATGAATATTGTCATAAACACACATCTAAGAACTAGGAGATATTTTAGTTAGGAAACGTAGCCTACATCTAAACACAATAGACAAAAATTTATTACGATTATTTATAATATATAGACTATTCGGCACTACCATTTTAAGATATTTATATGTGCCTGTATCATATAATGTTTTATAGATATACATAGTGTTAATTATATAATTTGCCAAGTTTAATTATTGAAACTTGGCGACTACTTCGTGTGCACTTCTTAAGGACACGAAACGCGTTATTCACTGTTACAATGACAACGGTTATATTATATTCTTAATCATAAATGCACACGACTATGCTTTATTCAGGATTATTATTATTATATTTACGCATTTAGGTTATATTTGCCGTTACAATAGTTACAAAATCATGAAATAGTTTAGTCTGTCTTTCTTAAAACTACACATTCAATTAATATTTTGAGATGTTTATTTTAATTTAGTTTATAGGTATTATAATATACATAATAATTAGTGGTGCAAATTCATATGCTCATATGCAGTATGTGGGTCGTGCCGCCATATTTTAGCGCGAACATTTTATATTTATATATTGCATCTGCAAATACAAAAAGGGAGGGGAAGGTTTGTTTTAGTAAACTTCTTAACGCAGCCGGGTTTTTTTACCGACTTCAAAAAGGAGGAGGTAATGAATTCGATTGTATGTTTTTTTAAAGTGTGTTACCTCATAACTTTATTCTGGGTAAACCAATTTCGATGGTTTCTTGTTTATTATTTTAGTTAGTAATAATGTCGGATAAGACTTTCGCTACTGACACTAGCGTATGGCTGCAATGATGATGTGGACAGATTTCTAATCTAAAACATGGTCCTTCACTGCTGGCAGTATGAAGAAGCTCAAGGTTGCCCAGCTATGGAGAGGAAGAGCTCGGAGTTTCTCTGCGTGATAGACTTCGTGATATCCGCAGTAGAACCTAAACTTAAAACTTACCGATATAGCCCAACGGATCAGTAAAGAAAAGTGGTAATGAGTCGGTCACATTGCTCGAAGAACAGAAACCCTATGCCGAAGGTTCTTTAGTGGCAGCCTAGTATCGCTAAGCGAATTCTAGGGATATGTTTCTTATCATTCTGTATCAAGAAGTTTGTTGTCTTTTGCGATTTGATAAATACTATTCTAGATAAAGCTCAAAGTCAGGACTCGTACAGGCTGTTACATATTTAATTTAATTTTTTTCAGGTACACGCAATTAATAATCCAGATAACTCTACTATTGACCTCGACTAACTTACCAGTAGGAGAGGCAAAAGAAGGTTTAGATTTGGTCCTCGATGCTCATATACAGAAACTTCGAGAAATACAGCACAGAGGCAATTTAAAACATCGGAGTTTATTTTTTATAACCGGACGTGGCTTACACAGCAATGGTAGGCCCAGACTGAAACCTGCTATCAAGAAAGGACTACAAGAAAGAAATTTAGCGTAAGTTCTTGGTAATGTCACTGTCAGTGTCAGTTTCAGGCTAATTACATCAGATATGTTATTATATTTTGCGTTTATCCTCACTCATTTTGTATTTCAAAACAAAACATAATATAAAGAAGTTAATACACAAAAAAAACAAACATAACGAATAAAACTTCAAACCTCGCAAGCAACTCGACATTTTCACCTGTTGACGACTATTTTCGACACCCTAATACAAAAAAAAGCGAGTGGACATGATATATAACCTTTTACATCGTCCCATAGTAGAACTATATTTATTTGTCGGGTATTACAATTGTTCATCATTCTTTCTGCTACTCACGTATGTAGTTATTCCAAATGTAGCTATAATGTAGATTGCACGAAAAAACGGTACACGATTTTACTCGAGATTTAAATTGTGGAATGGCTATAACCTCCATTTATACTCGATTAAATGTAATCCCTTTTGTTCCGGGTCTGGATGTTTGTCCTTGTAATGTTTGTAAACTGCCTCCATGATACAGGAGAAAATCCTAGTGCGGGGTAACGTTTTTTTAAAAAATAGAGAAAAATTTAATTGTGTGTGTTCCAAACACACACACACACACAAGTGAATTCTTCATCCATAAGCCGATCAAAGGAAATTTAAGAAACCCTAAATGACACTATAAGCAGAAAACAGGCCTAAATATTTTTTTTATAGGATATGGTGACAAACGAACACACAGTCCACCTGATGGTAAGTGGTTGCTGTGGCCCATAGACATCTACATTTATCCTCGTTAGCGAATCAAAATGCAGATGCGTTGTCACCCGTGAGGACTAAGATGGAATGTCTCTTTTCCAGTAAAAAGGGTCTCCGGTAAATAATATCCAAACAACTCAAAAAAATATCCAAACCACTTACGAAAATAATATATTAACTTCCTACTTAGTGATTGGCAATCTGCCCAAAAATCGAAGCGATTACAGCTAAGTAATACCACAGAATAAATAATAGTACTACGTAGTAATACTTACAGCTTGCTAGGTTATGTTTAAATTAGTTTAGACAAATTAGTACCTTATCATACTTTATTATAATGATTATATTGTATCTAACTTTAAAACCTTATTAAACTAACGCGACAAAAGTACTGTTTACACAATTACGTAAATATAGCAGCTACCTCTTGTACATTATTTATGTTAAGGGTGCGGGCGAATCAAGCCGACTGAGCTCTTCGCGAAGTTACACGAGTGTGTATTCACGTTTTTCGGACTGCGATTGACTTTGATGAGCACTTCATTGAGGTAACTTCCCGAGTAGTGTAGAAGAGACATGAAGAAGTTGAGCAAGCGCTACTATAAACAGAAATGTACGCAGCGCCACATCCATCCTTTTATGTTGGTGTGAGTTAATCCTAAATAATACTCCTTATTAACTAAATATTTCTGAATCTACAGGCGGTCCATCGACGTGCAATACAATCCTAACTTACAAAGGCTATTGTTCTGTTATTAATATTCCGTAGTTCTGTTGTCATCTGTGGAACTACAATAATTATAAGCCAAGTCTAAGGTTATTTGAATAATAAATACGGCACATTTTACAGTGCTTGATTAAGATCTATCCCTAAAAGTCTAAATTTTACATTTTTGATAATAATACTTTTTATAATAATTTAATTTTTTTTATAATTTTTAATATTTATATTATTAGCGTTAGTAATACGTTTTTAACTACTGCCTTGAAAATCATTTTAATAATTTTTATAAAGATTTCACTAAAATATTATGGTATAGGGTCAATTAAACTTTTATCTTAGTATTTTTAATTTATTACAATTTAAAAAATGTAAATTCACGAAATAAATAAACAAATATGACGTAAATGTAATTACGTAATTTATTACATATCTGTTACTACCGAGTGGTGACGCCTTAAAAGTGTCATCACCATAAGTCCGTGGGTATCGTGAGAAGCAATGATGACAAAGTGGAGAAATGACGGTGTAGCCACAGTTCCGTGGTGACATATGTTAGTAGGTGGCACGTCTCGTTTAAGCCAGAACGAAATGACGAATAGCCAGACCTGTGTAACGGAAAGCAGTAGCAGAGTAAGACTGCTATAGTTTGGGGTGCCAGATCCCGTTCCATGTTTTAAAGGATTTCATAAGATTAAATGACATAAGATGAAAATAAAGGATATTTTTATGATATTGTTTTCAATAAAATACTATTATGGTAACTGTAGCAACATTTGTTAATATAAAAGCAATGCTAACACGCAATGTAACGTAGTTTGTCTCTCTAACATCACATCTAAAAAGTTTTTTAAAATTCTTTGACCTCAACTAGCTCAAGGAATACCGAATACGCGCGATATGGCCTTGTCCTCTATGAAAGATTTCAAATTAGGGGACAAGGAAATTAAATTAGGAACTACACTTACTCGCATCCCTTTCGTGTACATCGTGGGGTAGCCGAACTTGCGTTGAGAACTCGCATTGTCATAACAAAACAAAATCCTTCGGAACCTGGGACCCGATTATATTCGCAACTTTTTTTTTTATAGGATAAGGGTGAAAAACGAGCACACAGTCCACCTGATGGTAAGTGGTTGCTGCGGCCCATAGACTTCTACATCTATCCTCGTTTGCGAATCAAAATGCAGATGCGTTGCCACCCGTGAGGACTAAGATGGAATGCCTCATTCCCAGTAAAAAGGGCCTCCGGCCACCTGCACTCACCAAGCGAAACGCAGAGGTAAACCTCTACTTCGCGCTGGTATTCTGTGAGGTCGTGGTACCACCCCGGTTCGAGCCGGCCCATCCGTGCGACAGCAAAAGCTGCCGCGTGGCTCTACCACTGTTAAAAGCTATTATTCCAGAAATATAGCCTTAGTTTTTTTAATATTACTAGCAATCATATTAATAATATATTGCTCTTAACCACCAGCGTCAACTAAGCTTAAAGTGCTTGTGTTTACTATATTCCATTACAGCCTGTAAATGCTCACTGCTGAGCATAGATTATATTGCCTTATAGGCGTACTACTATATCATTATAAATTAATCTGTGAACATAACAACAACAAATAATCAACCATTTTAAATTAGCATGATTCGTAAGAAATTGTTTAAATTAGGACCATAAAATAAGCCATTGAATTAACATGTAACCATGTAACCAACTATTCCAAAGTTTTCTGAACTAGAGGACGTCCTTTAAAATAATGAAGTCTGAGAAACTTAAGTTTAGCGTTAACCTTGAAGCATAGAATTCGAATATCGAAATATACGAAGAATTTAATTTATTCTTGGCATGTTATGAGCTCTTTGGTGTTATAGAATAGATGAACTCTTTGAATGCGTTTTTCACTGAAAATTGGAAATATAAATTTTGCCTGTCCTAAAGTAATTTCAACTTTGAAAAAAGTGGAAGACTATTAAAAAAACAAAATGGAAGACTAAAATATGACAGATAAATAAGGGGCTCTGGCCTTAATTCAGTTGATTTTAAGAATACCAACGTCTCTGTGAGGACTAAATTTCCCGGACGAAAGCGACAAGACCATTAAAGCGTAACTTCCTTGGTAGTGCTATGTATCTATACATATAATAAATCTGTAGAAAAGCCGTGTCTGTAATTGTAACATATTTTTGAAAAAACAAGGTCCGTATTACTAAATAAAGTGTGCTGAAGCTAAATTAGTGGTGTTTAGAATTTTTGTCTGTCTGTCTGTCTGTCTCTCTGTGTATTACCGATTCACGCAAAAACTACTGGACCAATTTCCATAAAATTTTATATGTAGATAGTTAGTACCCCGGGGCAACTTATAAGCTACTTTTTATCCGATTACGAAACTTAATAAAGAAGGTTTAGTATTTTTCTTCCTTTAGATGTTAATTTTCTATTATATAATATGATTATTTTAGTTAATAGACGGGATGACGGGTGTTTTTAAAAGAAATATTATATTTGTAAATTTAGTTTAAATTAGTTTTAACCTTTGCATAACAATTTGAAACTCCGCTGACGATATACGTCTTAATTATCAAAACAGCGCCATCTATCATCAAATGAAAAAAGCCTACATTTTGCCTTTAGTAACTAATAAATTATATAAATAACTTACATTTATATGTTTAAATAATTACATTAATAAAATTATTTTAAAATACTGAAACTTAATTTAATCGTTATTTCATTTTAAAAGTGCAATAATTAAAATTTCAAAAATAATAGATAAAAGTGACATCTATTATCTAAAAACATCTTGACATCATCTATCAAACGTATGAACATTTATATTATTTTGAACTAAAAACATATCAATTTTCATACGTTTAATACTATATCTTTATGTAAACTGATTAAAACTGGTCCGTCCTGCAATTATTGCGAAATTCTCATGAAAGCATTATTTCGTGAAATGGTGTCATTTCATGATATTTATCACTGTTTGTTGACCATGTCATGATATAGCTTAGCCAAACAAAGAATAGAGATCGTTTAACGATATCAGTAACTAAACACAATATTGCTATTTCATGATAATATCTTCATATCGTCAAATAGTTTTTCACCGCTAGGGTCGCTGATACGAGTAGCGTGTTTTTTTAACGGAAACAGATTTTTTTAACAGAATCATCATCACTTATTGCCTATATAATAAATAAATGTTCCCGGTTTTGGGGTGGCTCTTGAGCCTTTTTCCTTCTATAGCCGATATTACTAGATAGTATAATTTTGACTTTCATAGTATTAATGTAATTTAGCGCCCTCTACTTTCTCTAAAAAAAATAATGATAAGTAACTGATAAAATTAAATGTTAGAATGCTACCAAATTCTTATTCGTTCAGCATCAAAAATTGTCACACTTAAAAACATCTAGACCGGTGGACATTATCGGGATTATTTACCACAATAACCACGTTTGGCAAAATGGCTAACCACACTGTTGTACACAAAACTGAGATTAGGAGAGAAGCTCTTTAGTTCAATATTTTACGCACTGACTTACTACATAGGTACCCAGTGAAGTGTTGAAGAAAAACTTCGCGGGCAAACCTAAATGTCGGAGTAGTAGTTGAAGGATTGCGTCATACTCTTTTCTGCTCACAAACACTATAGGTAATGGGGAGCCGTGTGCACAGTAGTGCGACGTATGTAAGCTGCTACTTTAGTTTTTATACCTTTAATGAGACTTATAAATCAGTTTGTTGGAGTTTTGTATTTTTGAGTTTTCATATTATCAGAAAAATCAAGATTTTTGTGACAGTAGTGGTTTCATAGCTCACACTAGATATGGAAATGAACAGGCTTTTTTTTTTATAGAATATGGGGCAAACGAGCATGCGGCTCACTACCGCCGCCCATGAGCAACCGCAACACCAGGGGAATTGCAGATGCGTTGCCGGCCTTTTAGAAAGGTGTAAGCTCTTTTCTTGAAGGTTCCTAAGTCGTATCGGTTCGGAAAATTCGCTGGTGGTAATTGATTCCACAAAGAAGTTGTGCGAGGGAGAAAACTTCTTCTAAATCGCACAGTGGTGGACCGCCAATCATCCAGATGGTATGGATGGTAACGCGAGCTTTGTCGCGACGTGCGATGGTGAAATTGAGCGGCTGGAATTAGTCCGAACAATTCCTCAGAGCACTCCCCGTGATAGATGCGATAAAATACGCAAAGAGATGCAACATCTCTACGCAGTACCAGTGTATCGAGCCGATCGGAAAGAACTCGGTCGTCGACGATTCGAATCGCTCTGCGCTGGATGCGGTCAAGTGGAAGGAGCTGGCACTGGGATGCCCCGGCCCAGAGATGAGAACAGTATTCCATGTGGGGCCGAACTTGCGCTTTGTAAAGTTGCAAGCGATGTGCCGGCATGAAATACTGTCTCGCTCTGCTGAGCACGCCAAGCTTTTTAGAGGCCAATTTGGCCTTCCTTTCCAAGTGACCACGAAACTGCACGCTATTCGATATGTCGACACCAAGGATTCCGATACTGGCTGAGGCAGCAAGGGGAGTGCCTTGAAACTGAGGAGATACGACAAAGGGGTTCTTTTTAGCGGTAAACGCGCAAACTTGTGTCTTCTGGGGATTGAACTGGACTAGATTTAGTCGGCCCCAATCCGAGACTTTGTTAAGCAAAGACTCGACTTCAGACACAAGTTTGTCCCGGTACTCGGCGACGTTTTCCCGAGAAATATTGGCACGGCCGGTATATAAGGCATCCCCAGTGCTGTCGTCTGCATAGCAATGAATGCTACCAGTTAGCAACATATCATTGATATGCAGGAGAAACAGCGTTGGTGATAGCACGCAGCCTTGTGGAACACCAGCGTTGATAGGCTTGTAATCAGAGCATGCACCGTCTACTACGACCTTGATGCTCCGATCAGCAAGGAAACTGGTGATCCATTTGCACAATTTATCGGGAAGCCCATAGGAAGGAAGCTTCGAAAGAAGCGCCTTGTGCCAGACCCGATCGAAGGCCTTCGCTATGTCCAAACTAACGGCCAATGCCTCCCCCTTGGACTCTACTGCCTCCGCCCATCTATGAGTTAAGTAAATTAGAAGATCACCTGCTGATCGACCCCGACGAAAACCGTACTAGGCTGTTGCGAAAAAATACTTTAAATATCGAAGATTGCAGATTTTACTTAAACAAAGATATATTTTATTTTACTTGTCAAAGGCATAGGTAAATTTCATAGTACATAACCATTAATATATATTTTTAAATGTATGTTAAATGCAATTTGAAGTGTCGATTTACCACGTTCTCGGCGGTGAAAGAAAACCTGAATATCTGAGAAGTTCCCCAGCTGAGGTGATCCAGCGTTAGCACTTTTTTTGGCCAAAAGCTCTGTGGCCTGTGCCCAGTAGTGACATGTATGTAGGTCGCTACTTTTTTAGTTTTAATGGGCAGTTATGCTGTTTTTATATCATTTATATTTTCGGAGATGTTACGTTTTTGTTTTCACACTACCGTAAATATTAACGGTAGCAAAGATTCGAAGGAAGAGAACTCATCACCGTTATCATTACAACCTATCAAAAGTTCATTGAACTGAACATAGGTCTCCCCATAACTTGTCAAATAGGCTGGATATTTGCTATAGTTGCCACGCTTGGCAGGCAGGTTGGCATCCGCAGCATTTATAATTTTGAACTGTTGTCAGGAACATGATGTTCCCCATCTCCTGTTTGTTTTCCTCTATCGCCTCTTAGGACACACACGGAACGATATGAGGTGGCGGATTCTCTTTCGCCGCCACAACGAGGCGAATATTTTTCTGCTTTCGATCATGAGTGTAGTTCTACCCACGTTCACTGCGAATAGAACTTCATTTGTAATAAAAGTAATCATAAGGATTTTAGCGTGTTTAATTTTAACTTTTATAATTGATGACGTTTCGGGCAATATACAGAACCCATGGAGAGGGGGGTGGGGGTTTATTTGTTGTCTATCAGATCTGATATAATAGTTGGGACGATACTCAACATGTTGACACACTTTCAGACTTCTCGGAGCGTCGGTGCTTCACATCAGCAATATGTTGTTTTACGCAAATTTTTATGGAACTTTCTTCCAAAGATGTCTTTTGTACAACCCGCTTAAATAGAAGTTAAAATGTAACGTGATTTATTACAATTTATTTTATCATATGTGTAGTATTCATCATTATCAGAACTGCATTTATGAAATTTTGAAGTCTACTCGAACGTTGAAAAAAAATCAGAATCTATTTTATGGTGCCAATCAATATTAAATGGAAACAAAGATATGAATCAAATATCGCATATAAGACCATGAATTCATCATTATTTTGATAAAAATAAATTATAAATGAATGTAAAGAGTAAATAATAATAGTAAATTTGGATTCCAAGACAATTTATCTTTGTTATGGATAGATACATCGGAAGACACGACCAATATAAAAAAAATTGTAGATATTTCTAGACATAATATGATATTAATGTAATTCTAAAAAAGTTATTTTTGCACTTGTCCCTCAATCATCTAGGTCCAATAGTCTTTGGGAATTCAAAAAATTCTAGATTCTAGACACACAGACACCGACTTGACTCTAAAAGTGATCGATCTTTACTAAATTTGGCGTGGAATACATTTAATGATGTTTCTAAAAAAGAAAACCACGCGAGCGAAGCAGCGGGTAAAAAGCTAGTAATAATATAAATATATAAAATGCATATTGAAATAACAAAAGAGTCTATGGTTATAATAATCATAACAGAAAATCAAAACCCGAAGAAGCAAATAAATCACTGACTTTGAAAAAGGAAAAGATGCCTCAAATGTAAAAATTTTTTGAATTTAGAATTCCAAATAATAATACCATATCTATTACAATTCAAACTGGCTAGTTCAAGTAAACCACAATTTCATAGGTAAAGAACGTGTCAGATGAAATTTCATATTAAGTTAGAAATTTTTGAAGTTTGGTTGTAATTTTATGGAAAATATTATTTAACAAAAGTATAAGAATTGTTAAGGAAATGCATATTTAATGTTTAAATTATATTTAGTATTTTGTTTTTAAGTTTAAATTAAATGTATCCATATATTGGAAGAAAATATTAAAAAAAATTGAACATCAGTGCAGTAGTTGCAATTTCAGAAACTGAATTTGTTGCAACATTGTGTGATATATCATGTGACATAAAAACAGATTTCACAAAATAATTTTTTCATACAGATTTAAAGTATAACATAGTTGACAAATAAATATATCGATATAACAGACTATCGAACACATCTAAAAGTAAACGATAGCAAATAAATATTCGTTACTCAACAAGATAAGATTCGTAACATAGCTCTACCTTTAAACGAATACAAAAACACCTGATAGTAACAAATTAATGTTCAGCTGCTGCAATATCAATGAGGTGAGGTGAACATATTTGTCACGCAGATGGTCACACAGTGTATGTACATTCACAAAATAATGCCTAAGTGCTGTCTTCTTAAATTTTTTACACATTTTTACCTTATTTAATTCCACTACGCTTACGAATAATCGTAGTTTGGTTTATCCATTTCTAATCAAATTAAAATAGAGTAATAGTTATATTTAAGAAAGGAACATTAATATCCCTACACTTGAATAAAACTACTTTTACGTTTTCTAGCGCGTTTAATTACATAACTTGCTTTTAATTGATTCCCGACGTTTCAGGTGCTTTAATACGTCGGGAATCCGTGAAAGTAGTTTTATTCAATGTGTAGTGTATAAGAAATCATTATCTCTATGTACACTTAAACAAATTAACTTCCCCGCTATGAAACCTGTCAAATATTTTACATCATACCAAAGTGGTGCCGCCCTGGTGCCAGAGAAAGTCATGGATATCATTAGACAAACATATACAACAATAATTTCTATGTGGAATCATTTTTCTGAGTAAATTTTTATTATTTAGATTTCAATAATTCATGCAGATATAAACGTACAGTTAAGTTTATATTATTTATTGTTTATGAGAAAGCAGACATCGAATAACACTGGATAGAGAAAATTTAGATACGATATTTCAAAATAACTTTTAACTGTTGATGATTGAAGTTTTCACTTACGCCAACTCTTCTGTGCTGTAAGTATCGGGAGCTGCATAGTACATAGAAGAGAAGAGAAGAGAATACAGGAAGAAAACGTGGGCAGCGGCTTACTTCTGGTTGTTGTCATCACCACTCACTAGTTGTAGTGGGTCCGGTCCTGTGGAATTATATAACGTTAAATGCTATTTACTACGATGATGGTTGAATTTTGAGTCTAAGGAGGCTTGTAGGGTAAATAGTAAGCGCTATTGAACAATATTGCCGACAATCATCGGTACATTTATTCTCTTAAATGATTTATATATACGATGTTTGACTGCCTCGTTGCTTAAATGGTCTTAAAAGTGGTTGCTAATCATGAGCTCCCGGGTTCGAATACCGGTCTGACCAAAATCAGTTATTGGCTTTTATCTGTCAGGAAAATCACAGTAACAGCCCGGTTGCTTCTTCTGCGTTCCGTATGGTGAGTGTAGAGAACCGGAGAGCCTTTTTATTGAAAACGAAGCATTCAACCTTAGTCTTTAACGGTGAATACGTATCTGCATTTTGATTTTTAATTAAGAATAAATCTAGATGTCTGTGGGCCACATCCACTTACCATCAGTTGCACTGTGTACTCGTTTTTGCACTCTTATTCAATAAACAAAAACAGTGCTCGTGCACACACTCGTGAACCATAATCCTGTGCTGAGCAGATGGCTAGTCTCCGTTGAAACTGACCGCCGTGACCGGAATTCGGTCTGGAAGGCATTATTATTATTAGCAGCTGGCATGTGTTATTTATGTCATTGTTTAACCTACAGACATAATGGCGTAGCTCTTATTTAACGAGGTTTGCTTACATTTAAAAAATATTATTTTTGTACGACGTTCTCAAACTTAATTAATTTGTTTTCTAATTAATCAAATATAATACAATACACGTATGTTTTTTTATGGGATAAGGGTAACAAACTAACACACAGTCCACCTGATGGTAAGTGGTTGCTGTGGCCCATAGACATCTACATCTGTTTTCGTTTGCGAATTAAAATACGGATGACGTGAGGTCTACGATAGAATGTCTCTGTTCTAGTAAAAAGGGTCTCCGGTTCTTTACACTCACCATACGAAACACAGCAGTGTTAAGCTGCTATTTTACGCTGGTATTCTGTGAGAACGTGGTCCTTCCCCGGTTGAGGCGACCCATTCGTGTTACAACTATACTACTAATATAGCAACATAACTCTACCACGTAAATAAATGTAATATAAACCAGAAATTACTAGATGGTGAGTTTCCTTATCTATCTAGAAGTCAGGCTGTGTAGGTACCATCTTCCTACCTACTTGTGCCATCTAACAGCAAACCTATATCTCCACAGTTGGCTGCGCGTGTCCATGTTAAAAGACAAAGTTATAGCTTATATAAGTCCACTGCCGAGCACGTGGTAAATCAGCACTTAAAATTGCAATTCACAATTTCATTAGTGCCGACGGGGATGATACCTGGGTCGCTCGCGTACTGTGAAATTAGAACCGGCAACGCATCTGCAATTGCCGTGGTGTTGCATTGGTTTATGGCCGTTGGTAGTCACTTACCATCAGGTGAGCCGCAAGCTCCTTTGCCTCCTCTCCTATAAAAAAAGTAAACAAACGCGTAGGCTCTGACTTACCACAGTTCCACCTACTATGGACGGCAGCTGTCCATGGATTCCAGTAAATATTTACCGTCAGGAGGACTCTCAAGTTTGTCTGTCACTTTAGTTTTACGAAAAAAGTTTTCTTTATTATTTAAATACTAGCAATGCAATTAACATCACTAACATGCCCTGTGCTGTACTCCTAGTTACCTTAAGATGCTTGTATTAGGAGTGGTTCACGACAGTAGTTGGATGCCAGACTCGAACCCACGACCTTTAAAGTTCGCGATCCGCACCCCGCTGTTAGGAAACTGTCGCTTCCCAAGATTGAATAAGGCGCATCGTTAAAGTCATAGGTTTACAAAATGGTACAGAAGATATGAAAATACTTCACCTTCTTGATGATTGCGTGACCATTTCTGCGGCATTGGAACCGGAGAATTGGAGCACGTCTTGAAAAGTAGTGCTGTTGTAGTAGGTCTACGCTTCGCGTGGTTGACGTGTTTGGCTATCATCGAATATTCTGTACAAGATACAAATTGATTTGTTATAGAACAAAGGTGGTAAACGAGCACAGAGTCCACAAATATTAAGTGAATGCTGTGGCCCATAGTTATCTTCATCTATCCTCGATTAAGAAACGAAATGCAGATGTGTTTTCACCCCTGAGGGTTAAGGTGGACTGCCTCGTTTCCAGTAAAAATGGTCTCCGGACGAATAGCAGCATTAAGCTGCTATTTATCACTGGTATTTTGTGGAAGCGTGTTCATTCCCCGGTCGAGACGCCGCATTAAAATATTATTAATTGATTACACTTTCGATTATTGTTTCTTGGTGAATCTCAATTAGATGATTAATTACAGAAGTGATACTTGTACTAGTTTCCATTGTGGTTCTTTATATTAATATTTGTTCACGGCCGCGCCTTACTTAGTTTCAATTTTTTTTTCGAAAAATATATAAAAAAAGCTGAGTGTCTTGGACATTGAGATATATGTACTACGTACTAGAGAAGCCATTCCAAACAAAAATTGTGTCCTACTCTATGTCTTCGCGCATGCGCGGGAGTAGTAGTCGCGCATGTGCGAAGACTTTAATTTGATATAAAATAAGATATTAATATAAAATAAATATAAGAATTAAAATAAAATATCTTAATTTAATCTAAACAAACATATTTCTAAATAAAATGTAATAAATATTATTTTATGGAATTCACAAATCTTCAATTTACGCAATAAGTATTTAGTTTGTATGGATTGCACTACAGTTCAGTTGAACATAGTCAATGTCCGGAAGGGCTTCTCTAGTACGTAGTACATATAACTCAATGGTCTTGGAACACTCGGTTGGAACGAAGTTCCTTGCGTAGTATATTATTATTGATAAACGTAGGTATCATATTATTGATTGACAAATACTGACAAATACTTAATAAATCACTTACTAGCGTCTATTAAAATGGAGCGTCATTTGAAATAAAATAATATTTCTTTCATGGCAAGATAAGAAAATGTGCGAGGGAGATGGATATTATTCCATCTCACTTCCTTATTTCGCCGCCAAAGCCGTCTACACTATGACACAAGGAGTAGGGACGAAAAAATCTTACACCTTTTGTCGGCTAGCTCACATCTGCCAAACCCGTACCGTCCGATAAAGAACTTCGTTCCAAAACACTCGTTGATTCGTCAAAATTGTGTCAAAATTTCATAATATTCGGTGAATAACTACCGGAGACTATAATATATATAAAATATTTGGAACAAAAGAATATTTACATGTTTATTTATAAAGATTTAGATAATGGCCGCTTGATGACTTTTCGCAAAGCGGGAATACCAAATCCCACAAAAATCTAAAGGGAGGATACTTATAATTAGAACTTACTTAAAATTGGATGTCCATTTTCGACAGATGAAATCCCAGTAAATGGCTTCATGGTAAAAATGAACCGCTACCCCGAATTACCGAAGGTAAAATGTTCACTTAAGACTTCAAGTACCTGTCGGCAATAATCTGAAAATAAAATAAATGGGTTATTTCTGCTTTTTTACCAATAAATTTTTAGCTACGGGAAATTATACTTATTCCTTATAATAAATGATAGTTTAGTTACAATAATATTAGGATACGTCATGCCTGTAATCCCCAAGGGGTACTTCAAAATGCAGTCAGCTAGCCTGACCACTGTCAACCAAAAAAAAAATTGGTTTAGATGGAAAATTTTGAAAGAAGTGACAGCGTATTACGTTAAATAGTCACACAGTGTCATCACCATTGTAATGTTGCAATTTAATTATAAATTCATCACATCTGTATTTATATATACCAAAACAATGCCCCAGTACCGTATTCTTAAAATGTTTACATATTTAACTATTTTCAAATCTTCAAATCTTAGGAATATCAGTAGTTTGATTTATACATTTCCAATCTTATTCATCACAACTATATGATCACAGTGGTAAAAGGTTACTTACTAGTAATCTCGGAGTAAACTGAGTGGAGACAGCTAGCCCGGGAATTCGGATGCGACTGGTGCACTATCGATTAATTTGTGGGCGGGAACGGGGCGAAAATGTTTGCTATACTGCTGTATAAGTGCTATAGCATTGACACTGAACGCGTCTGTGCAATATTGATTACTGTCAGAGCAGGACAGAACATAGCTTTTTTTATTTTACTTATTTGATTTACTGTATTGGTAATATTTTACTGATTTTTTAGGCTATGTCAGTTAGTCTGGTTCCACTGGGCATATCATCACAAATTTATATGTCATTGGTTCTGCACTTTAGTTTTCAAGTATTAAAGTATACGTTATAAACGAGCACACATTCCACCTGATGGTAAGTGGATGCTGTGTTCCATAGACATCTACATCTAAACCGTAAGGAGCTCCAAAGCTTAACTCCAAGAACTAAAAAATATTTTTATAAATAGTAGAGAAGTAACCGATATAGTTCAATGGATAAGTAAGCCGAAGTGGCAATGGGCCATATATTTCAAAGAACCGACAATCGACAGGAAATAAAGGTTCTCGAGTGGCAACCTCGTAGCAGTAAGCGAAGTGTATGGCGGTAATATATGCAGGAATTCGATGGATGCAAGTGAGGAGCGTGTTTTGTGGCATTGCTTGGGAGAGGTCTATGCTCAGCAGTGGACTTGTGAAGAGTTGTAATGATGATAAGGTTGGGAGGAGTACAAAGGACATAAAAGTTAAAGGTTTTGTCTGGACCGAAGAGAAATATTATAGAGGAGGTGATTACTTGAAAACGTTCTTTAAATACATTTTGTAACTCAGTTTAGCTAAAACATACGTACCTTTTAAAATCAGGTATTTTAGACAGAAGACACCGTATGCGATAGCTTGGGAGAGTGTTAGTATTCACGAAAATTTATAATCTTTATACCCCGTCACCGTTCGAGTTTCATATCTTCATCGTTTGCTGTGTAAGCCGCGCGCCAATGGAATGACCTGCCTGAAAAATTAAGATTATATGTATGTGTGTATGTACATATCTTTGTAACCGCCTTCCTAGTTCTATCACTGGCCTAAGGTTGACTGTCAGAGAATACTTTTAGCATTAAGTCCACCTTTTTTTCCTGTACTTATTATGTACGACTCAATAAAGTTTAAATAAATAAATAAATTTTTAATCGATCGCTCCTTCATCCAATTTATATTCTATTTTATTATATTTTTGCAATACGGTATTTTATACGTAGCAGAGCCATGCTACATAAGTTTGTAGCACAGATAGTTCGGCTCGATCGGGAAAGGACCACGCTCTCACAGAATACCAGCGCAAAATAGCAGGTTAATGCTGCTTTGTTTTTGTATGATGAGTGTTGAGAACCAGAGCCCCCACAGTAGTCCACAGGTATGACACCGCATCTGCATTTCGATTATTTATCGAAGATGTCTATGGACATGTAAATGTCTATGGACCACTGTAAGCAATCACCATCAGGTGGACTTTGTGCTTGTTTGTCACTTTATTATATAAAAATCTCATTTAGATATATAATGTTTATATTGTTTTTTTAGTTTAATAATATAAACATTTAATAAGATAAAACAGGAGACTTATATCTCTTAGAATGTTGTCTTTGTAAACCGTGTAGAGGCGGTGTGCTTAGAGTCCAGTGTTAACATATGATCTGCAGTAATTATAATGCCAGATCTCATGAAGACGTGTAATTAATAACACCGGTTCAGGTACAGCTCGCAGTAACTAACCAATATATAATATGATATGCCTTAAAATTTAAACATTCTCTCCCAATAATAAACTTAACAAAACTGAACCTGTACACAATCCTAACTTTCGTGTTATTTTACTTGGAGAACGATTAATTTTGTACCACACCGATGTAGAATGTAATTATTTTTATATTATGCAAAAATTTTCTATCTTCTTCATTTCCTATCTTCATAACCTTTAATATTCTTAATTGGCATACACGTAACTGAAAATTGGCTGTAAGATAAAAGAGATACGTCAACACTCGCAGGATTAAAAGCAAAAAACAAAATGATTAATTTACCGTCTAAAATGCAAACATTTATTTCATAAAGGACTTATAATTCGTTCAAAATACGGCTCTCCATTTTTTATGCTCCACAAAATCAACGTCGCAATACATTTCCACAACTTTCCGTGAAAATACACAACGACGCAGTTAACACTAGATGCACACAGACAGCCTACAAATCGATACCTCATGGTCACGCCCTTCGTCTCCCTAGGAGCAATTACTCAAGGATTAAATTTTGGATAAGTTGGTTAAATAATATTCAAATTATCCAAAAATTCATACATAAGACGAATTCTTCATTTATTGTCTCTATTCATTAATTATAACTCATCAAAAGTTCACTGATGAGCACATTCATCCCGCATAGATTGTCTCATAATATATAGTATATACTATGTGTTTTTATGGGAGAGATCACCGTCGCCCATGAACATCTACAACTGGGGAATTGCGGGTGCGTTAACGGCTTTTAGAAAGGAGCAGCTCTATTATTGGTAGGATTCCTTCCTTACTAATAGCTACTTGTCATCACAAGGAATATATCGTATGTCACTTCAATTTTTTTTTAAAGTTGCCACGCTTGGCAAACGGCTTGGCAACAGCCGTTTTTTTATTATTGAAATTCGATGTATACGAGTATGATTGAAGATAATTTTACGTCATCGCTAATACCGATAAATATTTAAGTGTTTGTTTGTAATGTCAAAATAACATATTTTTACTAAATGCTTAAGAAAGTCTATACGGTACCTTTAATAGAAAAATAATTTTAAAAATATTCTGTCTGTCGATCTGTTTTTCTGTCTGTTTGTTCAGGCTAATCTTCGAAATGGCTGGACCAATTTTAACGGGTATTTCGTTAGCAGATAACTGATGTTATTAGGAGTAACTAAGGCAATTTTTTTTTTTAGAAGAACAATTAGGGTACGGCGCAAAAAATTAAGGCTTATTTAATCCAAACGTAATAAATTCCACGCGGGCGAAGTCGCAGGAAACAGCTAGTAAATAAATAAAAACGCTACTGATAATTTCTTATTCTCCTTTTCACGAATGTGTTATCTGATATGGATAACATGAAGAAGTGGCAGCCGCAGTTTGTCATTTTATGTAAGTTGTTATCAGGAAGATGCTGCTGTCAGTCCCTTGTTTCAGTCTCCATCTGTCGCCTCTTAACACGTCTGAGGGAGGACATACTATTTATTGGAAACGAGGCATTCCACCTTAGTCCTCAGGGTGGAAACGTATTGGTTCCTAATCGAGGATAAATGTAGATATCTATGCGCCACAGCAATCACATACCATTAGGTGGCCTGTGTGCTCGTTTGTCACCCCTATATTATTAAAAAAAAGATTAAAAGAAATACTGCGCATTGGACCCTCCCAAGCGGTAATCAATATTAATATGTGTCGTCTCTCTCGCTCTCGCTCTCGCACTGCACTGTTGTCCGAGCCGCCGCCCGGGACAGTGGGTCGCGAGATCTCCTTGTTTATTAAGTGCGGTGTTTGGCTTAGATTTTTATCTGAATGGATCATAAATAAATTTTCGTGAATAGTAACACTCTCCCAAGCTATCGCATACGGTGTATTCCGTCTAAAATACCTGATTTTAAAAGGTACGTATGTTTTAGATAAACTGAGTTACAAAATGTATTTAACCTTCCAGCGGTCGCACCCTTGCGCCGAACTTAAGCAGTCGCGCGCGGTCTCTGATTCCGCAACTTTAAATGTCTTGTTTGGGAAAACAAATGAATATTTCGACTTACTGTATAACAGATGATTAAAAAGAGGTCTTATACATGTAAAATAAAATAGAAAACATATTATTTATCCGTTATTTTTTTATTTGTACTTAATAGAACAAAGGTCTATAAAAACTCAGAATTATTGTCTCTGGTTGAAAATCAACGTTATAAATCAACAAAAACAAAACAAAATGAAATTGTCTTTTTTACTACTTACAACTTATAAAATTGACTATAATTATCTTAGAAATAAATCAAATTCATTGTCAATGGCACAACTCTAAAATTGCATTTATTTTTAGATCATTCTATATATAATTCTAGTTATGATCTAAATTATAATAAAATAAAATAAAGGAAACATACCTAAAAGCTACTAATTATTATTTTAGGAAAACTATAATAAACTATTGGTCGTTATTATCCATAATATCTACTCGAGATGAATTTTCTCGGCATATAACAATCACTGTTATATGCCGAGAACTATACTTTGTTCTGCGGTTCTTTTTCCTATCGCAATAGCAACAACGACGTGACGTTATCGTCATCGCTGTCACTAAGCTCAGCATCCGATTGAACATACTCATCGTGTGTTGGCAAAATTTCTACTGGGTTGTCTTCTTGGCCCGAAACGTCATCAAAGACCTCATCTTCTGATTCCACCTCCTCTAGCATGCGAGGTATTCGACGTTCTGAGTCTTCGTAATTCATTGTCTATATTGTATTACACGGTTGTTATGACACCCGTTTTTAATGTGATATAACTTCTATAGGGTATTAGACCCAACGAGAGAATGAGGTAGAATACTGTGCACAATACAGTTTCCTATTATTTCGGTCTCATTTCCTGAAAGTTTTATTTTTACGAGCGTTAGAATAAGATGAAGATAAACCACCATTAGTTAATTTAAAACTGTAACTGTTCAAAATACTAACCGTTCCGTTTTTTTCCATAGATGCTAACGACTGGTGGTAAAGGACAAACAATAACCAATCATTGGTGGTAAAGAAGAACTAGAACTGTTGTTGTAGCAGCAGGTAAGTTGCAACAATTAATTCAAAACTTTTCGCTAGCTGCGGTTTTAACTAATAAGTTTTGGTCAATTGATGCAATTTCACATTATGATTATTGTTAATTGCGTTGCGAATTGCCCCGAAATCTAATAACGAAGCGATAAACCTTAGCATTGAAATTTACCAACTTAACTGATCTGTTTGTTACTATGTATATGAGTATAAACTACTTTGATATTTACTTACCCGTTTTTTTAAATTTATATTAGAATTTATTTCATATTTTATTAACTATATACTGATACGCAAACGGCATTTTGTTTAATTTAGCGTTGCATCTTTTTATTTTACTCATATAAAATGTTTTGTTAATTTAGGACATTTTCTATTTGTGTTCAAATTAGTAATTTTGTTACGAGTTTGGGGTTCGAGACAATTAAAAATTGCCGATTGAACTACCAAAATTGACACTTTTATTACAGAACACTAATTACAACTTAAAAACACACTAATAATAAAACACAATTGTACCACTGCTTATTTGGAGTGGTTAACGAGATTATGAGGAATGTTAATAGCGGTTCTAGTATTCTTTATTTTAAAAAACATGTGTGCAGTTCCCTCGCAATAGGTGGAACCCTCAAATTAAATGAAATATAGAATGAAAATATTTCACAGCAATTGATTTATTAATTATGCTAACGAAAGTTTCAATCACAATTGCAGCATAAAATATAACACAAAAGTTTAATTTTATATTCATTCAATGTTTTTAATAAGATAAGGGTGACAAACGAGCACACAGTCCACCTGATGGTAAGTGGTTGCTGTGCATCTACATTTATCCTCGATTACGAATCAAAATGCAGATGCGTTGTCACCCGTGAGCACTAAGATGGAATGCCTCGTTTCCAGTAAAAACGTTCTCCTGTTCTCTATACTCACCATACGAAACACAGCAACATTAAGGGGCTACTCCATGCGAACGACCTTGAGCATTTTGCCGGCGGCACGCCGCTCGCCTCAATATATTGCTTATTTGAAATATGTACCACGCCACCACCTATTGTAGGTACGAACGTAGTATTATTTTTACAACATCAATGAACTAATTTATGGAAATACACACAGCGTACAACGATAAATGTATTTTAATTTTTTTATTCGGTATATTAGTTGCATTATATTAGAATTATGTATTTTCATATATTATCTAATTATGAAATTTTATAATTAATTATATATTAAAAATGAAGCATTGAAAATGTGAGTTTAAAAGATACCTATTCACTATAGGTAAATAAATAGATAGCTCGCCTTTTGTACAAATATTTGGTGCAATAAAGAATAAATAAATAAATAGGATGTTTCGTAGATGTGTTTTTGATTATTGTTAATTTTTACGTGTCACGTATTGAAAAGTAATATACCTACCTACTAATACAAAAATCAACAAGAAGTATAAGGGTTCAATCTTTCAATTTCAATTGTAAAAAAAACGTTACCCCCACACTAGGATTTTCTCCTGTGTCGTGGAGGCAGTTTACAAACATAAATTGCACAAGGACAAACATCCAGACCTGGAACAATTATTTGTAAGCCATACAAATACTTGTTCCGTGCGAGATTCGAACCTGCGGCCCCCAGCGCAACAACTGATTGCTAAGCCACTGCGCCACGGAACCGTCGCCGGGTTATAGCTAAAGTGGCCATACGTCCCGTTTTGAACGGGACTGTCCCTTTTCTCGGTCACCTGTCCCATTGTCCCCAAACAAAGCTCCGGGACACAAAATTGTCCCGTAACTCGTTGGATGGAAGTATTCAAAGTCAACAATCTTCAACATCATTTTTTTTAATCGAATATATTTTATGTCTACCTGGTACGAATGCTCCGGTAGAAAGAGTATTTTTTTTTTATTTTGAATAAATTGTGGACGTCTGAAAGAAACACTTATGGTTCCAGAGTTCTAAAGGCGATGTTGTTAACAAAGATAACAATAAAAAAACTTAAGCAGAATTTTATTTTTATTTAAAATCATCACCAACTTTATTAAAAAAAATTTAATCCACTGACAAATGTAATTAATAATTAAAAAAAATAGGTTGCATTTAATAATTACCGTCTATACCGAATATAATTTTACAGTGAACACTAATTGTATAAAGTTATAGTTTTTAGAGTATTAATAAACCCATGTCCTGTTTTGAGTTAAAAAATAAATGGTCAGTTTAGTCTTTTTAGTTAAATTTAGTTTTAAAAATTTTTAGAATAGTAAAAAGTAGGTATATTAGTAACTACTTAGATACTTTTTACCGAATTATAAGTATAGAACACCTTATGTACTCAATTATTTTTTGAAAAATAAGAAAAAACAAGCAATAAATAATATACTATATTTTAGCAAAAAACTATAACTTAGTAATACTAATTATAACTTAAAACATAAATGAAAAACTCATAACTGACTTTTGGGCCCGACCCAGGATTCGAACCCGGGACCTCATGATCAGCAGTCGCACTACTACAACCACTAGACCAACGAGGTAGTATTATACCTAATAAGATATTGTGGTTGGGTGATAATATTGAATTAGCCTGTTATAGTGTAAATTATAATATTTATCGAAATTTTAATTATGGATTCGAACCTTACATGCTAATGGTGCTTCATTTTTTTATTTGCATTTACTTCAAAGAAAATACACGCATAAAGCTTCATCGCGCAGTAAAAAACACAACAAATATATGTATAACTAATACGAAAAATTATACTCAAAACAAACAAATAATACTATACCTATAAATAACCTAATAAGTAATATTATTATCGACTAATATGACGTGAGTTCGACGCTCTAACGACACGGGCTTCGCGTCGAAGAGCTTAGGGCTCACTGACTTCAACAAGCCCGTGAGCAGTGAATATGCCCAGATTTTAAAATAATTTCTTAATAAAATCAAATTTTGGTCTTTTGAAAAAAAATTTACTATAGAAATGTTTATTAATAAATTGCCTATCCATTGGTGTAAATCGCAAAATAAAATAATACTTACTTTACGAGGAGATGCATGTTATCAATAATAATTTCACATTTATGTGGTTTCGTTGTAAGGAGATTATATTAATATTTATTCGTTTAAAAAAAAATTGGATATAGCTTTTATGGAATCAAGATTATGTAGAAATATAATGTGTTTTTTATTTATTGATATATGTTTTAAATAAAAAGTAGATAGCTCCTAAAAACCACACAAATAACGACTAGCGCGACATTTTGCTCAACCTGCGCCTTAAGCTGCTATTTTACGCTGGTAATCTGTGAGAGCGTGTTCCTTCCCCGGTCGAGCCGACCCATTCGTGTTACAACTACACCAGAAATATAGCTGCAGCATGGCTCTACTACGTACATGTTATGTTAAAATTCTTAGAGTATTTATAGGCAAGCTAGGCTTATTTATACTCAAAGTTACAATTCTAATTTTTAGAGGTGTAAGAGCCTAAATCTTAGTATAATAAATTGAATGAATATTTTCGTTCGAGTAAAATTGTTTATAAAATTATTTCATTCTATAGGTAAAATTGTTTTATAGAACCAAAATTAATTGGCTGTCAAAGTGGTGCGTAAAAAGTAAACACTAGATGACCTAAACACGACATATTTATTAATATTCTATCTCATTCTCTCGCATACGTAATCCTATAGATGTATACTTATTTGTCTATTTTTAGAGTCGCTTTTTCGTTGCATCGCGTTTCAAATCACAATGATTCTAAAAAAGTGTTTACTTCAAAAATAAAAAATAAATCAAAATGAGTCAGTCGTTTATTTTGTTTGAATAACATCCAGACATCTGCACAAACTTTCACATATTGCAATATTGAATTGGGTATAGAAATTATATGAGCTAACGGTGGTAAAGCCACGCAGCAGTTTTTGCTGTTGCATGTATGGGCCGGCTCGAGCCGGGTTGGTACCACGACCTCACAGAATACCGGCGTGAAGTAGAAGCTTTGCTTCTGCGTTTCGTCTGGTGAGTGCAGGTGGCCGGAGGCCCAATTCCCCCAAATCAACATCAACAGGTTCGGACCTGTCCATCCTTTGGCTACGCGTAGACAGCGACGACCATCCGCGCGTCTACGGATGCCTCTATAGGTCCCATAGCGGTAATGCCGAAACAGACCGACTCATCGACCACGTCCAAATGGCTACAGATTTCTTGCTACAACAGGTCCCATCCGCAGAGATCGTGATCCTTGGCGATTTTAACGCCCACCATGCCGAATGGCTCGGTTCACGTCTAACCGATCATGCGGGGAGATCTGTTTATGACTTTGCCTTGTCATATGGTCTGACACAACTGGTAACTTCGCCTACGCGGATTCCAGATGTGGAGGATCATACACCTTCCCTGTTGGACCTTCTGCTGACCTCTCATCCGGACGGATATCAGGTTTCCGTCGATGCCCCTCTCGGCTCTTCGGACCATTGTCTGATCCGGAGTGTGGTGCCACTCACGCTCCCTTCGCGGTTGCGTTCTGCAGGTTGCCGCCGTGTTTGGCATTACAGGTCGGCGGATTGGGACGGAATGCGGTCCTTCTTTGCATCCTACCCATGGGGCCGGGTTGCTTCTCGCCGGATGATCCCAGCGCTGTTGCTGACTCTGTCACTGATGTGGTGCTGCAGGGAATGGAACTATTTATTCCATCATCTGTGGTACCCATCGGAGGCAGATCTCAGCCTTGGTTTGGTCGCTCCTGTAAGACTGCATTACGCAGTAAGCAGGAGTGTTATCAAGCCTGGGCTGCGGCTTCGGCGACTCGGGATATAAATACCAGCACACTTAAAAAGAAGTATAACTTCGCCTCCAGGTCCTTCAAAAGAGTTATTGCCAAGGCAAAGTCAGAGCACATAGGCAGAATTGGCGAGAAACTAGTTCGCCTTCCTTCAGGAACCCGTGCATTCTGGTCTCTCGCCAAGGCTGTCCAAGGGAATTTCTGTAAGCCATCACTACCATCTCTGCACAGGGAGGATGACTCACTGGCCCATGACGCAAAAGACAAAGCCGACCTTTTAGGCTCCCTTTTTGCGTCCAACTCGACTCTTGATGACGGGGGGAATACACCGCCGACCATCCCGCGGTGTGAGTGCTCCATGCCGGATGTGCTGTTCTCACAGCGCTCAGTTCGCAATGCATTGCTCTCCCTGGACATCCAGAAGTCGAGTGGGCCTGACGGAATCCCCCCAATTGTGCTGAGGACGTGTGCTCCGGAGTTGGCACCGGTCCTAACGCGTCTTTTCCGGTACTCCTACTCCCAAGGCGTAGTCCCGAATTCATGGAAGACAGCTTTTGTCCACCCGATCCCTAAAATAGGCGACCGCTCAGACCCATCCAACTATAGGCCTATCGCGATCACCTCCTTGTTCTCCAAAATAATGGAATCCATTATTAACTGCCAGCTCATCCGGTACCTTGAGGATCACCAGCTGATTAGTGACCGCCAATACGGTTTTCGTCGGGGTCGATCAGCTGGTGATCTTCTGGTCTACCTGACCCATAGATGGGCGGAGGCAGTAGAGTCCAAGGGGGAGGCGTTGGCCGTGCGTCAGGACATTGCGAAGGCCTTCGATCGGGTTTGGCACAAAGCGTTTCTTTCGAAGCTGCCTTCCTACGGGCTTCCCGCGAAATTGTGCAATTGGATCACCAGCTTTCTTGCTGATCGGAGCATCAAGGTCGTTGTAGACGGTGCATGCTCTGACTACAAGCCTATTAACGCTGGTGTTCCACAAGGCTGTGTGCTATCACCAACGCTGTTTCTTCTGCATATCAATGATATGTTGCTAACTGGTAACATTCATTGCTATGCGGATGACAGCACTGGTGATGCTCTATACACCGGCCGTGCCAATATTTCTCGGGAAAACGTCGCTGAGTACCGGAACAAACTTGTGTCTGAAGTCGAGTCTTTGCTGAACAAAGTCTCGGATTGGGGGCGACTAAATCTAGTCCAATTCAATCCTCAGAAGACACAAGTTTGCGCGTTTACCGCTAAAAAGAACCCCTTTGTCGTATCTCCTCAGTTTCAAGGCACTCCCCTTCTTGCCTCAGCCAGTATCGGTATCCTCGGAGTCGACATATCGAGTGACGTGCAGTTTCGTGGTCACTTGGAAGGGAAGGCCAAATTGGCCTCTAAAAAGCTTGGCGTGCTCAGCAGAGCGGGACAGTATTTCATGCCGGCACACCGCCTGCTACTTTACAAGGCGCAAGTACGGCCTCACATGGAATACTGTTCCCATCTCTGGGCAGGGGCTCCCCAGTGCCAGCTCCTTCCACTTGACCGCATCCAACGCAGAGCGGCTCGAATTGTCGACGACCGAGCCCTTTCTGATCGGCTCGATTCATAGGCACTGCGAAGAGATGTTGCATCCCTTTGCATTTTCTTTCGCATCTACCATGGGGAGTGCGCTGAGGAATTGTTCGGATTAATCCCAGCCGCCAAATTTCACGAACGCACATCGCGGCAGAACTCCCGATACCATCCACACCATCTGGATGATTGGCGGTCCACCACTGTGCGATTTAGAAGATGTTTTCTTTCTCGCACGACCTCCTTGTGGAATCGATTACCATCAGCGATTTTTCCGGACCGATACGATTTAGAGACCTTCCAGAAAAGAGCGTACTCCTTTTTAAAAGGCCGGCAACGCATCTGCGATTCCCCTGGTGTTGCAGTTGTTCATGGGCGGCGGTAGGCACTTACCATCAGGTGAGCCGCATGCTCGTTTGCCCCCTCTCCTATAAAAAAAAAAACAAATGGTTTAATTTGTTTTCACTACTTCTTTTAGAATCGAGTACAGTTTATTGTGGGTCGGGTTACAATAATGCCACCAAAATCAGATGGATCTCCACAGTTGGTCTCGTAAGTTTGGTATTAGTGTGAACCCTAATAAATGCCAAGCTATAATAATTGGTAGTGCTCAACAGTTGTGTAAGTTTGACGTCCATTGCGTTCCACCTGTCGCGTTTGATAATTCTATTATACCGTATTCTGACAGTGTTAACAATCCCGTTGTCTACTTTGGCACAACCTTAAGTTGGTCCACCCAAATTCAAAATATCAGTGGTTCTGATTTTGGTAAGCTCAATGCTTTGAACCGTCTCAGGAACTTTCTTCCGATCAAGGTACAGATAACTCTAGTGCAATCTCTTATTTTGTCTATTATTATAAAGCAAAAAACATATATTATAAAAGCAAAAAACAAAATGATTAATTTACCGTCTAAAATGCAAACATTTATTTCATAAAGTACTTATAATTCGTTCAAAATACGGCTCTCCATTTTTTATGCTCCACAAAATCAACGTCGCAATACATTTCCACAACTTTCCGTGAAAATACACAACGACGCAGTTAACACTAGATGCACACAGACAGCCTACAAATCGATACCTCATGGTCACGCCCTTCGTCTCCCTAGGTGCAATTACTCAAGGATTAAGTTTTGGATAAGTTGGTTAAATAATATTCAACTTATCCAAAAATTCATAAATAAGACGAATTCTTCATCTATTGTCTCTATTCATTAATTATAACTCATCAAAAGTTCACTGATGAGCACATTCATCCCGCATAGATTGTCTCATAGTATATAGCTATACTATGTGTTTTTATGGGAGAGATCACCGTCGCCCATGAACATCTGCAACTGGGGAATTGCGGGTGCGTTAACGGCTTTTAGATAGGAGCAGCTCTATTATTGGTAGGATTCCTTCCTTACTAATAGCGACTTGTCATCACAAGGAATATATCGTATGTCACTTCAATTTTTTTTAAAGTTGCCACGCTTGGCAAACGGCTTGGCAACAGCCGTTTTTTTATTATTGAAATTCGATGTATACGAGTATGATAGTAGATACTTTTACGGCATCGCTAATACCGATAAATATTTAAGTGTTTGTTTGTAATGTCAAAATAACATATTTTTACTAAATGCTTAAGAAAGTCTATACGGTACCTTTAATAGAAAAATAATTTTAAAAATATTCTGTCTGTCTATCTGTTTGTCGATCTGTTTTTCTGTCTGTTTGTTCAGGCTAATCTTCGAAATGGCTGGACCGATTTTAACGGGTATTTCATTAGCAGATAACTGATGTTATAAGGAGTAACTAAGGCTGCTTTTATTTTAGAAGAACAATTAGGGTACCGCGCAAAAAATAAAGACTCATTTAATCCAAACGTAATAAATTCCACTCGGGCGAAGTCGCAGTTAACAGCTAGTAAGTAAATAAATACTGCGCATTGGACCCTCCCAGGCGGTAATCAATATTGCTATGTGTGGGCGGTCGTCTCTCCCGGGGTTCTCGCACTGCACTGTTGTCCGAGCCGCTGCGCGGGACTGTGGGACGCGAGATTTCCTTGTTTATTAAGTGTGGTGTTTGGCTTAGATTTTTATCTGAATGGATTATAAATAAATTTTTGTGAAAACTAACACTCTCCCAAGCTATCGCATACGGCTTCTGTCTAAAATACCTCATTTTAAAAGGTACATATGTTTTAGATAAACTCCGTTACAAAATGTATTTAAAGAACGTTTTCAAGTAATCAGCTCCTCTATAATATTTCTCTTCGGTCCAGACAAAACCTTTAACTTTTATGTCCTTTGTACTCCTCCCAACCTTATCATCATTACAACTCTTCACAAGTCCACTGCTGAGCATAGACCTCTCCCAAGCAATGCCACAAAACACGCTCCTCACTTGCATCCATCGAATTCCTGCATATATTACCGCCATACACTTCGCTTACTGCTACGAGGTTGCCACTCGAGAACCTTTATTTCCTGTCGATCCTAAAATGCAAACATTAATTTCATAAAGTACGTATAATCGTTCAAAATACGGCTCTCCATTTTTTATGCTCCACAAAATCAACATCGCAATACATTTCCACAACTTTCCGTGAAAATACACAACGACGCAGATGCACACAGACAGCCTACAAATCGATACCTCTTGGTCACGCCCTTCGTCTCCCTAGGTGCAATGCGCATTACTTAAGGATTAAGTTTTGGATTTATTGATTAAATAATATTCAACTTATCCAAAAATTCATACATAAGACGAATTCTTCATCTATTGTCTCTATTCATTAATTATAACTCATCAAAAGTTCACTGATGAGCACATTCATCCCGCATAGATTGTCTCATAATATACAAGGTGTCCGGTTTCCAATGTCCGATACTTTAACGGGCTAAAATACAATTAATTTTATCGACAAATCAGGGATCAATGGTTTTTTTTTTGTCATCAATAACAAAATGGCAGCACTTTAAAAAAAATTGTTGGGGAAGCATAGATGTTTGTATTAATTTAACAATATCTACCCAAGTAGAAGACTTTAAAAAACAAAATTGGTCTCAAATGTTAGTAAATAGTGTAGACAATAAATCTAGATTCAAAATATTATTTTTTAATTTTTCAGTATTAGTAAAAAACATTTTTGAAAAAATAAATTAGACAACAAAATGATGTTGTTTTTCAGATTCTTAGCTTTAAAAAAAAACCATCGTGTTAACCAATTTTTTTTTACTTGTTTTTATTATAATACAGGATATTTGCTATAAATGCACATTTAAATCTTAACTCTGAGTTAGATAGTTTAGGAGCTATGACAGTGTAAACATACTTACTTGAAAAGCGCGGATACACTAGCAAATGAAATAAAACAAAATAATTTATATCAATTGCATTTAATTTGGCAAAATAATTACAAAAACTGCTCAAAGTGACCTCGTTGTCTCTGCAGACATGCTGTTGCTCTTAGTGCAACGTGTTGCGTAGAGCGCTGGATCATTGCCTTGTCTTCTCGCAATTCGTTTGCTGCTTGAATTATTTTTTCTGCTAACTCCTCTCGTGTATTTGGCACATTTATATACACTCTTCGTTTGAGTGTGTTAAATCCGGCGACCGCGATGGCCAAGCAATTGTTCCTCCGCGTCCGATCCACGACGAATAGTGTGCATTTAAATGATTCCGCACAAGAAGCGCGAAGTGTGCCGGAGCACCATCCAATTGCAGAATCATTCTGGCCCTGTAGGCCAATGGTAACTCCAATAAAGCATCCAAAAAATTCGTTTCCAGGAAATTTAGGAATCTTGGGTTATTCATTGTCTCCGGTAAAATGATTGGTCCA
The DNA here is from genome assembly GCA_963668995.1 of Parnassius mnemosyne. Taxonomy (NCBI): domain Eukaryota; kingdom Metazoa; phylum Arthropoda; class Insecta; order Lepidoptera; family Papilionidae; genus Parnassius; species Parnassius mnemosyne. Next base: position 68,902,869 of record CAVLGL010000082.1, on the reverse strand, counting down.
ATTAGAATGTCGTCAATCATTCCGGCCCAAACGTTGACAGAAAATTTATGTTGAAAAGAACTTGGGCGGATCGCATGTGGATTTTCTTGAAGCCACAGGTGTTCGTTACGGTAGTTCGTATACCCTGATCGCGTGAAAGTAGCTTCGTCTGTCCACATAATTCTTTTTAAAAAGTTTGGATCATATCGCGTTTCTCTCAATATCCACGAACAAAATATTGCTCTTCTTACATAATCCGGTTCCAGTATTTCTTGCACCCTTCGAAAATGGTAAGGATGTAATCCTTCTTTTTTTTAAATTTACCACACCGACCATTTTGATAGACTGAGACGATTAGCTATGCGTCTAATGCTCAGGCTAGGGTCTTGAGTAATCATTTGCAATATTTGATGTTCATCTTGGAGCGACAAAACACGAGTACGTTCGTTACCGAGCCTTCTTATTCCATTTTCCGCAAGTCTCAAATGAATTCTCACGAAAGTGCGAGCATTCGGCGTACGTCTGTTAGGAAATCTGCGTGCATACTCTACAACAGCTCTATTTGCACTCCCGTTACACAATCCATACACGAAATGGATGTCAGCGATATGCTGGCTTGAGTACTCGTTCATTGTAATAAACAAAAAGTAACAGTTCAACAACAAAACAAAAACGTAACAAAGTCTAACAACAAACAATAATTATGTACAGTAAGTAGATTTACTTAAAACCAGGAATGTTATCACAACGCAGAGCGAGGGATGACTAAAGATGAGACGTATTTACGCTACCAGGTTTTAAAACCAGGTATTCACTTCAAAGTACGGCGCCCTGGTACGAGCAAAAAATACTTGCAAGTATGAAAATACTTGCATAGGAAAATTATCCATATCTCAATAGTAGTAAGGAACTCTATCGTATTTGTGAACGAAAAATACTTAGCCCTTCAAAGTATTTTTTTTATTTATACGAATTTGCTCCTTATTCATAGTAGGATAGCATGGAATACGGGTGAAATTCCTATGCAAGTATTTTAAAATTTTGACACCACGGCTAGACACGTCCCTCGCGTCGCAATGACACGTATTTACGCTACCAGGTTTTAACTTTAAAGTACGGCGCCCTTTTACTAATGATATTATAAAGGAAAGATACGCTACGTTCATACTGAGCGGCGTTCAGATATCGTTGCGTTGTTATAACAAATGTAAATACATATACGTGTATAGTAATTTTTAACTACGACTGCAATAGATAATACGGAACGTAAAATACAGAAAGAGAGTCTGTAGTGTATTGCGCTTGAAGTATACAAGTGAATTATAGAGTATGCGGATTTGCCACAGAAGAGACATTGAATATAACAATAGGCATATTACAATAGTAATGATATATTGAATAAAACTATAAACAAAATTGTTATATATTTATTTACAAACAAATCCTAAATAAATTTGAGTTCTGTCTATCGTATATTCGATAAATTATGTACCTACTTATCGAATACCTACATAATTTACTCTTTACGTTTTTTTACTGATGGTCGCGCTACTTGGCAAATAGGAGCCAAATGACAAGACTGATAGGTAAGCCAAATTTCGGAACCTCATCATTGTCCTGAAAAAGAATAAAAAGTCTTAATTGTTACGGTAAATTGTACAAGAATGATAGTAGTAATTAATTAACCAAAATTGACTGCACAGGTGGTCTAGTGATTTAAGTGCCACTAGTAACGCTGCGCCAAGTGCTGTGGGTTCGATTCCTATACGGGACAAAAATGTTTGTGACCCCTAAATAAAAAAAAAAACTTAAATTGCCCTTTTACACACAATAGTTGTAAAATTGAAATTGTGAAATTACAGAAATTACGACCTTTTTTTGTTAAAATAATGAAGTATCGTGATTTTTATAATAATAAATTTTACCGAGGCTATCACAGGTAAATATAACATAATGAGAAAAATTATGTTCTATCTAGGTACATTACATACATTTTAATTTTACTAATAAAATATCTAATAGCCCGCTATTACTAATCTCATTCTATATCATCTTAATTTTAAAACGTTGAGTCACAATTATATATTATATTATATTATATTATATTATAATATTATGTTAGAAAGGCACTCACTAACTAACAAGAAAACTCGCGATCAAGCTGCTAACGAAGGCTATGTAATGTGCCTACGATTTCGCTTTTGGTTGTTAATCTATGACGCATTCTATTTGTCCTTGTCGCGCTATATTGGCAATAATATTCTCTATCCTTTTCGAACCACCATATTAACAATTCAATATTTATTTGTAAATGAGAAATAAAATCGTGACAAAATATAAATATGTAATATTATTTTATTATACTTACGTAGGTTATGAAATTCCTTCATTCTTATTTATCTTCGAACCATAGTTTTTACACTTTCATAAGACACAACTTAGCATTTTGGATATGTTATTGTCAATATTGTCACGCCACGGACACGCTTTGTTTCGCTCGCTGCTATTGACCGACTAAATAAAATTACAACAATCAGTGTTGCCGTTTTATAAATGAAAAAAATGCTAGACTTTGGCGGCGATAATGCTAAAAAAATGCTAAATCACACTTGAATATGCCAAAAAAAAATGCCAGCTGCTAAGTCTTGTTTAAATGAATAAGAAATAAAAATAAATTGCAAGTAGGTAGTGTAACTAAAAATGCAGTGCTATTTTAAAGTAATTTTAATCATCAATATAAATCAAATAATATTTGTAGATCATCAATATCAGCTTCGTCGTGTGCTTGTGCTTGTGATGTTGAAGGGCCATCTTCAATAGCAATAGTCATTGGCATTACAAGCGACTCTTTAATCCCTCTAATCTGTTTTAAAACATTTTCGGGAACGTTATAGGAATGACAACATTTTCCTGATCTTTTAAGGCCATATCTGATGTGTAGGATCGAGTTCAGTGTATGTAGTGACATACGATTTCTTAACTTTGTTTTTACTATATTCATTTGGCTGAATACTCGTTCTATCTCAGCATTCGAGTGTGGCAAAGAAAGAATAGATATGGCCAAAGAAGCTAACTCCGAAAATGGATTATTATCCGCCGAGTCTTTGTATCCATAAACCTCCGACCAAAATTCGACAGTTGAACACTTATTTTCCCAGTCGGTATGTCGAATATTCCTCCACTGTACAACTATACGTTCTATTTCATTGGCCTGGCAGCCGAACTCTTGTGCTAGTTTTATTATCGGTGGTTTTATAGCTTTTAAAGTTTCTTGTACAGAAAGCATACTCATTGTTCGTAGTATTGTTATATTTGTTGGCAACCTTGATCGCATTTCTTGTATAAGTTTAAGTGTAAACTGCTTACAGCGGTGCCGCAGATTACGTTCGGCTTCAGGTAAAAGTTCATATTCAGTCAGCTTTAGTTCGAAACCATAGCCCATGTATGGAGATGGGTCTAGATAGCTTTCAAGATTTGTAGCTGTTAACACATCAATTTGCGCTGTTGGCAATATGATTCTTCTGGCGACTGATTCAACCAGTTCAACCAAATCATTCAGCAGTTTAGTCGGGTCTCGGTCGTTGCTTTCAAAATTTTTATTTACCCTTTGCACTTCATCTAAAATAGGCAATAAATATAGCAGATACAGATGATTCACTGGATCGTTATACATAGAATAAAGCATTTCAGCCATATAGCAATTTTCTTTTTGTTTGACAATTTCGAAATGCGATTTTAGTTCCAGCCATTGATCTATAACCCGGCGGACAGCAGGCTCAATAGACAACCATCGCGTACTGCATACCTGAGTTATTTTCAATGGTTCTTCTTTTCCACAGTTAATGGTCTTGTATAGCTCCTTGTAAAACAACTGTCGGTTGGAGGAGTGGCTAAACCAATTATATGTTTCTCGGATTAAAAACTCAATATTTCTCGGAAGTGACTTCTCAGACGCATGAGTGATAGCTAATTGCAGGGAATGGCAAAGGCACCGCACCAAAACCAGATTTTCATTGCCAGTTTCAGTTTTTAATAAGCTGTGAACACCGTTGTTGACACCAGTCATAGAACTGGCATTGTCAGTTCCTATCCCTATCAAGTTTTTCATATTCAGTTTAAGCTCTGCAAAAAGGGTCTTGAGGCCGTTTACTATAGCATCAGCTGTCCCGTTTTCTATCTCAACCAATCCTAAAAATGTCGTGATAATATTTTTATGTGAACTGTCATAATATCGGATTGATGTGCCGAGAATTTTTGTGACTGAGATGTCTGTGGATTCGTCAACCAGTATACTAAACTTATTATGGCCTATGTCTGCAACCAATTGTGAAATAAAGTGTAGAGCCAATGCAAATTTAATGATGTTGGTACATTTCGTTCGGTGTAATTTAATATCGGCACTTCGACTATCAGAAAATGTTTTTTTACACATTTCGGACAAATGGTCCACTGTTAGAGTAGATGCATGTTCACTTATAAATAATGCAAGTGAACACTCTGCTTTTTGGGTAACTAGTTGAATATGCACCTTAGGAAAATCAATTTTTTTTTGACTTTTTTTCGGCGCAACATGTTTCGCATGTTTTGATGTAACAATGTGTTGTTTTAGACAGGATACTTTGGCTATAATGTCGCACTTACAGTATTTGCAGTAAGCTTTGGTCGAATCTTCTTTAGCTCGTGTAAGCCATTGTTAAAACTCACTCATCTTCTCCCACTCTTCTCGATAATGTTGTTCATATTTTGGAGGCATATTTTCCCTCAAAAGTCAATTGTAAACTACTTTTAAAGCACACACACACAAAACAAAAACACAGACGTTTATTTTAAAGCTTTTACAAGTATCGGTACTCGCACTTGTTAAGTAATGTTCTGAATCCGAATGAAACAAAACATTACACATTGCTTACTCGGAATACTAAACAAAATCTTTCACTATTCGGGAAATTCCCCAATTCATAACAGAGTTGCCATAATAATCAATCATAGTAACAATTTTAATTTTTTTGTCTATGGGTTTAATTCAATCTTTTGTACAGAATAATATATAATAGATATGGCAGTGATTGTGAACAATTTGTCTATCCCATAAAAAGAGTTAACATCATTAGTAGGTAAAATTCGAAAGATGCTTAAATATGCAATATGCTAAAGCCAATTTTTTCATGCCAACAGATTTAAAAATATGCCAAATTTAGCATTAAAAATGCCAAATCGGCAACACTGACAACAATTGTCTTAATTTGTCTGCAACAATTTGCGCGCACTAGTGCGATATCTACCTTTTTTTATAATATCATTGCCTTTTACGACCAAAAAATACTTGCAAGTATGAGAATACTTGCATAGGAAAATGATCCATATCACAATAGTAATAAGAAACTCAATCGTATTTGTGAATGAAAAATACTTTGAACTTCAAAGAATTTTTTTTATTTATACGACTTTGCTCCTTGGCCATAATAGCCTAACATGGAAAGCGGGTCGAATTCCTTTGCAAGTATTCTTCCTTATATATTACTATACTCTTTGCAAGTATTTTCAAACTGACACCGCGGCTGGACACGTCGCGTAAGTACCTAGTAAGTAATAAGAATTATATTTATATTCGAGGAAGTAAAAGTTTTGTTTCGATTTCTTGTAAATTCAATTGTTATTGTGAACTGATTACGTAACCTACTGACCGTGACCTAATTTTTAAATAGTTATTTCGCGTGTATATTGAATTTAGAGACAGTTTTAATACTTTTATTTACTAAGAGTCCTAAGCCGAAAAGTAGGAAGGAAAGATTTCAATTCGTTACCAAAAAAAATTTAAAAACGTTCAGTATAAATTTTTGCCCGAATAAAATTAGGCATTCATATATATATATATATATATATTGACATTAACAAATACTTTCAAGTATTTTTAAAACCTGGTTTTCGACCCTGGTATTTTTCCATACTCGTACTTAGAAGCCCTGGTATTAAATTTTGCAAGTATGTCTCATCTCTAGGGACGACTGCTCGACGGCACAAGCGCACACTGCACCCTTTTTACCTGGAGACAGCCGTTATTCTGTCTCGCTCGCACTGTTGTGCACAGCGTTTTTTACCTGCTCACACAAAGGATGCTATTGTGCTTGCTTACGATTCCTTGAATTATTGAAGAATTTTATCTTACTCACTGGAATGGGTGTTTAGTTATCTAATATCGGGGTAGAGGCACTTTGAACAGTTACATTCAAATTATCATAGCTCCTAAACTATCTAACTCAGAGTTAAGATTTAAATTTGCATTTATAGCAAATATCCTGTATTATAATAAAAACAAGTAAAAAAAATTGGTTAACACGACGGTTTTTTTTAAAGCTAAGAATCTTAAAAACAACATCAATTTGTTGTCTAATTTATTTTTTCAAAAATGTTTTTTACTAATACTGAAAAATTAAAAAATAATATTTTGAATCTAGATTTATTGTCTACACTATTAAGTAACATTTGAGACCAATTTTGTTTTTGAAAGTCTTCTACTTGGGTAGATATTGTAAATTAATACAAGCATCTATGCTTCGCCAACAATTTTTTTAAAGTGCTGCCATTTTTTATTGATGGCGAAAAAAATCATTGATCCCTGATTTGTCGATAAAATTAATTGTATTTTAACCCCTTAAAGTATCGGACATCGGAAACGGGACACATTGTACATATAGTATATACTATGTGTTTTTATGGGAGAGATCACCGTCGCCCATGAACATCTGCAACTGGGGAATTGCGGGTGCGTTAACGGCTTTTAGAAAGGAGCAGCTCTATTATTGGTAGGATTCCTTCTTTACTAATAGTTACTTGTCATCCCAAGGAATATATCGTATGTCACTTCAATTTTTTTTAAAGTTGCCACGCTTGGCATGCGGCTTGGCAACAGCCGTTTTTTTATTATTGAAATTCGATGTATACGAATATGATAGAAGATACTTTTACGTCATCGCTAATACCGATAAATATTTAAGTGTTTGTTTGTAATGTCAAAATAACATATTTTTACTAAATGCTTAAGAAAGTCTATACGGTACCTTTAATAGAAAAATAATTTTAAAAAAATTTTGTCTGTCTATCTGTTTGTCGATCTGTTTTTCTGTCTGTTTGTTCAGGCTAATCTTCGAAATGGCTGGACCGATTTTAACGGGTATTTCATTAGCAGATAACTGATGCTATAAGGAGTAACTAAGGCATCTTTTATTTTAGAAGAACAATTAGGGTACCGCGCAAAAAATAAAGACTCATTTAATCCAAACGTAATAAATTCCACTCGGGCGAAGTCGCAGTTAACAGCTAGTAAGTAAATAAATACTGCGCATTGGACCCTCCCAGGCGGTAATCAATATTGCTATGTGTCGGGCGGTCGTCACTCCCGGGGTTCTCGCACTGCACTGTTGTCCAAACCGCTGCGCGGGACTGTGGGACGCGAGATTTCCTTGTTTATTAAGTGTGGTGTTTGGCTTAGATTTTTATCTGAATGGATCATAAATAAATTTTTGTGAAAACTAACACTCTCCCAAGCTATCGCATACGGCTTCTGTCTAAAATACCTCATTTAAAAAGGTACGTATGTTTTAGATAAACTCCGTTCCAAATTGTATTTAAAGAACGTTTTCAAGTAATCTCTATAATATTTCTCTTTGGTCCAGACAAAACCTTTAACTTTTATGTCCTTTGTACTCCTCCCAACCTTATCATCATTACAACTCTTCACAAGTCCACTGCTGAGCATAGACCTCTCCCAAGCAATGCCACAAAACACGCTCCTCACTTGCATCCATCGAATTCCTGCATATATTACCGCCATACACTTCGCTTACTGCTACGAGGTTGCCACTCGAGAACCTTTATTTCCTGTCGATCCTAAAATGCAAACATTAATTTCATAAAGTACGTATAATCGTTCAAAATACGGCTCTCCATTTTTTATGCTCCAAAAAATCAACATCGCAATACATTTCCACAAATTTCCGTGAAAATGCACAACGACGCAGTTAACACTAGATGCACACAGACAGCCTACAAATCGATACCTCTTGGTCACGCCCTTCGTCTCCCTAGGTGCAATGCGCATTACTTAAGGATTAAGTTTTGGATTAATTGATTAAATAATATTCAACTTATCCAAAAATTCATACATAAGACGAATTCTTCATCTATTGTCTCTATTCATTAATTATAACTCATCAAAAGTTCACTGATGAGCACATTCATCCCGCATAGATTGTCTCATAATATACAAGGTATCCGGTTTCCAATGTCCGATACTTTAAGGGGTTAAAATACAATTAATTTTATCGACAAATCAGGGATCAATGATTTTTTTTCGCCATCAATAACAAAATGGCAGCTCTTTAAAAAAAATTGTTGGCGAAGCATAGATGCTTGTATTAATTTAACAATATCTACCCAAGTAGAAGACTTTCAAAAACAAAATTGGTCTCAAATGTTAGTTAATAGTGTAGACAATAAATCTAGATTCAAAATATTATTTTTTAATTTTTCAGTATTAGTAAAAAACATTTTTGAAAAAATAAATTAGACAACAAATTGATGTTGATTTTCAGATTCTTAGCTTTAAAAAAAACCATCGTGTTAACCAATTTTTTTTACTTGTTTTTATTATAATACAGGATATTTGCTATAAATGCACATTTAATTCTTAACTCTGAGTTAGATAGTTTAGGAGCTATGACAGTGTAAACATACTTACTTGAAAAGCGCGGATACACTAGCAAATGAAATAAAACAAAATAATTTATATCAATTGCATTTAATTTGGCAAAATAATTACAAAAACTGCTCAAAGTGACCTCCTTGTCTCTGCAGACATGCTGTTGCTCTTAGTGCAACGTGTTGCGTAGAGCGCTGGATCATTGCCTTGTCTTCTCGCAATTCGTTTGCTGCTTGAATTATTTTTTCTGCTAACTCCTCTCGTGTATTTGGCACATTTACATACACTCTTCGTTTGAGTGTGCCCCACAAAAAAAAATCGAGAGGTGTTATATCCGGCGACCGCGGTGGCCAAGGAATTGTTCCTCCGCGTCCGATCCACGACGAATAGTGTGCATTTAAATGATTCCGCACAAGAAGCGCGAAGTGTGCCGGAGCACCATCCAATTGCAGAATCATTCTGGCCCTGTAGGCCAATGGTAACTCCAATAAAGCATCCAAAAAATTCGTTTCCAGGAAATTTAGGAATCTTGGGTTATTCATTGTCTCCGGTAAAATGATTGGTCCAATTAGAATGTCGTCAATCATTCCGGCCCAAACGTTGACAGAAAATTTATGTTGAAAAGAACTTGGGCGGATCGCATGTGGATTTTCTTGAAGCCACAGGTGTTCGTTACGGTAGTTCGTATACCCTGATCGCGTGAAAGTAGCTACGTCTGTCCACATAATTCTTTTTAAAAAGTTTGGATCATATCGCGTTTCTCTCAATATCCACGAACAAAATATTGCTCTTCTTACATAATCCGGTTCCAGTATTTCTTGCACCCTTCGAAAATGGTAAGGATGTAATCCTTCTTTTTTTAAAATTTTCCACACCGACCATTTTGATAGACTGAGACGATTAGCTATGCGTCTAATGCTCAGGCGAGGGTCTTGAGTAATCATTTGCAATATTTGATGTTCATCTTGGAGCGACAAAACACGAGTACGTTCGTTACCGAGCGTTCTTATTCCAATTTCCGCAAGTCTCAAATGAATTCTCACGAAAGTGCGAGCATTCGGCGTACGTCTGTTAGGAAATCTGCGTGCATACTCTACAACAGCTCTATTTGCACTCCCGTTACACAATCCATACACGAAATGGATGTCAGCGATATGCTGGCTTGAGTACTCGTTCATTGTAATAAACAAAAAGTAACAGTTCAACAACAAAACAAAAACGTAACAAAGTCTAACAACAAACAATAATTATGTACAGTAAGTAGATAAAACCAGGAATGTTATCACAACGCAGAGCGAGGCGACGACTAAAGGTGAGACGTATTTACGCTACCAGGTTTTAAAACCAGGTATTCACTTCAAAGTACGGCGCCCTGGTACGAGCAAAAAATACTTGCAAGTATGAAAATACTTGCATAGGAAAATTATCCATATCTCAATAGTAGTAAGGAACTCTATCGTATTTGTGAACGAAAAATACTTAGCCCTTCAAAGTATTTTTTTTATTTATACGAATTTGCTCCTTATTCATAGTAGGATAACATGGAATACGGGTGAAATTCCTATGCAAGTATTTTAAAATTTTGACACCACGGCTAGACACGTCCCTCGCGTCGCAATGACACGTATTTACGCTACCAGGTTTCAACTTTAAAGTACGGCGCCCTTTTACGACCAAAAAATACTTGCAAGTATGAGAATACTTGCATAGGAAAATGATCCATATCTCAATAGTAATAAGAAACTCAATCGTATTTGTGAATGAAAAATACTTTGAACTTCAAAGAATTTTTTTTATTTATACGAATTTGCTCCTTGGCCATAATAGCCTAACATGGAAAGCGGGTCGAATTCCTTTGCAAGTATTCTTCCTTATATATTACTATACTCTTTGCAAGTATTTTCAAACTGACACCGCGGCTGGACACGTCGCGTAAGTACCTAGTAAGTAATAAGAATTATATTTATATTCGAGGAAGTAAAAGTTTTGTTTCGATTTCTTGTAAATTCAATTGTTATTGTGAACTGATTACGTAACCTACTGACCGTGACCTAATTTTTAAATAGTTATTTCGCGTGTATATTGAATTTAGAGACAGTTTTAATACTTTTATTTAATAAGAGTCCTAAGCCGAAAAGTAGGAAGGAAAGATTTCAATTCGTTACCAAAAAAAATTTAAAAACGTTCAGTATAAATTTTTGCCCGAATAAAATTAGGCATTCATATATATATATATATATATATATATTGACATTAACAAATACTTTCAAGTATTTTTAAAACCTGGTTTTCGACCCTGGTATTTTTCCATACTCGTACTTAGAAGCCCTGGTATTAAATTTTGCAAGTATGTCTCATCTCTAGGGACGACTGCTCGACGGCACAAGCGCACACTGCACCCTTTTTACCTGGAGACAGCCGTTATTCTGTCTCGCTCGCACTGTTGTGCACAGCGTTTTTTACCTGCTCACACAAAGGATGCTATTGTGCTTGCTTACGATTCCTTGAATTATTGAAGAATTTTATCTTACTCACTGGCATGGGTGTTTAGTTATCTAATATCGGGGTAGAGGCACTTTGAACAGTTACATTCAAATTATCATAGCTCCTAAACTATCTAACTCAGAGTTAAGATTTATATGTGCATTTATAGCAAATATCCTGTATTATAATAAAAACAAGTAAAAAAAATTGGTTAACACGATGGTTTTTTTTTAAAGCAAAGAATCTGAAAAACAACATCAATTTGTTGTCTACTTTATTTTTTCAAAAATGTTTTTTACTAATACTGAAAAATTAAAAAATAATATTTTTAATCTAGATTTATTGTCTACACTATTAAGTAACATTTGAGACCAATTTTGTTTTTGAAAGTCTTCTACTTGGGTAGATATTGTTAAATTAATACAAGCATCTATGCTTCGCCAACATTTTTTTTTAAAGTGCTGCCATTTTTTTATTGATGGCGAAAAAAATCATTGATCCCTGATTTGTCGATAAAATTAATTGTATTTTAACCCCTTAAAGTATCGGACATCGGTTTCCTAATCGAGGATAAATGTAGATATCTATGCGCCACAGCAATCACATACAATTAGGTGGCCTGTGTGCTCGTTTGTCACCCCTATATTATTAAAAAAAAAGATTAAAAGAAATACTGCGCATTGGACCCTCCCAAGCGGTAATCAATATTAATATGTGTCGTCTCTCTCGCTCTCGCTCTCGCACTGCACTGTTGTCCGAGCCGCCGCCCGGGACAGTGGGTCGCGAGATCTCCTTGTTTATGAAGTGCGGTGTTTGGCTTAGATTTTTATCTGAATGGATCATAAATAAATTTTCGTGAATAGTAACACACTCCCAAGCTATCGCATACGGTGTCTTCTGTCTAAAATACCTGATTTTAAAAGGTACGTATGTTTTAGATAAACTGAGTTACAAAATGTATTTAACCTTCCAGCGGTCGCACCCTTGCGCCGAACTTAAGCAGTCGCGCGCGGTCTCTGATTTCGCAAATTTAAATGTCTTGTTTGGGAAAACAAATGAATATTTCGACTTACTGTATAACAGATGATTAAAAAGAGGTCTTATACATGTAAAATAAAATAGAAAACATATTATTTATCCGTAATTTTTTTATTTGTACTTAATAGAACAAAGGTCTATAAAAACTCAGAATTATTGTCTCTGGTTGAAAATCAACGTTATAAATCAACAAAAACAAAACAAAATGAAATTGTCTTTTTTACTACTTACAACTTATAAAATTGACTATAATTATCTTAGAAATAAATCAAATTCATTGTCAACGGCACTGTGTAATAGGAACTCTAAAATTGCATTTATTTTTAGATCATTCTATATATAATTCTAGTTATGATCTAAATTATAATAAAATAAAATAAAGGAAACATACCTAAAAGCTACTAATTATTATTTTAGGAAAACTATAATAAACTTTTGGTCGTTATTATCCATAATATCTACTCGAGATGAACTTTCTCGGCATATAACAATCACTGTTATATGCCGAGAACTATACTTTGTTCTGCGGTTCTTTTTCCTATCGCAATAGCAACAACGACGTGACGTTATCGTCATCGCTGTCACTAAGCTCAGCATCTGATTGAACATACTCATCGTGTGTTGGCAAAATTTCTACTGGATTGTCTTCTTGGCCCGAAACGTCATCAAAGACCTCATCTTCTGATTCCACCTCCTCTAGCATGCGAGGTATTCGACGTTCTGAGTCTTCGTAATTCATTGTCTATATTGTATTACACGGTTGTTATGACACCCGTTTTTAATGTGATATAACTTCTATACGGTATTAGACCCAACGAGAGAATGAGGTAGAATACTGTGCACAATACAGTTTCCTATTATTTCGGTCTCATTTCCTGAAAGTTTTATTTTTACGAGCGTTAGAATAAGATGAAGATAAACCACCATTAGTTAATTTAAAACTGTAACTATTCAAAATACTAACCGTTCCGTTTTTTTCCATAGATGCTAACGACTGGTGGTAAAGGACAAACAATAACCAATCATTGGTGGTAAAGAAGAACTAGAACTGTTGTTGTAGCAGCAGGTAAGTTGCAACAATTAATTCAAAACTTTTCGCTAGCTGCGGTTTTAACTAATAAGTTTTGGTCAATTAATGCAATTTCACATTATGATTATTGTTAATTGCGTTGCGAATTGCCCCGAAATCTAATAACGAAGCGATAAACCTTAGCATTGAAATTTTACCAACTTAACTGATCTGTTTGTTATTATGTGTATGAGTATAAACTACTTTGATATTTACTTACCCGTTTTTTTAAATTTATATTAGAATTTATTTCATATTTTATTAACTATATACTGATACGCAAACGGCATTTTGTTTAATTTAGCGTTGCATCTTTTTATTTTACTCATATAAAATGTTTTGTTAATTTAGGACATTTTCTATTTGTGTTCAAATTAGTAATTTTGTTACGAGTTTGGGGTTCGAGACAATTAAAAATTGCCGATTGAACTACCAAAATTGACACTTTTATTACAGAACACTAATTACAACTTAAAAACACACTAATAATAAAACACAATTGTACCACTGCTTATTTGGAGTGGTTAACGAGATTATGAGGAATGTTAATAGCGGTTCTAGTATTCTTTATTTTAAAAAACATGTGTGCAGTTCCCACGCAATAGACGTGGAACCCTCAAATTAAATGAAATATAGAATGAAAATATTTCACAGCAATTGATTTATTAATTATGCTAACGAAAGTTTCAATCACAATTGCAGCATAAAATATAACACAAAAGTTTAATTTTATATTCATTCAATGTTTTTTAATAAGATAAGGGTGACAAACGAGCACACAGTCCACCTGATGGTAAGTGGTTGCTGTGCATCTACATTTATCCTCGATTACGAATCAAAATGCAGATGCGTTGTCACCCGTGAGCACTAAGATGGAATGCCTCGTTTCCAGTAAAAACGTTCTCCGGTTCTCTATACTCACCATACGAAACATAGCAATATTAAGTTGCTATTTTACGCTGGTAATCTGTGACAGCGTGGTCCTTCCCCGGTCGAACCGACCCATTCGTGTTACAACTATACCAGAAATATAGCTGCAGCATGGCTCTACTACGTACATGTTATGTTAAAATTCTTAGAGTATTTATAGGCAAGCTAGGCTTATTTATACTCAAAGTTACAATTCTAATTTTTAGAGGTGTAAGAGCCTAAATCTTAGTATAATAAATTGAATGAATATTTTCGTTCGAGTAAAATTGTTTATAAAATTATTTCATTCTATAGGTAAAATTGTTTTATAGAACCAAAATTAATTGGCTGTCAAGGTGGTGCGTAAAAAGTAAACACTAGATGACCTAAACACGACATATTTATTAATATTCTATCTCATTCTCTCGCATACGTAATCCTATAGATGTATACTTATTTGTCTATTTTTAGAGTCGCTTTTGCGTTTCATCGCGTTTCAAATCACAATGATTCTAAAAAAGTGTTTACTTCAAAAATAAAAAATAAATCAAAATGATTCAGTCGTTTATTTTGTTTGAATAACATCCAGACATCTGCACAAACTTTCACATATTGCAATATTGAATTGGGTATAGAAATTATATGAGCTAACAAATGGTTTAATTTGTTTTCACTACTTCTTTTAGAATCGAGTACAGTTTATTGTGGGTCGGGTTACAATAATGCCACCAAAATCAGATGGATCTCCACAGTTGGTCTCGTAAGTTTGATATTAGTGTGAACCCTAATAAGTTGGTCCACCCAAATTCAAAATATCAGTGGTTCTGATTTTGGTAAGCTCAATGCTTTGAACCGTCTCAGGAACTTTCTTCCGGTCAAGGTACAGATAACTCTAGTGCAATCTCTTATTTTGTCTATTATTGGCTATGCTGATGTATGTTTTCCTGATGATCGTATCGTCAATAACTGTATCCGTTTTACTTTTCGTCTTCGCAAGTTTGATCATGTATCCTCATTCCGCACTAAGCTTAAATGTCTTCCATTTCATCAGCGAAGACGCATTAGGATACTTAACACAGGTTTTTCTAATTTATTCGATAACCACTATCCAAATAATCTGAAACATAAGTTTCAGTATCTGCGGGACACTGATGACAGACAGCTTCGTACATTGGCGACTCTTGACCTCTTTATACCCCGTCACCGTTCGAGTTTCATATCTTCACCGTTTGTTGTGTAAGCCGTGCGCCTATGGAATGACCTGCCTGAAAAATTAAGACAACCTACCTGCAAACAAACATTTAAGAAGAATACTCGAGATCATTTTCTAAAATTGCTTTACAACTGCTAAGTTCCGTCATCATTATAGTTGTAATCTCTGCATATTAGTTTCATCAGTATATTACGTATCTTTATGTATCTTGTATTATATTATATTTTCTTATAATACATAAATTTATATATTTGTGTGAATTGATGTATGTATGTATGTGTGTATGTATGTATATGTATGTGTGTATAAATATATCTTTGTAACCGCATTCCTAGTTCTATCACTGCCCTAAGGTTGACTGTCAGAGAATACTTTTAGCATTAAGTCCACCTTTTTTCCTGTACTTAATATGTACGCCTCAATAAAGTTTAAATAAATAAATAAATTTTCAATCGATCGCTCCTTCATCCAATCTATATTTTATTTTATTATATTTTTGCAATTCGGTATTTTATACGTAGCAGAGCCATGGTACATAAGTTTGCAGCACGAATAGTTCGGCTCGATCGGAAATGGACCACGCTCTCACAGAATACCAGCGCAAAATAGCAGGTTAATGCTGCTTTGTTTTTGTATGATGAGTGTTGAGAACCAGAGCCCCCACAGTTGTCCACAGCTATGACACCGCATCTGCATTTCGATTATTTATCGAAGATGTCTATGGACATGTAAATGTCTATGGACCACTGTAAGCAATCACCATCAGGTGGACTTTGTGCTTGTTTGCCACTTTATTATATAAAAATTTCATTTAAATATATAATGTTTATAATTTTTTTTTTAGTTTAATAATAAAAACATTTAATAATATAAAACAGTAGACTTATTTCTCTTAGAATGTTGTCTTTGTAAACCGTGTAGAGGCGGTGTGCTTAGAGTCCAGTGTTAACATATGATCTGCAGTAATTATAATGCCAGATCTCATGAAGACGTGTAATTAATAACACCGGTTCAGGTCCAGCTCGCAGTAACTAACCAATATATAATATGATATGCCTTAAAATTTAAACATTCTCTCCCAATAATAAACTTAAAAAAACTGAACCTGTACACAATCCTAACTTTCGTGTTATTTTACTTGGAGAACGATTAATTTTATACCACACCGATGTAGAATGTAATTATTTTTATATTATGCAAACATTTTCTATCTTCTTCATTTCCTATCTTCATAACCTTTAATATTCTTAATTGGCATACACGTAACTGAATATTGGCTGTAAGATAAAAGAGATACGTCAACACTCGCAAGATTAAAAGCAAAAAACAAAATGATTAATTTACCGTCTAAAATGCAAACATTTATTTCATAAAGTACTTATAATTCGTTCAAAATACGGCTCTCCATTTTTTATGCTCCACAAAATCAACGTCGCAATACATTTCCACAACTTTCCGTGAAAATACACAACGACGCAGTTAACACTAGATGCACACAGACAGCCTACAAATCGATACCTCATGGTCACGCCCTTCGTCTCCCTAGGTGCAATGCGCATTACTCAAGGATTACGTTTTGGATAAGTTGATTAAATAATATTCAAGTTATCCCAAAATTCATAAATAAGACGAATTCTTCATCTATTGTCTCTATTCATTTATTATAACTTATCAAAAGTTCACTGATGAGCACATTCATCCCGCATAGATTGTCTCATAGTATATAGCTATACTATGTGTTTTTATGGGAGAGATCACCGTCGCCCATGAACATCTGCAACTGGGGAATTGCGGGTGCGTTAACGGCTTTTAGAAAGGAGCAGCTCTATTATTGGTAGGATTCCTTCTTTACTAATAGTTACTTGTCATCACAAGGAATATATTGTATGTCACTTCAATTTTTTTTAAAGTTGCCACGCTTGGCATGCGGCTTGGCAACAGCCGTTTTTTTATTATTGAAATTCGATGTATACGAATATGATAGAAGATACTTTTACGTCATCGTTAATACCGATAAATATTTAAGTGTTTGTTTGTAATGTCAAAATAACATATTTTTACTAAATGCTTAAGAAAGTCTATACGGTACCTTTAATAGAAAAATAATTTTAAAAAAATTTTGTCTGTCTATCTGTTTGTCGATCTGTTTTTCTGTCTGTTTGTTCAGGCTAATCTTCGAAATGGCTGGACCGATTTTAACGGGTATTTCATTAGCAGATAACTGATGCTATAAGGAGTAACTAAGGCATCTTTTATTTTAGAAGAACAATTAGGGTACCGCGCAAAAAATAAAGACTCATTTAATCCAAACGTAATAAATTCCACTCGGGCGAAGTCGCAGTTAACAGCTAGTAAGTAAATAAATACTGCGCATTGGACCCTCCCAGGCGGTAATCAATATTGCTATGTGTCGGGCGGTCGTCACTCCCGGGGTTCTCGCACTGCACTGTTGTCCGAGCCGCTGCGCGGGACTGTGGGATGCGAGATTTCCTTGTTTATTAAGTGTGGTGTTTGGCTTAGATTTTTATCTGAATGGATCATAAATAAATTTTTGTGAAAACTAACACTCTCCCAAGCTATCGCATACGGCTTCTGTCTAAAATACCTCATTTAAAAAGGTACGTATGTTTTAGATAAACTCCGTTCCAAATTGTATTTAAAGAACGTTTTCAAGCAATCTCTATAATATTTCTCTTCGGTCCAGACAAAACCTTTAACTTTTATGTCCTTTGTACTCCTCCCAACCTTATCATCATTACAACTCTTCACAAGTCCACTGCTGAGCATAGACCTCTCCCAAGCAATGCCACAAAACACGCTCCTCACTTGCATCCATCGAATTCCTGCATATATTACCGCCATACACTTCGCTTACTGCTACGAGGTTGCCACTCGAGAACCTTTATTTCCTGTCGATCCTAAAATGCAAACATTAATTTCATAAAGTACGTATAATCGTTCAAAATACGGCTCTCCATTTTTTATGCTCCAAAAAATCAACATCGCAATATATTTCCACAAATTTCCGTGAAAATGCACAACGACGCAGTTAACACTAGATGCACACTGACAGCCTACAAATCGATACCTCTTGGTCACGCCCTTGGTCTCCCTAGGTGCAATGCGCATTACTCAAGGATTAAGTTTTGGATTAATTGATTAAATAATATTCAACTTATCCAAAAATTCATACATAAGACGAATTCTTCATCTATTGTCTCTATTCATTAATTATAACTCATCAAAAGTTCACTGATGAGCACATTCATCCCGCATAGATTGTCTCATAATATACAAGGTGTCCGGTTTCCAATGTCCGATACTTTAAGGGGTTAAAATACAATTAATTTTATCGACAAATCAGGGTTCAATGATTTTTTTTCGCCATCAATAACAAAATGGCAGCTCTTTAAAAAAAATTGTTGGCGAAGCATAGATGCTTGTATTAATTTAACAATATCTACCCAAGTAGAAGACTTTCAAAAACAAAATTGGTCTCAAATGTTAGTTAATAGTGTAGACAATAAATCTAGATTCAAAATATTATTTTTTAATTTTTCAGTATTAGTAAAAAACATTTTTGAAAAAATAAATTAGACAACAAATTGATGTTGATTTTCAGATTCTTAGCTTTAAAAAAAACCATCGTGTTAACCAATTTTTTTTACTTGTTTTTATTATAATACAGGATATTTGCTATAAATGCACATTTAAATCTTAACTCTGAGTTAGATAGTTTAGGAGCTATGACAGTGTAAACATACTTACTTGAAAAGCGCGGATACACTAGCAAATGAAATAAAACAAAATAATTTATATCAATTGCATTTAATTTGGCAAAATAATTACAAAAACTGCTCAAAGTGACCTCCTTGTCTCTGCAGACATGCTGCTGCTCTTAGTGCAACGTGTTGCGTAGAGCGCTGGATCATTGCCTTGTCTTCTCGCAATTCGTTTGCTGCTTGAATTATTTTTTCTGCTAACTCCTCTCGTGTATTTGGCACATTTACATACACTCTTCGTTTGAGTGTGCCCCACAAAAAAAAAATCGAGAGGTGTTAAATCCGGCGACCGCGGTGGCCAAGCAATTGTTCCTCCGCGTCCGATCCACGACGAATAGTGTGCATTTAAATGATTCCGCACAAGAAGCGCGAAGTGTGCCGGAGCACCATCCAATTGCAAAATCATTCTGGCCCTGTAGGCCAATAGTAACTCCAATAAAGCATCCAAAAAATTCGTTTCCAGGAAATTTAGGAATCTTGGGTTATTCATTGTCTCCGGTAAAATGATTGGTCCAATTAGAATGTCGTCAATCATTCCGGCCCAAACGTTGACAGAAAATTTATGTTGAAAAGAACTTGGGCGGATCGCATGTGGATTTTCTTGACGCCACAGGTGTTCGTTACGGTAGTTCGTATACCCTGATCGCGTGAAAGTAGCTTCGTCTGTCCACATAATTCTTTTTAAAAAGTTTGGATCATATCGCGTTTCTCTCAATATCCACGAACAAAATATTGCTCTTCTTACATAATCCGGTTCCAGTATTTCTTGCACCCTTCGAAAATGGTAAGGATGTAATCCTTCTTTTTTTTAAATTTTCCACACCGACCATTTTGATAGACTGAGACGATTAGCTATGCGTCTAATGCTCAGGCTAGGGTCTTGAGTAATCATTTGCAATATTTGATGTTCATCTTGGAGCGACAAAACACGAGTACGTTCGTTACCGAGCCTTCTTATTCCATTTTCCGCAAGTCTCAAATAAATTCTCACGAAAGTGCGAGCATTCAGCGTACGTCTGTTAGGAAATCTGCGTGCATACTCTACAACAGCTCTATTTGCACTCCCGTTACACAATCCATACACGAAATGGATGTCAGCGATATGCTGGCTTGAGTACTCGTTCATTGTAATAAACAAAAGGTAACAGTTCAACAACAAAACAAAAACGTAACAAAGTCTAACAACAAACAATAATTATGTACAGTAAGTAGATTTACTTAAAACCAGGAATGTTATCACAACGCAGAGCGAGGGGACGACTAAAGATGAGACGTATTTACGCTACCAGGTTTTAAAACCAGGTATTCACTTCAAAGTACGGCGCCCTGGTACGAGCAAAAAATACTTGCAAGTATGAAAATACTTGCATAGGAAAATTATCCATATCTCAATAGTAGTAAGGAACTCTATCGTATTTGTGAACGAAAAATACTTAACCCTTCAAAGTATTTTTTTTATTTATACGAATTTGCTCCTTATTCATAGTAGGATAACATGGAATACGGGTGAAATTCCTATGCAAGTATTTTAAAATTTTGACACCACGGCTAGACACGTCCCTCGCGTCGCAATGACACGTATTTACGCTACCAGGTTTTAACTTTAAAGTACGGCGCCCTTTTACGACCAAAAAATACTTGCAAGTATGAGAATACTTGCATAGGAAAATGATCCATATCTCAATAGTAATAAGAAACTCAATCGTATTTGTGAATGAAAAATACTTTGAACTTCAAAGAATTTTTTTTATTTATACGACTTTGCTCCTTGGCCATAATAGCCTAACATGGAAAGCGGGTCGAATTCCTTTGCAAGTATTCTTCCTTATATATTACTATACTCTTTGCAAGTATTTTCAAACTGACACCGCGGCTGGACACGTCGCGTAAGTACCTAGTAAGTAATAAGAATTATATTTATATTCGAGGAAGTAAAAGTTTTGTTTCGATTTCTTGTAAATTCAATTGTTATTGTGAACTGATTACGTAACCTACTGACCGTGACCTAATTTTTAAATAGTTATTTCGCGTGTATATTGAATTTAGAGACAGTTTTAATACTTTTATTTAATAAGAGTCCTAAGCCGAAAAGTAGGAAGGAAAGATTTCAATTCGTTACCAAAAAAAATTTAAAAACGTTCAGTATAAATTTTTGCCCGAATAAAATTAGGCATTCATATATATATATATATATTGACATTAACAAATACTTTCAAGTATTTTTAAAACCTGGTTTTCGACCCTGGTATTTTTCCATACTCGTACTTAGAAGCCCTGGTATTAAATTTTGCAAGTATGTCTCATCTCTAGGGACGACTGCTCGACGGCACAAGCGCACACTGCACCCTTTTTACCTGGAGACAGCCGTTATTCTGTCTCGCTCGCACTGTTGTGCACAGCGTTTTTTACCTGCTCACACAAAGGATGCTATTGTGCTTGCTTACGATTCCTTGAATTATTGAAGAATTTTATCTTACTCACTGGCATGGGTGTTTAGTTATCTAATATCGGGGTAGAGGCACTTTGAACAGTTACATTCAAATTATCATAGCTCCTAAACTATCTAACTCAGAGTTAAGATTTATATGTGCATTTATAGCAAATATCCTGTATTATAATAAAAACAAGTAAAAAATTGGTTAACACGATGGTTTTTTTTTTAAAGCAAAGAATCTGAAAAACAACATCAATTTGTTGTCTACTTTATTTTTTCAAAAATGTTTTTTACTAATACTGAAAAATTAAAAAATAATATTTTGAATCTAGATTTATTGTCTACACTATTAAGTAACATTTGAGACCAATTTTGTTTTTGAAAGTCTTCTACTTGGGTAGATATTGTTAAATTAATACAAGCATCTATGCTTCGCCAACATTTTTTTTAAAGTGCTGCCATTTTTTTATTGATGGCGAAAAAAATCATTGATCCCTGATTTGTCGATAAAATTAATTGTATTTTAACCCCTTAAAGTATCGGACATCGGTTTCCTAATCGAGGATAAATGTAGATATCTATGCGCCACAGCAATCACATACCATTAGGTGGCCTGTGTGCTCGTTTGTCACCCCTATATTATTAAAAAAAAAGATTAAAAGAAATACTGCGCATTGGACCCTCCCAAGCGGTAATCAATATTAATATGTGTCGTCTCTCTCGCTCTCGCTCTCGCACTGCACTGTTGTCCGAGCCGCCGCCCGGGACAGTGGGTCGCGAGATCTCCTTGTTTATGAAGTGCGGTGTTTGGCTTAGATTTTTATCTGAATGGATCATAAATAAATTTTCGTGAATAGTAACACACTCCCAAGCTATCGCATACGGTGTCTTCTGTCTAAAATACCTGATTTTAAAAGGTACGTATGTTTTAGATAAACTGAGTTACAAAATGTATTTAACCTTCCAGCGGTCGCACCCTTGCGTCGAACTTAAGCAGTCGCGCGCGGTCTCTGATTCCGCAACTTTAAATGTCTTGTTTGGGAAAACAAATGAATATTTCGACTTACTGTATAACAGATGATTAAAAAGAGGTCTTATACATGTAAAATAAAATAGAAAACATATTATTTATCCGTTATTTTTTTATTTGTACTTAATAGAACAAAGGTCTATAAAAACTCAGAATTATTGTGTCTGGTTGAAAATCAACGTTATAAATCAACAAAAACAAAACAAAATGAAATTGTCTTTTTTACTACTTACAACTTATAAAATTGACTATAATTATCTTAGAAATAAATCAAATTCATTGTCAACGGCACTGTGTAATAGGAACTCTAAAATTGCATTTATTTTTAGATCATTCTATATATAATTCTAGTTATGATAAAAATTATAATAAAATAAAATAAAGGAAACATACCTAAAAGCTACTAATTATTATTTTAGGAAAACTATAATAAACTATTGGTCGTTATTATCCATAATATCTACTCGAGATGAACTTTCTCGGCATATAACAATCACTGTTATATGCCGAGAACTATACTTTGTTCTGCGGTTCTTTTTCCTATCGCAATAGCAACAACGACGTGACGTTATCGTCATCGCTGTCACTAAGCTCAGCATCCGATTGAACATACTCATCGTGTGTTGGCAAAATTTCTACTGGGTTGTCTTCTTGGCCCGAAACGTCATCAAAGACCTCATCTTCTGATTCCACCTCCTCTAGCATGCGAGGTATTCGACGTTCTGAGTCTTCGTAATTCATTGTCTATATTGTATTACACGGTTGTTATGACACCCGTTTTTAATGTGATATAACTTCTATAGGGTATTAGACCCAACGAGAGAATGAGGTAGAGTACTGTGCACAATACAGTTTCCTATTATTTCGATCTCATTTCCTGAAAGTTTTATTTTTACGAGCGTTAGAATAAGATGAAGATAAACCACCATTAGTTAAT
Organism: Parnassius mnemosyne; assembly: GCA_963668995.1. NCBI lineage: Eukaryota > Metazoa > Arthropoda > Insecta > Lepidoptera > Papilionidae > Parnassius > Parnassius mnemosyne. Next base: position 68,879,296 of record CAVLGL010000082.1, on the reverse strand, counting down.
TTAAAACTGTAACTATTCAAAATACTAACCGTTCCGTTTTTTTCCATAGATGCTAACGACTGGTGGTAAAGGACAAACAATAACCAATCATTGGTGGTAAAGAAGAACTAGAACTGTTATTGTAGCAGCAGGTAAGTTGCAACAATTAATTCAAAACTTTTCGCTAGCTGCGGTTTTAACTAATAAGTTTTGGTCAATTGATGCAATTTCACATTATGATTATTGTTAATTGCGTTGCGAATTGCCCCGAAATCTAATAACGAAGCGATAAACCTTAGCATTGAAATTTTACCAACTTAACTGATCTGTTTGTTACTATGTATATGAGTATAAACTACTTTGATATTTACTTACCCGTTTTTTTAAATTTATATTAGAATTTATTTCATATTTTATTAACTATATACTGAAACGCAAACGGCATTTTGTTTAATTTAGCGTTGCATCTTTTTATTTTACTCATATAAAATGTTTTGTTAATTTAGGACATTTTCTATTTGTGTTCAAATTAGTAATTTTGTTACGAGTTTGGAGTTCGAGACAATTAAAAATTGCCGATTGATCTACCAAAATTGACACTTTTATTACAGAACACTAATTACAACTTAAAAACACACTAATAATAAAACACAATTGTACCACTGCTTATTTGGAGTGGTTAACGAGATTATGAGGAATGTTAATAGCGGTTCTAGTATTCTTTATTTTAAAAAACATGTGTGCAGTTCCCACGCAATAGACGTGGAACCCTCAAATTAAATGAAATATAGAATGAAAATATTTCACAGCAATTGATTTATTAATTATGCTAACGAAAGTTTCAATCACAATTGCAGCATAAAATATAACACAAAAGTTTAATTTTATATCCATTCAATGTTTTTAATAAGATAAGGGTGACAAACGAGCACACAGTCCACCTGATGGTAAGTGGTTGCTGTGCATCTACATTTATCCTCGATTACGAATCAAAATGCAGATGCGTTGTCACCCGTGAGCACTAAGATGGAATACCTCGTTTCCAGTAAAAACGTTCTCCGGTTCTCTATACTCACCATACGAAACACAGCAACATTAAGCTGCTATTTTACGCTGCTAATCTGTGAGAGCGTGTTCCTTCCCCGGTCGAGCCGACCCATTCGTGTTACAACTATACCAGAAATATAGCTGCAGCATGGTTCTACTACGTACATGTTATGTTAAAATTCTTAGAGTATTTATAAGCAAGCTAGGCTTACTTATACTCAAAGTTACAATTCTAATTTTTAGAGGTGTAAGAGCCTAAATCTTAGTATAATAAATTGAATGAATATTTTCGTTCGAGTAAAATTGTTTATAAAATTATTTCATTCTATAGGTAAAATTGTTTTATAGAACCAAAATTAATTGGCTGTCAAGGTGGTGCGTAAAAAGTAAACACTAGATGACCTAAACACGACATATTTATTAATATTCTATCTCATTCTCTCGCATACGTAATCCTATAGATGTATACTTATTTGTCTATTTTTAGAGTCGCTTTTGCGTTTCATCGCGTTTCAAATCACAATGATTCTAAAAAAGTGTTTACTTCAAAAATAAAAAATAAATCAAAATGATTCAGTCGTTTATTTTGTTTGAATAACATCCAGACATCTGCACAAACTTTCACATATTGCAATATTGAATTGGGTATAGAAATTATATGAGCTACCAAATGGTTAAATTTGTTTTCACTACTTCTTATAGAATCGAGTACAGTTTATTGTGGGTCGGGTTACAATAATGCCACCAAAATCAGATGGATCTCCACAGTTGGTCTCGTAAGTTTGGTATTAGTGTGAACCCTAATAAATGCCAAGCTATAATAATTGGTAGTGCTCAACAGTTGTGTAAGTTTGACGTCCATTGCGTTCCACCTGTCGCGTTTGATAATTCTATTATACCGTATTCTGACAGTGTTAACAATCCCGTTGTCTACTTTGGCACAACCTTAAGTTGGTCCACCCAAATTCAAAATATCAGTGGTTCTGATTTTGGTAAGCTCAATGCTTTGAACCGTCTCAGGAACTTTCTTCCGATCAAGGTACAGATAACTCTAGTGCAATCTCTTATTTTGTCTATTATTGGCTATGCTGATTTATGTTTTCCTGATGATCGTATCATCAATAACTGTATCCGTTTTACTTTTCGTCTTCGCAAGTTTGATCATGTATCCTCATTCCGCACTAAGCTTAAATGTCTTCCATTTCATCAGCAAAGACTCATTAGGATACTTAACACAGGTTTTTCTAATTTATTCGATAACCACTATCCAAATAATCTGAAACATAAGTTTCAGTATCTGCGGGACACTGATGACAGACAGCTTCGTACATTGGAGACTCTTGCCCTCTTTATACCCCGTCACCGTTCGAGTTTCATATCTTCACCGTTTGCTGTGTAAGCCGCGCGCCTATGGAATGACCTGCCTGAAAAATTAAGACAACCTACCTGCAAACAAACATTTAAGAAGAATACTCGAGATCATTTTCTAAAATTGCTTTACAACTGCTAAGTTCCGTCATCATTATAGTTGTAATCTCTGCATATTAGTTTCATCAGTATATTACGTATCTTTATGTATCTTGTATTATATTATATTTTCTTATAATACATAAATTTATATATTTGTGTGAATTGATGTATGTATGTATGTGTGTATGTATGTATATGTATGTGTGTATAAATATATCTTTGTAACCGCATTCCTAGTTCTATCACTGCCCTAAGGTTGACCGTCAGAGGATACTTTTAGCATTAAGTCCACCTTTTTTCCTGTACTTAATATGTACGCCTCAATAAAGTTTAAATAAATAAATAAATTTTCAATCGATCGCTCCTTCATCCAATCTATATTTTATTTTATTATATTTTTGCAATTCGGTATTTTATACGTAGCAGAGCCATGGTACATAAGTTTGCAGCACGAATAGTTCGGCTCGATCGGGAATGGACCACGCTCTCACAGAATACCAGCGCAAAATAGCAGGTTAATGCTGCTTTGTTTTTGTATGATGAGTGTTGAGAACCAGAGCCCCCACAGTAGTCCACAGGTATGACACCGCATCTGCATTTCGATTATTTATCGAAGATGTCTATGGACATGTAAATGTCTATGGACCACTGTAAGCAATCACCATCAGGTGGACTTTGTGCTTGTTTGCCACTTTATTATATAAAAATTTCATTTAAATATATAATGTTTATATTGTTTTTTTAGTTTAATAATAAAAACATTTAATAATATAAAACAGTAGACTTATTTCTCTTAGAATGTTGTCTTTGTGCTTAGAGTCCAGTGTTAACATATGATCTGCAGTAATTATAATGCCAGATCTCATGAAGACGTGTAATTATTAACACCGGTTCAGGTCCAGCTCGCAGTAACTAACCAATATATAATATGATATGCCTTAAAATTTAAACATTCTCTCCCAATAATAAACTTAACAAAACTGAACCTGTACACAATCCTAACTTTCGTGTTATTTTACTTGGAGAACGATTAATTTTATACCACACCGATGTAGAATGTAATTATTTTTATATAATGCAAAAATTTTCTATCTTCTTCATTTCCTATCTTCATATCCTTTAATATTCTTAATTGGCATACACGTAACTGAAAATTGGCTATAAGATAAAAGAGATACGTCAACACTCGCAGGATTAAAAGCAAAAAACAAAATGATTAATTTACCGTCTAAAATGCAAACATTTATTTCATAAAGTACTTATAATTCGTTCAAAGTACGGCTCTCCATTTTTTATGCTCCACAAAATCAACGTCGCAATACATTTCCACAACTTTCCGTGAAAATACACAACGACGCAGTTAGCACTAGATGCACACAGACAGCCTACAAATCGATACCTCATGGTCACGCCCTTCGTCTCCCTAGGTGCAATTACTCAAGGATTAAGTTTTGGATAAGTTGGTTAAATAATATTCAACTTATCCAAAAATTCATACATAAGACGAATTCTTCATCTATTGTCTCTATTCATTAATTATAACTCATCAAAAGTTCACTGATGAGCACATTCATCTCGCATAGATTGTCTCATAGTTAATAGCTATACTATGTGTTTGTATGGGAGAAATCACCGTCGCCCATGAACATCTACAACTGGGGAATTGCGGGTGCGTTAACGGCTTTTAGAAAGGAGCAGCTCTATTATTGGTAGGATTCCTTCCTTAGTAATAGCTACTTGTCATCACAAGGAATATATCGTATGTCACTTCAATTTTTTTTTAAAGTTGCCACGCTTGGCAAACGGCTTGGCAACAGCCGTTTTTTTATTATTGAAATTCGATGTATACGAGTATGATAGAAGATACTTTTACGTCATCGCTAATACCGATAAATATTTAAGTGTTTGTTTGTAATGTCAAAATAACATATTTTTACTAAATGCTTAAGAAAGTCTATAAGGTACCTTTAATAGAAAAATAATTTTAAAAATATTCTGTCTGTCTATCTGTTTGTCGATCTGTTTTTCTGTCTGTTTGTTCAGGCTAATCTTCGAAATGGCTGGACCGATTTTAACGGGTATTTCATTAGCAGATAACTGATGTTATTAGGAGTAACTAAGGCAATTTTTTTTTAGAAGAACAATTAGGGTACGGCGCAAAATATAAAGACTCATTTAATCCAAACGTAATAAATTTCACTCGGGCGAAGTCGCAGTTAACAGCTAGTAAGTAAATAAATACTGCGCATTGGACCCTCCCAGGCGGTAATCAATATTGCTATGTGTTGGCGGTCGTCTCTCCCGGGGTTCTCGCACTGCACTGTCGTAAGAGCCGCTGCGCGGGACAGTGGGACGCGAGATTTCCTTGTTTATTAAGTGTGGTGTTTGGCTTAGATTTTTATCTGAATAGATCATAAATAAATTTTTGTGAAAACTAACACTCTACCAAGATATCGCATACGGTGTCTACTGTCTAAAATACCTGATTTTAAAAGGTACGTATGTTTTAGATACACTGAGTTACAAAATGTATTTAAAGAACGTTTTCAAGTAATCAGCTCCTCTATAATATTTCTCTTCGGTCCAGACAAAACCTTTAACTTTTATGTCCTTTGTACTCCTCCCAACCTTATCATCATTACAACTCTTCACAAGTCCACTGCTGAGCATAGACCTCTCCCAAGCAATGCCACTAAACACGCTCCTCACTTGCATCCATCGAATTCCTTCATATATTACCGCTATACACTTCGCTTACTGCTACGAGGTTGCCACTCGAGAACCTTTATTTCCTGTCGATTGTCGGAATTGTCTTTTAAGTATATGGCCCATTGCCACTTCGGCTTACTTATCCATTGAACTATATCGGTTACTTCTCTACTATTTATAAAAATCTTTTTTAGTTCTTCGAGTTAAACTTTGGAACTCCTTACGGTTTAGATGTAGATGTCTATGGACCACAGCATCCACTTACCATCAGGTGGACAGTGTGTTCGTTTATAACGTACACTTTAATACTTGAAAACTAGAGTGGAGAACCAATGACATATAAATGTGTGATGATATCCCTAGTAGAACCAGACTGACTGACGTAGCCTAACGAATCAATAAAATATTACGAATACAGTAAATCATGCTATATATATATATATATATATATATATATATATATATATATATATATATATATATATATATATATATATCAGCTATGTTCTGTCCTGCTCTGACAGTACTGCACAGACGCGTTCAGCTACATAGCTCTCACTTATAAAGTAGTATAGCTAACATTTTCGCCCCGATCCCGCCCACACATTAATCAATAATGCATCAGTCGCATCCGAATTCCCGGGGTAGCTGTCTCCACTCAGTTTACTCTGAGCCATCGCATGGTGTGAAAAGTGTGCGCTGAAATTACTAGTAGGTAACCTATTACCATTGTGATCAAGTAGTTGTTCCAAAATGTCAAGTTCGGCTGCGTATGTTTACATGTATTTAATTTTATTACTAAATATATATTAGGCACGAATGAGGGCATCTTCGACTTGTTCTTTCACCATAGTGAAATTAATTTGTAGGATTAGGTTAGGGTAGGTTTCTTTCTGAAATATTAGTTATAATATATGTTATATGAATTATATTAGAAATGTATAAATCAAACTACAGATATTCCTAAGTTTTGAAGATTTGAAAATAGTTAAATATGTAAATATTTTAAGAATACGGTACTGGGGCATTGTTTTGGTGTATATAAATACAAATATGATGAATTTATAATTAAATTGCAACACTACAATGGTGATGACACTGTGTGACTATTTAACGTAATACGCTGTCACTTCTTTCAAAATTTTCCATCTAAACCATTTTTTTTTTTTGGTTGACTGTGGTCAGGCTAGCTGACTGCATTTTGAAGTACACCTTGGGGATTACAGGCATAACGTATCCTAATATTATTGTAACTAAACTATCATTTATTATAAGGAATAAGTACAATTTCCCGTAGCTAAAAATTTATTGGTAAATAAAGCAGAAATAACCCATTTATTTTATTTTCAGATTATTGCCGACAGGTACTTGAAGTCTTAAGTGAACATTTTACCTTCGGTAATTCGGGGTAGCGGTTCATTTTTACCATGAAGCCATTTACTGGGATTTCATCTGTCGGAAATGGACATCCAATTTTAAGTAAGTTCTAATTATAAGTATCCTCCCTTTAGATTTTTGTGGGATTTGGTATTCCCGCTTTGCGAAAAGTCATCAAGCGGCCAATGTTTTCGTCCATACTCCTTGTGTCATAGTGTAGATGGCCTTGGCGGCGAAATAAGGAAGTGAGATGGAATAATATCCATCTCCCTCGCACATTTTCTTATCTTGCCATGAAAGAAATATTATTTTATTTCAAATGACGCTCCATTTTAATAGACGCTAGTAAGTCATTTATTTGTATTTGTCAATCAATAATATAATACCTACGTTTATCAATAATAATATACTACGCAAGGAACTTCGTTCCAACCGAGTGTTCCAAGACCATTGAGTTATATGTACTACGTACTAGAGAAGCCCTTCCGGACTATGTACAACTGAACTGTAGTGCAATCCATACAAACTAAATATTGCGTAAATTGAAGATTTGTGAATTCCATAAAATAATATTTATTACATTTTATTTAGAAATATGTTTGTTTAGATTAAATTAAGATATTTTATTTTAATTCTTATATTTATTTTATATTAATATCTTATTTTATATCAAATTAAAGTCTTCGCACATGCGCGACTACTACTCCCGCGCATGCGCGAAGACATAGAGTAGGACACAATTTTTGTTTGGAATGGCTTCTCTAGTACGTAGTACATATATCTCAATGTCCAAGACACTCACGCTTTTTTTATATATTTTTCGAAAAAAAATTGAAACTAAGTAACGCGCGGCCGTGAACAAATATTAATATAAAGAACCACAATGGAAACTAGTACAAGTATCACTTCTGTAATTAATGATCTAATTGAGATTCACCAAGAAACAATAATGGAAAGTGTAATCAATTAATAATATTTGAATGCTGCAGCTATTATATGATTGTAAGACGACGGCGTCTCGACCGGGGAATGAACACGCTTCCACAAAATACCAGTGATAAATAGCAGCTTAATGCTACTATGTTTCGTCCGGAGACCATTTTTACTGGAAACGAGGCAGTCCACCTCAACCCTCAGGGGTGAAAACACATCTGCATTTTGTTTCTTAATCGAGGATAGATGAAGATAACTATGGGCCACAGCATTCACTTAACATCAGGTGGACTGTGTGCTCGTTTACCACCTTTTTTCTATAACAAATCAATTTGTATCTTCTACAGAACATTCGATGATAGCCAAACACGTCAACCACGCGAAGCGTAAGACGTGCTCCAATTCTCCGGTTCCAATGCCGCAGAAATGGTCGCGCAATCATCAAGAAGGTGAAGTATTTTCATATTTTCTGTACCATTTTGTATATCTATGGCTTTAACGATGCGCCTTATTCAATCTTGGGAAGCGCCAGTTTCCTAACAGCGGGGTGCGGATCGCGAACTTTAAAGGTCGTGAGTTCGAATCTGGCATCCAACTACTGTCGTGAACCACTCCTAATACAAGCATCTTAAGGTAACTAGGAGTACAGCACAGGGCATGTTAGTGATGTTAATTGCATTGCTAGTCTATACATATAATAAAACTGTAAATAGCAGATGTCTGTACATTTTATATTTTTGTAATAAAAGTGATTGAGGGGTACTAAAAATAAGTAATTAAATATATTTCTACCATTTTTAGAATTTTCTGTCTGTCTGTCTGTCTGTCTGTTTGTTTGTTAACGTATCACGTATAAAGTATTAATTTATATCAAAAGAATTGTTAAGGAAATTATAAAGTGTATCTTCGGGTTACATTTAGTCTTTATTTCATTAAAATCAGTTCATTCCATCAAAAGTTATGATAAATATTCTGAAGTATGGGTAGGGAAGTATAGGTACGAATTTCCTCAACGGTGGCTTTGTTTGAGTCATCAAGTGCATTTTAAACTAATATCATATCATAAATCATAGTTAAAATATGTAAAATATTGATATAATTATGTATATCTAAAACGCAGTAAACAAAAGTATTAAAGAACGTATTAAATATATTATACAAAAATATATTAACCTTATTAACTAAATCTGAAGCACAATAGTTAACCCATTTCTTCGATAGATGGTGGTGTTGTGAAAATGTAATGCAATTGCAATGTGGTTTTTTCCTGTAGATGACTTTTCATATTTACTGCTAATCTTTATTATATTACTCGCTGCCCTACTGCGTGTTGACAAACTCAATTTATTCTTTACCGCCGAGTACTCTATGTGGTAAATCAAATTTTAAAAGAGCTATTAACAATTGCGTTGGTTTTGGCGAGAGTCAAACTTTATATTTTGCTTACTGTGCAGGCACTGATTTATAAGTTCTCTTGCGTTTTATATGATGTATCAATCGCGTCAATTAATCTCTTTTATTTTTAGAATTGATGTTAGCAGCGCCATCTCTCTTTAAATATATACATATAATAAAAATGATGATAACATGTTGTGTCTCTTTCTGTACATTGTATATATATTTTGGTGACTAAAATCATTACGGGGAACTGAAAATAATTAAATAAGAACATTTTATAATTTTTAGAATTGTCTGTCTGTCTATTTGTCTGTTATTATATGAACGCATCACGTCTAAAGTAAACATCTTTTATTTTCAAAGAAATCGTTAAGAAAATCATAAAGCGTATCTTCGAGTTACATTTAATCTTTGTTTTATTAAAATTGGTTTGTAATGATTATTATTTTGAAATGTGGGTTCGGATTTGTTCAATGGCGCCATAAAATCCCAGAAATAGTAATAAAAAGATTTGTGTGTAAAAAAATCATTCCATAATAATTAATATAATCATAATAATAATATATTTATACTTAAAACACAAAAAGAGATTTAAAAAGGATGTTTTCTCACACAAAGGACGTAATGGATGGAGTTGTACAAATTACAAACTTTTCTGAATTGCTGTGTTGAGATTTTTCGCCGATGAATCGTATTGAGACTTACTGAAGAAATTTGTATCCATCGAAGCCATACAACGGAACCCGACCAAAAATAAAAATTTTGCAACGAAATGTCGTGATATTGTATTTATAATATACGCAAAACCAGTACTGTTATTTTAGCGCTTTGGGAACTAGATTTAGCGCTTTTTTGGAATGTATAGCTCGCATTTCGAAATTTTAGCACCTAGCGCTTAATCCAGCGCTTTTTGGTGTATTTAGCACACATTTCAAAATTGTAGCGACTAGCGGTCTATCTAACTCTTTTATAGCAGCTCTGTTAGTCCACATTACTGATAATAATAATAATAATGACCTTTATTATTTTTCCCACAAATATTACATTGCAGTTTATCTTTTTCAAACATATTTTTTCCACAAAACAAAGAGCGTGGGAGACGAGTCAAAACTAGGATACCCTGTGCTATGGATCTCCTGGCTTCCCCTTTAGGATGATCAACTTGATTTTTTTACCGACGACTATAAGCGGGGAAATCCCCTTTATTAAAGTTTTCGTTCATGGTTTTGGCAACGCATTTATTTTGCTTTATTCAGTTTCGGTCAGTTGCTTAGAGCACAGCTAAGTTAAAAGTTACTTAGAAGTTATAACACAAAGAAACTGTGTAGCAACCGCAATCAGATGCTGACATCTGAAACTAAGTTGCGAAATACATTGCACTTTAAAACAATTAATGACATTTTTATTGTTCGTACAGTACTAACTACTGTTGACAGCAATTGCCATAAATATAAGTCGATGTCCTGCGAAGTATTGATACATCAAAAAAATATTGCCAGAAAAAAAACTTAATGTTGTTTTCTTTATTATGATTATATAAAAAAAACACAAACTTTGTTTGTAGTTAATTTAGCGCGAAATCTAGGGCTTTTTAAAGCGCTGTTTTCATGAAATCTAGCGCTTTTTGTGTTGTCCTAGAGCTGAATGAGTTTTTTTTTATCTGGCAGCACTGCCCAAAAACCCTCTATTAAGAAGTAACTTTCCTTTCAGTTTTAAGCGCGTTCAGTTCCCAGTTACAGTGAGCGTGTGTTATGCGATGACCGTAAATAAAACGCAAGGTCAAACTTTACGCGTTGTAGGAGTGTACCTCAGTACTGACTGTTTTGCACATGGCCAACTCTATGTTGCTTTTTCCAGCGTTAGTAGCCCCCGTAACCTTTTTGTGTACACCCCGGCTAAGCCTACTTCTAACGTCGTTTACACAGAAGCTCTATCATAAACGACTTAGAACTTTAATGATAATGATTTATTTAGCTACCACTTATTGATACAGTAATGAAATAAATCGTTTTATATTCTCTTACCTGAACGACAAAATTCTTTATGTAAAACCTGTATACGCGAGCTACGCCGCGGGCACAGCTAGTATTTAAATAATAAAGAAAACTTTTTTCGTAAAACTAAAGTGACAGACAAACTTGAGGGTCCACCTGACGGCAAATATTTACTGGAATCCATGGACAGCTGCCGTCCATAGTAGGTGGAACTGTGGTAAGTCAGGGCCTACGTGTTTGTTATATTTTTTTTATAGGAGAGGAGGCAAAGGAGCTTGCGGCTCACCTGATGGTAAGTGACTACCAGCGCCCATAAACAAATGCAACACCACGGCAATTGCAGATGCGTTGCCGGTTCTAATTTCACAGTACGCGAGCGACCCAGGTATCATCCCCGCCGGCACTAATGAAATTGTGAATTGCAATTTTAAGTGCTGACTTACCACGTGCTCGGTAGTGGACTTATATAAGCTATAACTTTGTCTTTTAACATGGACACGCGCAGCTAACTGTGGAGATATAGGTTTGCTGTTAGATGGCACAATTAGGAAGGAAGATGGTACCTACACAGCCTGACTTCTAGATAGATAAGGAAACCTACCATCTAGTAATTTCTGGTTTGTATTACATTTTTTACGTGGTAGAGTCATGCTGCAGTTATTAGTAGTATAGTTGTAGCACGAATGGGTCGCCTCAACCGGGGAAGGACCACGTTCTCACAGAATACCAGCGTAAAATAACAGCTTAATGCTGTTGTGTTTCGTATAGTGAGTGTAGAGAGTGCGGAGACCCTTTTTATTGGAAAAGAGGCATTCTATCGTAGACCTCACGGCATCCGTATTTTAATTCGCAAACGAAAACAGATGTAGATGTCTATGGGCCTCAGCAACCACTTACCATCAGGTGGACTGTGTGTTCGTTTGTCACCCTTATCCTATAAAAAAACATACGTGTATTGTATTATATTTGATTAATTAGAAAACAAATTAATTAAGTTCGAGAACATCGTACAAAAATAATATTTTTTTAAATGTAAGCAAACCTCATTAAATAAGTGTTACACCATTATGCCTGTAGGTTAAACAATGACACAACACACTAGCTCCTTGAACATGCCAGCTGCTAATAATAATAATGCCTTCCAGAACGAATTCCGGTCACGGCGGTCATTCTCAACAGAGACTAGCCATCTGCTCAGCACAGGATTATGGTTCACGAGTGTGTGCACGAGCACTGTTTTTGTTTATTGAATGAGAGTGCAAAAACGAGTACACAGTGCACCTGATGGTAAGTGGATGTAGCCCACAGACATCTAGATTTATTCTTAACTAGCTGTGCCCGCGGCGTAGCTCGCGTATATAGATTTTACATAAAGAATTTGTCTTTTAGGTAAGAGAATATTAAACGATTTATATCATTACTGTATCAATAAGTGGTAACAAATAAATCATTATCATCAAAGTTCTAAGTAGTTTATGATAGAGCTTCGGTGTACACGACGTTAGAAGTAGACTTAGACGGGGTGTACACAAAAAGGTTACGGGGGCTACTAACGCGGGAAAAAGCAACATAGAGTTGGCCATGTGCAAAACAGTCAGTACTGAGGTCCACTCTTACAACGCGTAAATTTTGACCTTGCGCTTTATTTACGGTCATCGCATAACACACGCTGACTGTAACTGGGAACTGAACGCGCTTAAAACTGAGAGGAAAGTTACTTCTTAATAGAGGGTTTTTTGGCAGTGCTGCCAGATCAAAAAAACTCATTCAGCGCTAGGACAACACAAAAAGCGCTAGATTTCATGAAAACAGCGCTTTAAAAAAGCCCTAGATTTCGCGCTAAATTAACTACAAACAAAGTTTGTGTTTTTATAATAATTTAATAATATAATTTATAATTCAAGAAAATACTATCAAATCATAATAATCATAATAAAGAAAACAACATTAAGTTTTTTTCTGGCAATATTTTTTGATGTATCAATACTTCGCAGGACATCGACTTATAATTATGGCAATTGCTGTCAACAGTAGTTAGTACTACTCTAAGTAACTTTTAACTTAGCTGTGCTTTAAACAACTGACTAAAACCGAATAAAGCAAAATAAATGCGTTGCCAAAACCATGAACGAAAACTTTAATGAAGGGGATTTCCCCGCTTATAGTCGTTGATAAAAAAAACCAAGTTGATCATCCTAAAGGGGAAGCCAGCAGAAGAAGAAGAGATCCATAGCACAGTGTATCCTAGTTTGGACTCGTCTCCCATGCTCTTTGTTTTGTGGAAAAAATATGTTTGAAAAAGATATAAACTGCAATGTACTATTTGTGAAAAAAAAATAATAAAGGTCATTATTATTATTATCGGTAATGTGGACTAACAGTGCTGCTATAAAAGAGTTAATAACCCGCTAGTCGCTACAATTTTGAAATGTGTGCTAAATACACCAAAAAGCGCTGGATTAAGTGCTAGGTGCTAAAATTTCGAAATGCGCGCTATACATTCCAAAAAAGCGCTAAATCTAGTTCCCAAAGCGCTAAAATAGCAGTACTGATTTTGCGTATATTATAAATAAAATATCACGACATTTCGTTGCAATTTTGTTATTTTTGTTCGGGTTCCGTTGTATGGCTTCGATAGATACAAATTTCTTCAGTAAGTCTCAATACGATTCATCGGCGAAAAATCTCAACACAGCAAATCAGAAAAGTTTGTAATTTGTACAACTCCATCTATTACGTCCTTTGTGTGAGAAAACATCCTTTTTTAAATCTCTTTTTATGTTTTAAGTATAAATATATTAATTATTATGGAACGTTTTTTTTACACACAAATCGTTTTATTACTATTTCTGAGATTTTTATGGCGCCATTGAACAAATTCGAACCTACATTTTAAAATAATAATCATTACTTTCGATAGAATTAACCAATTTTAATAAAACAAAGATTAAATGTAACTTGAAGATACGCTTTATGATTTTCTTAACGATTTCTTTGAAAAAAAAAAGATGTTTACTTTAGACGTGATGCATTCATATAAAAACAGACAAACAGACAGGCAGGCAATTCTAAAAATTATAAAAATGTACTTATTTAATTATTTTTAGTTCCCCATAATGATTTTAGTCACCAAAATATATATACAATGTACAGAAAGAGACACAACATGTTATCATCATTTTTATTTTATGTATATATTTAATTAAAGAGAGATGGCGCTGCTAAGATCAACTTGATGACTCAAACAAAGCCACCGTTGAGCAAATTCCCTACCCATACTTCAGAATATTTATCATAACTTTTGATGGAATGAACCGATTTTAATGAAATAAAGACTAAATGTAACCCGAAGGTACACTTTAGAACTTCCTTAACAATTGTTATGATATAAATTAGTACTTTAATGGTGATACGTTAACAAACAAACAGACAGACAGACAGACAGAAAATTCTAAAAATGGTAGAAATGTATTTAATTACTTATTTTTAGTACCCCTCAATCACTTTTATTACAAAAATATAAAATGTACAGACATCTGCTATTTACAGTTTTATTATATGTATAGATTAAAAATCAAAATGCAGATACGTATTCACCGTTAAAGACTAGGGTTGAATGCTTCGTTTTCAATAAAAAGTGTCTCCAGTTCTCTACACTCACCATACGGAACGCAGAAGAAGCAGAATTAAACTGCTATTTTACGTTTGTATTCTGTGAGAGCGTGATTTTACGCAGGTCGAGCCGACCCATTCGTGCTACAACCATAATAGAGCTGAGTGGCTCTACAACGTGGACCTTCTATTCTCTCTTTCATAGTCCGATGAGACGGTAATCTCACACGACCGGAGAGAGACCAGACGCAAGACCGACGGCTTTAAAACACCACCAGCTTACTGACTCCGGGCTGTTACTGAGATTTTCCTGACAGATAAAAGCCATAACTGATTTTGGTCAGACCGGTATTCGAACCCAGCAGCGGTATTGCAGAGCTCATGATTAGCAACCACTTTTAAGACCATTTAAGCAACGAGGCAGTCAAACATCGTATATATAAATCATTTAAGAGAATAAATGTACCGATGATTGTCGGCAATATTGTTCAATAGCGCTTACTATTTACCCTACAAGCCTCCTTAGACTCAAAATTCAACCATCATCGTAGTAAATAGCATTTAACGTTATATAAATCCACAGGACCGGACCCACTACAACTAGTGAGTGGTGATGACAACAACCAGAAGTAAGCCACTGCCCACGTGTTCTTCCTGTATTCTCTTCTCTTCTCTTCTATGTACTATGCAGCTCCCGATACTTACAGCACAGAAGAGTTGGCGTAAGTGAAAACTTCAATCATCAACAGTTAAAAGTTATTTTGAAATATCGTATCTAAATTTTCTCTATCCAGTGTTATTCGATGTCTACTTTCTCATAAACAATAAATAATATAAACTTAACTGTACGTTTATATCTGCATGAATTATTGAAATCTAAATAATAAAAATTTACTCAGAAAAAATGATTCTACATAGAAATTATTGTTGTATATGTTTGTCTAATGATATCCATGACTTTCTCTGGCACCAGGGCGGCACCACTTTGGTATGAGGTAAAATATTTGACAGGTTTCATAGCGGGGAAGTTAATTTGTTTAAGTGTACATAGAGATAATGATTTCTTATACACTACACATTGAATAAAACTACTTTCACGGATTCCCGACGTATTAAAGCACCTGAAACGTCGGGAATCAATTAAAAGCAAGTTATGTAATTAAACGCGCTAGAAAACGTAAAAGTAGATTTATTCAAGTGTAGAGATATTAATGTTCCTTTCTTAAATATAACTATTACTTTATTTTAATTTGATTAGAAATGGATAAACCAAACTACGATTATTCGTAAACGTAGTGGAATTAAATAAGGTAAAAATGTGTAAAAAATTTAAGAAGACAGCACTTAGGCATTATTTTGTGAATGTACATACACTGTGTGACCATCTGCGTGACAAATATGTTCACCTCACCTCATTGATATTGCAGCAGCTGAACAGTAATTTGTTACTATCAGGTGTTTTTGTATTCGTTTAAAGGTAGAGCTATGTTACGAATCTTATCTTGTTGAGTAACGAATATTTATTTACTATCGTTTACTTTTAGATGTGTTCGATAGTCTGTTATATCGATATATTTAATTGTAAACTATGTTATACTTTAAATCTTTATGAAAAAATTATTTTGTGAAATCTGTTTTTATGTCACATGATATATCACACAATGTTGCAACAAATTCAGTTTCTGAAATTGCAACTACTGCACTGATGTTCAATTTTTTTTAATATTTTCGTCCAATATATGTATACGTTTTATTTAACCATAAAAACAAAATACTAAATATAATTTAAACATTAAATATGCATTTCCTTAACAATTCTTATACTTTTGTTAAATAATATTTTCCATAAAATTACAACCAAACTTCAAAAATTTCTAACTTAATATGAAATTTCATCTGACACGTTCTTTACCTATGAAATTGTGGTTTACTTGAACTAGCCAGTTTGAATTGTAATAGATATGGTATTAATATTTGGAATTCTAAATTCAAAAAAATTTTACATTTGAGGCATCTTTTCCTTTTTCAAAGTCAGTGATTTATTTGCTTCTTCGGGTTTTGATTTTCTGTCATGATTATTATAACCATAGACTCTTTTGTTATTTCAATATGCATTTTATATATTTATATTATTATACATAGCACTACCAAGGAAGTTACGCTTTATTGGTCTTGTCGCTTTCGACCGGGAAATTTAGTCCTTACAGAGACGTTGGTATTCTTAAAATCAACTGAATTAAGGCCAGATCCCCTTATTTATCTGTCATATTTTAGTCTTCCATTTTGTATTTTTAATAGTCTGCCACTTTTTTCAAAGTTGAAATTACTTTATGACAGGCAAAATTTATATTTCCAATTTTCAGTGAAGAACGCATTCAAACACTAAAGAGCTCATAACATGCCAAGAATAAATTAAATTCTTCGTATATTTCGATATTCGAATTCTATGCTTCAAGGTTGACGCTAAACTTAAGTTTCTCAGACTTCATTATTTTAAAGGACGTCCTCTAGTTCAGAAAACTTTGGAATAGTTGGTTACATGGTTACATGTTAATTCAATGGCTTATTTTACGGTCCTAATTTAAACAATTTCTTACGAATCATGCTAATTTAAAATGGTTGATTATTTCTTGTTGTTATGTTCACAGATTAATTTATAATGATATAGTAGTACGCCTATAAGGCAATATAATCTATGCTCAGCAGTGAGCATTTACAGGCTGTAATGGAATATAGTAAACACAAGCACTTTAAGCTTAGTTGACGCTGGTGGTTAACAGCAATATATTATTAATATGATTGCTAATAATATTAAAAAAATTAAGGCTATATTTCTGGAATAATAGCTTTTAACAGTGGTAGAGTCACGCGGCAGCTTTTGCTGTCGCACGGATGGGCCGGCTCGAACCGGGGTGGTACCACGACCTCACAGAATACCAGCGTGAAGTAGAGGTTTACCTCTGCGTTTCGCTTGGTGAGTGCAGGTGGCCGGAGGCCCTTTTTACTGGGAATGAGGCATTCCATCTTAGTCCTCACGGGTGACAACGCATCTGCATTTTGATTCGCAAACGAGGATAGATGTAGAAGTCTATGGGCCGCAGCAACCACTTGCCATCAGGTGGACTGTGTGCTCGTTTTTCACCCTTATCCTATAAAAAAAAAAGTTGCGAATATAATCGGGTCCCAGGTTCCGAAGGATTTTGTTTTGTTATGACAATGCGAGTTCTCAACGCAAGTTCGGCGACCCCACGATGCACACGAAAGGGATGCGAGTAAGTGTAGTTCGGCAGTTCACACCCAAAAATTGATCTTGTCCCCTAATTTGAAATCTTTCATGGAGGACAAGGCAATATCGCGCGTATTCGGTATTCCTTGAGCTAGTTGAGGGCAAAGAATTTTAAAAAACTTTTTAGATGTGATGTTAGAGAGACAAACTACGTTACATTGCGTGTTAGCATTGCTTTTATATTAACAAATGTTGCTACAGTTACCATAATAGCATTTATTGAAAACAATATCATAAAAATATCCTTTATTTTCATCCTATGTCATTTAATCTTATGAAATCCTTTAAAATATGGAACGGGATCTGGCACCCCAAACTATAGCAGTCTTACTCTGCTACTGCTTTCCGTTACACCGGTCTGGCTATTCGTCATTTCGTTCTGGCTTAAACGAGACGTGCCACCTACTAACATATGTCACCACGGAACTGTGGCTACACCGTCATTTCTCCACTTTGTCATCATTGCTTCTCACGATACCCACGGACTTATGGTGATGACACTTTTAAGGCGTCACCACTCGGTAGTAACAGATATGTAATTAATTACGTAATTACATTTACGTCATATTTGTTTATTTATTTCGTGAATTTACATTTTTTAAATTGTAATAAATTAAAAATACTAAGAATAAAGTTCAATTGACCCTATACCATAATATATTAGTGAAAACTTTATAAAAATTATTAAAATGATTTTCAAGGCAGTAGTTGAAAACGTATTACTAACGCTAATAATATAAATAATAAAAATTATAAAAAAAATTAAATTATTATAAAAAGTATTATTATCAAAAATGTAAAATTAAGACTTTTAGGGATAGATCTTAATCAAGCACTGTAAAATGTGCCGTATTTATTATTCAAATAACCTTAGACTTGGCTTATAATTATTGTAGTTCCACAGATGACAACAGAACTACGGAATATTAATAACAGAACAATAGCCTTTGTAAGTTAGGATTGTATTGCACGTCGATGGACCGCCTGTAGATTCAGAAATATTTAGTTAATAAGGAGTTTTATTTAATATTAACTCACACCAACATAAAAGGTGGATGTGGCGCTGCGTACATTTCTGTTTATAGTAGCGCTTGCTCAACTTCTTCATGCCTCTTCTACACTACTCGAGAAGTTACCTCAATGAAGTGCTCATCAAAGTCAATCGCAGTCCGAAAAACGTGAATACACACTCGTGTAACTTCGCGAAGAGCTCAGTCGGCTTGATTCGCCCGCACCCTTAACATAAATAATGTACAAGAGGTAGCTGCTATATTTACGTAATTGTGTAAACAGTACTTTTATCGCGTTAGTTTAATAAGGTTTTAAAGTTAGATACAATATAATCATTATAATAAAGTATGATAAGGTACTAATTTGTCTAAACTAATTTAAACATAACCTGGCAAGCTGTAAGTATTACTACGTAGTACTATTATTTATTCTGTGGTGTTACTTGCTGTAATCGCTTCGATTTTTGGGCAGATTGCCAATCAGTAAGTAGGAAGTTAATATATTATTTTCGTAAGTGGTTTGGATATTTTTTTGAGTGCTTTGGATATTATTTACAACGCATCTGCATCTTTAGTCTTTATTGAGAATAGATGTAGATGTCTATGGGCCACAGTAACCACTTACCATCAGGTGGACTGTGTGCTCGTTTGTCACCCAATCCTATAAAAAAAAAGAATATAGGCCTCCCCGAGGAAAGGAAAGGCCACAAAGCGCAGTCTTGCATCCATTGACTTCCTGTATTACTTACCAGATTAGTAACTTAGGCGTTATTCACTACATACTTATTTATACCTTTTACATTCGTTTTGACGCCATTTACCGCCAGTTCGTGACATTTTCACAAACTCTACTAACTAATGTTTATATAGGATCGAATGTATCTATCTCATTATTAACTGTCATAATAATTATATAATCTAATATTTAATGTATAAAAGATATGCATCGCAAATCTTTGATATGGTTAAAATGATAGCTACTTCTCTAATGTAAGGATAAAGACTCGGATCATATGAATTTTTAATATTAAAATCGCATATTATATAAACGAATTCTTGTATAGTATGTACTTACGTAAGTGTATTATAAATTATGTGTAATTTATTTCTCGGGAACCGTTCAAACGATTTGAATAAAATTTTGTATTTAGATAAAGTTTCACTTTCCAAGTTTATCTAGATAGGTTACGTCTTTGAAATATTTTTTAACGCAGAGAAAGCTCCTTCGCCTAGATGCTATACATTTCAAGTATGCAACTTTTTTTTTAAATACCTGAAGATATCCTCGTTCAGAAAACGAATTATTATAATTTAGAAAACGAAAGTACATTTAGTAAATAAAGTGAATATTTTGATTAATAATTTACATTATGGATAATCCCTTAGAATCGTAGTAAAAAACTTCAAATTATGTGTTGGTAGCGATAAATGAAAAAATTTAATATTGTGAAAAAAAAAAAACTAATGCACTTTAGTAAAAAACTCAGAAATTGATCCTTTAAATGAAAACTCTAAATGTCTTAAAATTGAAGTCACTGAATTTTCATTCTTATCATGATTAGGCTATCATAATGTTGTAAGAAATGGTGTGGACAAAATTCTGACCCAAGTGGGCCAAATATTTTTCCTGCTCTTAGAATTGTTTGAGTTACTTGTTAATAAATAGTAATTTATACCTATTATAAGTTAATAATTTAATTAGCAGAGCTAAAATGCGATATTTTTACATCTGTAAAATGTAAAGTAGAACAAACTTAAAATTTTGAAACGTATCCACAGACTAGCAAGTGGATTCTGCCGAATCAGACGGCCATCTTGTGAACTAAATTTACTCGTAGCCAAATGATACATGACATTTCTTTTTTTTTATTTGAAGCAGCTATACGAGGTAAAGGACGTCCCAAGTAATAGTCACTTGCTAAAGTATGAGGAGAGCTTCACCTTGCATTTCTGGCAGCTGCATACTTTCTAAGCGAACAATATCTACACTTTTTAAAATTTTATTGATAATAAATAGTGCACCAATTATTTATACCTAATTTTATTATTATCGATAAAAAGGCGTTTACTTCAGTCCTTTGCATTCGGCATGCAATATGCTCAAAACGATATTTATTTAATATTGCTTTATTTTTGGACCTATATTTTAAAAAATGGGGGTGTTGTTCCACGCAATTATTAGTTTTTTTTTAAACATCACCAAAATATCTAACAATAGCCTGAGCAGGATAGGTACACTTTTTTCTTGCTACATTTTTATATTCTCTATGTTTTATGCACTTATGAACCTTGGCATTTTCTTTTGTGGTGAGTCCTTTCTCCATAAGTGGCACTTGATTTTTGAAACAAGTTTCATACATTATACAATTACGTAGTCGGCTTGACGTACGTCAATAATTACGCACGTCATGCCTATTCATTGCCGTTTTGCGTCGTGCGTCGTGCATTACCTTAACAGGACGTACAGCAAGATGAACATTCTCATGGCTCCGCCCACCGCCCCTAGGTTGTTCAACTAGCGATGGTTACCACAAGCAATCCGTAAGTCATTTCGTTCGACGTATTACTATGTTTGCGTCGTGCACATTCTCCCGCCGTCGCCACGCTGCGATCCCTCTGGTAGCACGACGATCTTCTTTGTCGGTCTTCGTAGTACATGCCCCGTGCTTGTGGTTACGTCCACTACTCGTACCTCTTCGTCGACGCCAGGATACACGTTGCTGATTTTCCCCCTGGGCCAGATGTTACGTGGTAGATTGGAGTCACAAATGATGACTAGGTCTCTAATCTTCGGTGATACGCCTATGCCGCTGGGCTCCCGCCGGTGTTGGAGTAGAGGCAGGTATTCCTTTACCCACCTTCTCCAAAACACGTCGGCCAGGGCTTGAGCTCGTTTCCACTGCTGGCGGGCCGTCACGTCACTCTCGCTGAAGTGTCCCGGCGCAGGTACGTGCGAGTTGGGACCGACGATGATGTGATTCGGCGTGATGGCTTCTGGGTCTCCTGGGTCGACTGAGACGTGTGTGAGAGGTCTGGAGTTGACCGTGTTTTCGACCTCGGCGAGCAGGGTCACCAAGGTCTCGTCACTGGGATATCGCTCGTTGAGGGTGACGCGTAGAGCTTCTTTCACGGAGCGAACCATTCTCTCCCACGCGCCGCCCATGAACGGTGCTGATGGCGGTATGTACTTCCACACAATTTGTCGACATGTGGTTTCGTGCTCGAGGGCTGCGAGTGCTGCTTCGGTCAGCTCCTTGTCTGCTGCCTTGAAGCACGTAGCGTTGTCACTCCATATTTCCTTTGGGCATCCTCTTCTGCTCATAAAACGCCTGAGCGCCGACACGGCTGAGTCGGCGCTTAAAGAGTGGGCTACCTCTATGTGTATTGCTCGGGATGTCATGCAGGTGAATAACGTGCCATAGCGCTTTTCACGATGTCGTCCCACTGTGACCTCTATTGGCCCGAAGTAGTCCAGTCCGGTGTATGTGAACGGACGTGCGTGATGAGCGAGGCGTGCGGACGGCAGGTTTCCTGTAGATGGTGATGCAGGCTTGGCTTTTCTTTGACGGCACGGTAGGCAGCTTTTGACGACAGTTTTCACCACTGGACGTATTTTTCTTATGTACAATCTCTGTCTTAATTCGTTCACGACTGTTTCCACGCCTCCGTGAAGCAACCTCTCGTGTACGTGTGCTATGTACAGACGAGTGTATGCGTGCTTCCCGTCTAGTATGGGAGGGTCGTACGTGTCCTCTTCCACTTCTGATGCTGATTTTATTCGACCTCTGAGGCGTAGGGTCCCCTCTTCATCGACGTATGTGCTCAGGTGGCCTAATTTGTCGTCACCTCCCGGAACACTTCCGTTGGCAATCCTCTTGAGCTCCTTCGTGAAGCTTTCCCGCTGACTGGCTTGCACCCACAGTTGTTCGGCTCTTACGTGATAAGCGGCCGGTATTCCTACAAGCGATGAGACAGTAGGAGTTGCCTTTATCTCCTTGGCTGGGGTGTTGCGTTTGTTTGTTCTTCGCCAGCCAGGGTCGCTATCTTGTCTTGCTCTGTTGCGTTTATGCCCAGCCTTCACCACGTGCTTGTTTGGTTGACATGTCGATGAATAGGAGGACTCTCGCTGTCGCCCTTATGAGGCGAATCCATTTCGAAAATCTTTCTATTTGTGGCAGATGTGTTGTTGGCGAGTCTACCCTTTTAATTGCGATGTTACACACTTCTCGTTCTTCCCCGGTGTCGTATTGTGTCGTTTTCTCTTCCTGCGGCCATTCTACTGGTGGACGTTGCAGAAACGGGGGCCCTCGGAACCACCGGTGCGACTCGTCGAATCTTTCTGGCGTGGAATGGGTCGCGTCGTCTGCCACGTTTTCTTTAGACGGTAGCCAACGCCATTCGTTCTTCTTGGTCGTATCTTCTATCTCCGCTAGGCGATGAGCGACGAAAGCTTTGTACGCGCGAGGCTCCGACCTTATCCACACCAGTGCAGTACGAGAGTCGCACCAGTATGTCTTGCCCGCTATATCGCCATCGTGCTCCTCGACCACGGTCTGCGCGAGACGAGCTCCCAGCAGTGCTGCTTGTAATTCGAGCCGTGGTATGGAGACTGGTTTCAGTGGTGTTACGCGGCTCTTGGCGGCGGCCAATGATACGTTAACGCTGCCGTCTGCTCGCTCCGTTCTCCAATACACGGCTGCTGCGTAGGCCTCCTCGCTTGCGTCGACGAATGTGTGTAGTTGGCGCGTCGACACCGGGTCGTAATCGTAGCATCGCGGTATTCTCAGTTGTTCTATGGCGTTAAGTGAAGTAATCCAGTCTTCCCATTTTTCTTTTAATTCTGTGGGCAGAGAGTCGTCCCAGTCCGCCTTGTAACGCCATGTGTCTTGGAATATTCTCTTCGCCTGGGTGGTCACTGGTGATATTAATCCCAGCGGATCAAATAATGCCATTATGATGCTCAACGCTTCACGTTTAGTTGGCAAGCGTTGTTTTTCTTTTACGTCGGCAGGCATCTTCATATTGTGAGTATTAAATCCAATATGATTGCTTTGTACATGCCAGAGCAGGCCGAGCGTCTTCTCAGTTTCTTTTCCGCCCAGGCTCACGGTCGCGTCGTGTTGTTTATGTTCAGTCGTTATTTCTTCTATTGTTTTCTCTTCGTTCGATGTCCACCCGCTGAGTACTAATCCCGCTTGTTTGTGGACGTGATCGACTGCTTTTACTGTTTGCTGAGCTTCCGTGACAGAGTGGAAGCTCTGCAAGTAGTCGTCCATATAGTGATTTCTTTTTATTGCGACCGCAGCTTCTGGGTATGCTTCTACATGTTCTTCAGCATTTTTATTTTTGATGTATAATGCTATGCACGGTGATGATGTCGCTCCAAAGATGATTGATGTCATCCTATATTCTTCCGGTTGGTCCTCCCGCCGCTTGCCTCTCCATAAGAAACGTAAAACGTCTCTATCTTCTTTGCGCACTTTGATCTGCATGAACATTTCTTTTATGTCGGCGCTCACTGCATACGGATACTGTCGGAACCTCATGATTACTCCGGGCAATGATTGTAACAAGTCGGGTCCCGAGTGAAGCATATCGTTGAGACATATTCCGGCTGTCTTCGCTGCGGCGTCGTGCACCAATCTCGGCGGCTTGTCTGGTTTCGCAGGGTTGATGACTGGGAAGTGTGGCAGATACCAAGTCCTTCCTTGCGGCGGTGGCATGGGCGCGCGCTCTGCGTAACCCGAGTTGAAAAGGTTCTGTATGCGTTCTTCGTACTGTAGCTTGAGATTGCTGTCTCGGTCGAGCCTCTTCTCTAAGGTATGCAGGCGCCTTTCCGCGTCCTTGTAATTATTTGGTATTTGGAAATCCTTTTGTTTCCACAACAACCCTGTTTCGAATCTGCCGTCCGCCGACCTCTGGCTGGTTTCCTTCAACATTTGCATAGCTCGCTGCTCGGGATCTTCTTTCGGTCTTCTTGGCTCAATGCACAGCGATTCCAATTTGAAATAATTTTTTATTTCCTCTTCTATCGGCTGCGTATCTTCCCTCTGATGTAGTCTGCCGCAGAAGGTGACCGTCGACGTCAATGACCTATGACAGCCATGCAGAACCCAGCCCAGGTTGGTGTGTGAGGCGACTGGTTGGTTTCGACGACCGACGCGCAGTTTTCTCTTTCTTGTAGTCCTTTCTTGATAGCCGGTTTCAGTCTGGGCCTACCATTGCTGTGTAATCCACGTCCGGTTATAAAAAATAAACTCCGATGTTTTAAATTGCCTCTGTGCTGTATTTCTCGAAGTTTCTGTATATGAGCATCGAGGACCAAATCTAAACCTTCTTTTGCTTCTCTTACTGGTAAGTTAGTCGAGGTCAATAGTAGAGTTATCTGGATTATTAATTGCGTGTACCTGAAAAAAATTAAATTAAATATGTAACAGCCTGTACGAGTCCTGACTTTGAGCTTTATCTAGAATAGTATTTATCAAATATCACCACATGATATGCCGTAATAACGACGCGATTAGGTTTTATATCCGCGTGAATTTGTATACGATCTTGCTCTTCTCATGTTTCACCTCCGAGCCAACCCCTTGTATTGGTGTCCGACAAATTGCGTGGGCTGGGCCGTCGGCGCCGATGACGTCGGCGATCGAGGCATCGACTAAGGTGACCGTGCTTCCTTCATCCAATAATGCGTATGTTTCGACGCAGCTTAGCGGCCCCCTTATTGTTACGGGCGCAATCTTTAGATAAGCGCGGCGGTGTTTGTACGGTTGAGTCGCTGTGATGACCTCCCTTGCCGATGTTGCGGTTTCCATAGCGGGTTCCTTTTCAATTTCTGCTGTTCTGTCGTGATGCAGCAATTTATGGTGTTTCATCATGCATCCGCCTTTTCCGCACGGTGGAGCTTTACACAGCAATCGGCGATGTTTACCTCGCAGACAGCGGTAGCAGATATTATTCTTCTTTGCTACTTCCCATCTGTCATTTGTGGACAGAGCGGCGTATGACTTGCAATCGGGCAGTTTGTGTTCTTGTTTGCATTGAGGGCAGCGTTCTTCATATTGTTTCTTGCTTGTGGCGAAGGCACGTTCTATTTTTCTCGGTCTTCGCTCTCTCGTCTCGCTGTCCTCTGCTATGAACTCCGGCAAGGCATACGCGCTGCATTTGTCCGCTTCATCGTTTAAGAACATTGATATCTTCTTAAGCTCTGGGATATCTTCTTTCTTTCTGGCTGCATAGTCGTACCATTTGCTTCTCAATATAGGCGTGAGTTTGTCTGTGATAACTCGCGTCATTTCCGGACTATGCAGATAGTGTGCTTTCTTGAGTGCTTCCACGGTGCCACGGTGCGTTTGCTATGCGATTTGCGAATATGCATAGCTCCCTGGGATTGTCCGTAACTTTATTCAGCAGCTTCAGCTTCTCTATTTCCAAGTGGATTAACGCTTCTGGTCGTCCGAATCTCCTTTCCAAAGCTTCCATTATCAGGCTGGGATCTGGTTGGCTTATAAGTAGGCAACCGGCGGCTTCTTTTGCTGTCCCTTTTAAGCTTCGGCGTATTCTCGCTATGTTTTCGTTCATCGTGAAGTACTTTGAAGATTCTTCGTACGTTGTTTTGAAGCTGAGCCATTCTTTGCTGCTACCATTGAATGTAGGTAGCTCTTGCACATATTTCGGCGGCTCCCTTGTACTTCGTACTGCTTGTGATAGAGCAGCGGCTAAGGTAGCGACGTCGATTTGTTGCTGCGCCTGCCCATTGTCTTCTTTCTGCGGCGCGGGTTGTGATGCGAAGTGCGGCGCGGGTTGCGATGTAGACTGCGGAGCGGGTTGCGATGTGAAGTGCGACGTGGGTTGCGGCGCAGGCTGCGGCGCTGGTTGCGATGTAGGTTTTTCTTGCAACCATGTACTAATTCGTACTCATGCTAAGTCGTCTTCTATTTCTTCATCTTTGTCATCGGTTGATCCGACTTCTGCTTGTAATCGCTGCACGTGTATTTCTTGCAATTCCGTTCTTGCTTGCAACTGAGCCTGCTCGAGCTTGAGTTCGGCTAACTGCTCTTTCGCCTCTAACTTCGCGAGGAGTCTCTTGCGTGAGGCTACGGAGCGGCGCGACCTAGTCTCGTCGGGCCTTAGTGTGCGCTGCGATCTTCGATCCCTCTCTTGCTGGGTTTCTTCCGTTGCGGCCGTGTTATCGGCCGCAGAGGTAGCGGTTGTATCGCTGACCGTTGTGGTTTCGCTCGTGGTGTTGGATGTACCACTAGCGGTTGAATCGCCCCCAGAGGCCTCTTCTCTGGCCCCCTGGGTTGTTTGTTCATCCTTGCGACGCTTCGATGATTCTCCGTTGTTACTACGTGTAATCACCATTTTTCTTCACAATAATATTTTTTTCGTTCTTGCGGTTTGCTTCTTTCTTCCGGCAATACCAAGACCGATATTGTCTTTTTCTTCCAGTAATCCGGCTTCTCGAAGGACCATTAATGTTACGGATCGCCGTAACGCCGTTCGAAAAATGAGTGAAACACGTTGGTCTTGCTTACTACTGGAGGCAAGCGGCGGTGAGGAGGAACTTTTTCTTTTCTTGCTGTTGTTTTCTTTACTGTAGCTGGAGAGCGACTGCCGACCGTTCCGACCGGCCCGTCTTATATACTATTCGGCCATTGCTGGCCAGCGGACCCTTGCCTCACCCCCGCGCCTTTCTTTATTATGCTGTGTAAGCCACGTCCGGTTATAAAAAATAAACTCCGATGTTTTAAATTGCCTCTGTGTTGTATTTCTCGAAGTTTCTGTATATGAGCATCGAGGACCAAATCTAAACCTTCTTTTGCTTCTCCTACTGGTAATTTAGTCGAGGTCAATAGTAGAGTTATCTGGATTGTTAATTGCGTGTACCTGAAAAAAATTAAATTAAATATGTAACAGCCTGTACGAGTCCTGACTTTGAGCTTTATCTAGAATAGTATTTATCAAATATCACCACATGATATGCCGTAATAACGACGCGATTAGGTTTTATATCCGCGTGAATTTGTATACCAGTTGCAGTGATACTGGTCTTGCACGACTTGCATAGTTACTCGCAAAAAACAACAAACTTCTTGATACAGAATGATAAGAAACATATCCCTAGAATTCGCTTAGCGATACTAGGCTGCCACTAAAGAACCTTCGGCATAGGGTTTCTGTTCTTCGAGCAATGTGACCGACTCATTACCACTTTTCTTTACTGATCCGTTGGGCTATATCTGTAAGTTTTAAGTTTAGGTTCTACTGCGGATATCACGAAGTCTATCACGCAGAGAAACTCCGAGCTCTTCCTCTCCATAGCTGGGCAACCTTGAGCTTCTTCATACTGCCAGCAGTGAAGGACCATGTTTTAGATTAGAAATCTGTCCACATCATCATTGCAGCCATACGCTAGTGTCAGTAGCGAAAGTCTTATCCGACACTATTACTAACTAAAACAATAAACAAGAAACCATCGAAATTGGTTTACCCAGAATAAAGTTATGAGGTACTTAACACACTTTAAAAAAACATACAATCGAATTCATTACCTCCTCCTTTTTAAAGTCGGTAAAAAAACCCGGCTGCGTTAAGAAGTTTACTAAAACAAACCTTCCCCTCCCTTTTTGTATTTGCAGATGCAATATATAAATATTATATAGTCTGTGTCACTCACCGATATATAAAAATCCATCAAGGCGTTTAGATATACATACATACTTACATACATACTCTCGAAAAACCTTACCCCCCTTAAAAATATAAATGTTCGTTAATTTAAGCGTCCGACTTATGTGCATACACGAATTAAATCGTCTGCCATGCATTATTTAAATATATATTAATTAAATAAATGTATTTTTATACTCATCTCTACTCCTTGGCAAGTGCATGTGAAGGTTATCTTAATTTACAAAACTTAGAAGACTGCGGAATTCGATATATTTTAGACGGAATATTGGCTTCTCTTTTTCAAAATGTTCGCGCTAAAATATGCATATGTAAAATAGCCTCTGCTTTTTCATAGCTTAATTTTTTTAACCATTTTATCAACAACTGTTTACAATTATATCTATTCATTTTATATATATTGAGAATTTTATTTATTTTATTGTAAATAAAAACTGATTGTTTTTTATATTGATGAGTTTGTGTTTACTTTCTGCGCTACAATTACCGTACCTCTTCTTTTTCGCAAAATGTTCGAATCATAATTAAGACTACTATGCATTTTTAAAACGGTTTGTAAAATGTATAATTTTCTTACAGTAAGTAGCTCACATATTTCGTATAGCTTTTCTGTACAAAATCCATACGGTTTAAAAAACATTACTTTTAGTAATGCTCTTTGAGCCCTTTCCACTTCCAAAAATTTGGTTTTGGAGGCGCCACCCCATATAGGAATGCAGTATGCCAATATAGATTGTACCAACGCAATGTATACTTTAATTAAAAATATTTTTTGATGTTACATGTCTAAGTTGCTTAAAAATCCAATTTAGCTTTCTGACCCTACCTATAAGATGTTCTATTTGGTTGTGCCACGTCAAACGGTGGTCTATAATTATACCTAAATACTTAATAGTCGATGCTTTGTTTATGGTTGGACAAGTACAATCTGTATCACTAACGTTTTTACATTTATGAATTTTTATATTAAAATCGTTTTGTGGTTGGGTCCGGTTATTGATGGTAAAGCACAGGTAATTAGTTTTTTGGTCATTAAGCGTAAGCAAGTTAGTCCAAAGCCAGAAGGCTATTTCGGCCAGTCCCTGTTCAGCACGTTTGCGAACTGCTTCCCAAGTTGTATCATGAAATACAACAACCGTATCATCCGCGTCAGAAAAAATTTGAGCTCCATCTATTTTTAGCTTGCATAAATTGTTAATATAAACAAGAAACAAGGTAGGGCCTAGTACACTACCTTGTGGGATATATTAATTAAATATATATTAATTAAATAAATGTATTTTTATACTAATCTCTACTCCTTGACAAGTGCATGTGAAGGTTATCTTAATTTACAAAACTTAGAAGACTGCGGAATTCGATATATTTTAGACGGAATATTGGTTTCTCTTTTTCAAAATGTTCGCGCTAAAATATGGCGGCACGACCCACATACTATACGGCTACAACACGGAGCATATGAATTTGCACCAACAATTATTATGTATATTATAATACCTATAAACTAAATTAAAATAAACATCTGAAAATATTTATTGAATGTGTAGTTTTAAGAAAGACAGACTAAACTATTTCATGATTTTGTAACTATTGTAACGGCAAATATAACCTAAATGCGTAAATATAATAATAATAATCCTGAATAAAGCATAGTTGTGTGCATTTATGATTAAGAATATAATATAACCGTTGTCATTGTAACAGTGAATAACGCGTTTCGTGTCCTTAAGAAGTGCACACGAAGTAGTCGCCAAGTTTCAATAATTAATCTTGGCAAATTATATAATTAACACTATGTATATCTATAAAACATTATATGATACAGGCACATATAAATATCTTAAAATGGTAGTGCCGAATATAATGATTTGTAGAATTAAAATGCATTGTATATATTATTTATTATATGATTTATTTTTTTAACTTTTTTAAACTTTTTCAGTTTTTTTTTTGGATTGGTGCCAATGTACACTTTTCGATTCTAATGATGTCGATGCCTTTCAGAAACCCATGTGTGGTACATGCTATAGAGTAAACATATAATTCCTCCTTTGCTGCTTGCACTTGAATATTTTCAGTGAAAAGATTCTCTTCAATACATTCGATATCCAGTGTATTGAGCTGGAAAAAGGAATATTTAAATATATAAATTACAAGTTTAATATGCACATATTAAACTTGTGACTCATTGTAATTGTTGTTGTTTATAAAGGTTTGCATAGAAAATGTCAAGACAAGAAGAGGCCATTGTAATCAGATAAAGTTACTTTCACATAAATCTAAGAAGCTTTCACAATTATACAGAAATTTCCAATAATATTTGAACATAATTATCATTGATACCTAAGATAATTAAGTACGCTGTAGCAATTTTTGATAGAAGGTTGGGAGGATAAAAGTATATTTTGTAAAGTAGCCAATTATCTATTGGAGTCTATGTTCATGTTCTACTGCTGGGCACAGACTCTGTCTCATTTCTCAGAGGGGTATGAAACAATGAGTTGGGCAAGGTGCTTATAGGTAGACTACATCTTTAAAATATTTTTATTCCTTAGACACACAGATTTCGTCACAATGTTCCAGAACATGATAAATTAGCACTTAAAATTGGAATTAACATTAATTCATTTATTTCAGGGTGTAGACAGAGATCAAATTTGCTCAAAAATATAAACATATTACTAATCACATGGTCATCATTTAGTTTATCTAACAAGCGCAATTGAGTATGCTTGCAGTCCTGTTTAGTACACATCATCTTGCCATTTTGATACATTTCCATCAGTTATTATGTGTTTTGACAGCAAAATTATTCCTCATACCTTTTTTTATGATGGCTGATCAAATATCACACTAAGTTTATTTGAACTGTATCATCTGAAATAAAAACATAAAAGATTGTTTGTCATTGTCATTCAGACATCCTTGATTTTGTAATTATTAAGACTAGAGGTGTGCGATTGTTCATAAAATAATATTGAAAATTAATTATTTAAAATATTATGCTAATATGTGTCACAAATCTTAACAAATTCTTTTCAAAAATATATTTTTGAAACCTATGAATTTAATAATTCTTAAAGTGGTATATGTCAGTAGTTTTGATTATATTAATAATGGTATTTAAAATGTTAGCACAATTTTTCCAATTAAAGTTTTTTTAACTAGAATCGTTTAAAAATTGAACGCTATACGCATCGGTTAGACGGCTTAGATAAGAATGTATCTTATCGTATGTTCCAAAACCTAAACAGTAGGATGTACGGAAAGACTTTCCATTTACTCCCATCGTGTTGCGGGTTGATACGTATTTTTACAGAAAAGTTACACTATTATAAGCACACACACAAAGTTACAATATGCGGAAGCGCGTAATTTTTGAGAAAAAAGTTATTGAAAATCAATTATTCTTACATTCTTTATGTCTAATCCTACAATAAAACTGACGCCATTTTTTTATTGTTATTGTCAGTAGGGATGTCGATTCTTCCCGAAAAATATCGATTTTTTAAATAGATTCGAATTGTAAGCTGATATATCGATTCCCGAAAAATCGATTTCTAAAATATCTATATTTTTTCATGTTTGCATTTATAATGTAAATATAAATCCATTTTATGAGAAAAAAATCCCCTTCATCATAAAATATAGGGGGACTGATTCATAAGGATTTCTGTATCTATTTTGAGACTGCTACGTCTCCGGCGCTGTGGGAAGAGCAACCTCTACGCCTTAGCGTAACAAATCACAGGCATCCCTCCTCGCCTCCGGCTCGTCCGATGCCTACGATTTGTTACAGCAGGCGGAGGCTGTTCCCCCTACGCGCCTCCGGCTCTATAAAACCACTCTAGGGGTAGGACAGACTCGTACCAGGTGGAGTCAGGGTCAATCAATTCGGTTCTTTGACATAAGTTGAACCTAACTTATTTTATTTGTTATCTGCCCTAATTGGTACTGTTAAAATAAAACAAAATTCAATAAGAGATCATTTATTATGGTATCTTTCTTGTTTTTCATAAAATGGAATTATATTTACATTATAAATGCAAACATAAAAAAAATAGATATTTTAGAAATCGATTTTTTTATGAATCGATACATCAGCTTACGATTTGAATCGATTTAAAAATCGACCTTTTTCGGAAAGAATCGACATCCCTACTGACGACAATGACATTACAAAATGGCGTCTATTTTATGGATGAATTAGATATAAACAATGCAAGAATAATTGATTTTCAATAACTTTTTTCTCAAAAATTACGCGCTTGCGCATATTGTAACTTTTTGTGTGTGCTTATAATAGTGTAACTTTTCTGTAAAAATACGTATCAACCGCCAACTCGATGGGAGTAAATGGAAAGCTAAGCCGGATGTACTAAATATTTAGGGCTTAAATTTTTATAATGATGTTTTAAAAAAATAAAAACTACTTTTAAAACAACTTACTGTTATATCGACTGGACTTATTAATTAACTCTTTTTTAGATCTCTTGAAAGATGTTTTCCATTTAAGAAAGCTAAATCCTCTTATTTTGATAACCTTTTACAAATCTAATCTGTATTTATTATATTTCATAATATATTATAATCAATTTATATAAAACTTCAGTCCACTTAAATTTCTTATTTATATATGTAAGCCCGCCTAAGAGTATTAGTGTTCTGTGTATGTAAGTGAACTGTCATAACTGATTTTAAACCATAGACATAAAATATACTTCCTAAGTCTATGTTTAAGCTATACTCTGTTGACAATATTTTATTGATTTCGAAAATCAAATTTAGTCATAATGAATTAATAAGTAGTTTTATTAATAATAAGTTATTTTATGGGCACCAAAATTCTTTTAAAGGCCATACTAACAAATAATTGAGTTTTATTTTGTGACTGGAAACGCCTAACGCTAAGTTACGTGTAAATTGTAAACTTAATAAACATTAAACTTACATCTGCGACATACTCGTATCCCTTAAGGAATAATTTTCAATTAAAAGCCACTCCAATGTTTGGAAATCTGACTAATTATATTTACATTAACATACACATTCAATATTAAAGGATATTCAGTAAAATATCGACAGTATGTTTGATAACTTACATATTTTTCTCTAGACCCAAATCCTAGTCACAAGAGATTGAAATGGATGGTAGAAAGTCCTAAATTAATAAAAAATAAATAGTACTATAAAATAGTACTAAATTTATCAAATTGATTGTCCGACATGTTTGTAAACTGTAATTATTTAGGATAAAGTTCCATAATTATGATAGTCACTTAACTAGTGTCCGTGTATACATGTAAGTTGTAGTTACCTAATTTAAATCACTAGGTTCAGAAGTGACCGCTGTATTTGAACTACTCAGTAAATTTATCTGTTTCTTTATTATATTTAAATAATTTGAAAGCATTATTAAAGGAAAATACAATTTACATTTCTAGAATATCACTCTTTTCAAAAAAGTTCACCATGTTTCTGTTTTGTCGCAAAACTAAGGATTCTTTCGATAAGTATGGAATTTAAGAAATATATGTATTTAATAACACTAATATTACCATAATTATGTTTATATATATGTTATAGTTGCAGCACGTATGGTCGGCTCGACCGGGGAAGGACCACACTACAAACCGAAATGTAAACCACAAATGTGCGCAGATGGCTAATCTTCGTTCAGACAGGCCGCTATGACCAAACAACTTCCACAAATTGGGCATTTGTGTTAAATATAAGACTAAGCATTTTTTGGGCATTGGTGTGGGTTAAGTAGACCTAGTATAAATTATCTTGTATTACATTAACGTGTAAATGTTTATGTCACAATAAAAAAATAAACAAAAAAATACATTACACAGTATTCAGTATGTGTAAACTGAAAGTACCACTGTTGTTTTATAGAATAAGGGTTGTCACACATATAAAAACGTTGTTTTAGATCGGACAAGTATTAACTGCTCTTTACTGTATAATTCTTCAAAGCAAGAGTAGTACCATCTAGGGCTCACCATCAGGTGGTACTGTGGTCAAACACTGGAATAATATGTTGGTGTAATTACACAATCTTCATAAGTTTTCATATGTCCAATATCACAGAATAAATAACAGTACTATACTAATATACATGATGTAGTTCTGTAGTCATAGACTTCTTTATAATATATATATATACTTTATATATTATTAGATACCTGTTACTGTCTTTGGAAGTATGCAATATGTATGTGTGCTTTTCTGTAATCCCCAGCATCCAATTCTATAATAACTGTCATAATTATCGATATTAATTAATGAACTTGTTCATCTAAAATATTGCATTGGTTCTTGTATCATATTGCATTTAGATACAGATATGACTCGGAGCATATGTAAAACAGTAGGTATTAGATATTTATTCAAAATATAACAAAATTAAGATTAAAAAATATAACAATTTAAGATAAGGCTTAATAACTTTAATTAGTACGTAGCTATGCTTTCGCAGTAGCAAGTGCAAGGTATTCTAATCGTCTTCGAAAATAGATTTATTGCCGAATAAAGTAGTGTGACGTGGTAATAAATGTACCTATATATCATCGTATATTTATCTAAGTGAACGTACCCATTAAAATCCAACTTTAATTTCAAAATTTAATTACATATTTACTTCTTTTGACGTGGTAGAGCCATGCTGCAGCTATATTAGTAGTATAGTTGTAGTACGAATGGGTCGTCTCGACCGGGGAAGGACCACGCTCTCACAGAATACCAGCGTAAAATAGCAGCTTAATGCTGCTGTGTTTCGTATGGTGAGTGTAGACAACCGGAGACCCTTTTTACTGGAAAAGAGGCATTCCATCTTAGGCCTCACGGGTGACAACGCATCTGCATTTTGATTCACAAACGAGGATAAATGTAGATGTCTATGGGCCACAGCAACCACTTACAATCAGGTGGACTGTGTGCTCGTTTGTCACCCTATCCTATTAAAAAAATACTTTGTATACATAGTTCATAAATGAGTAGTTTATAAATTCAGATTATTTTACTTATAACTTAAAGATTAAGATACTTAAAATGTAATTTTAGGGTAGTGCAAAATGTTAAATTATACAATCAGTAATACATCTATTTCTAAATTACATTACTAAATTATATCTAACGAAGTGGTAATAGCTTCACGAATCCACAACTGATGGAGAAGAAAGGTTCTCGAGTGGCAGCCATGTAGTAAGCGAAGTGTAGAGCCGCTCCCCACTAGATGAAGTGACGACCTGGTTAGAGATGCAGAAAGTCGAAGGATGCAGGCAGCTTATGACCGTAGGCTTTGTGGCATTCCTTGGGGAGAGGTTTAAATTCAGCAGTGGACTTGTGACTTGTGAAGGGCTGCAATGATGATGATACTAACAAAAATGTAATGGACTCCCTTCGATCCGAATTGTTGCGAATAAATCGTACTCGTCTTCTTCATCATCCCGGTAATGGTCCACTGCTGGAGATCTTCCCCGCGTTATAAGAAAAACTTGACGATTGCAGTACCAGATGTTCGCCGGTCTCGGTATTCCACATATGGCGTAAACCAGATGATTATCCTTCGTCTATAAGTCATAAGATTTTTCTGGAATTCCTCATATTCACCTCCATCTACACCCATGAAAATAAAAACTTCTATGTACACCTACTGCACGGCAATTGAGAGCAAAATCAGTGTCACAACTGTGGATCGCGGGAGCGGGAGCGGGCGCGGGGCGGTATGGTCCGAGAGCTCATGACGCATTTTTCATGAAGTGTTTGATGCATCATGAAACTTTGTTTAAAGGTATCAGTCGACTCAATAAGCAGGTATATGACTGTCTGCCTGGCCTACCTGGGTACACCTGGTACTGCGCATACAGTTAAGTCACAAAAAAATTTGCCCAAAAAAAAGTGTTTGATTCAAATAATAATAATGACTATCCGTTAGCTAAGTTTATAAACAATTAAGAAAAACAATGGCAGACACTTCTGAAGGGGTTTACATAGGGGCAGACGACCACAAAGTTGTATTTTCAAAAATTCCAAAAAAAGTGTTTGATTCAGTCTGCCATTTTTACAGCGTGTTTATTATATATAATAATATTAATGACTCGTTTCTTGTTTGCAGCTCCATATTCCATATAAATACTTATGTTATCACTTTTTAAATGGTCCATATTTCCTATCATAATAATTAATACATCTGTATCACATGATTTGATAAGTACATTGACAGCAGAATCCGATTCCAATTGACAAACATGAAAATAATTATACTTTTTAAGATTATTTAAATATTATATTTAAATACTAGCTGTTCCCCGCGACTTCGCCCGCGTGTATTTTAGGGTTTTTTTTTGCGCGGAACCCTAATAATTTTTCTAAAATAAAAGTATCCTAAAATACTCGTTATAACATCAACTATCTGTCAGTGAAAGTTCCGTCAAAATCGGTCCAGCCATTTCGGAGATTAGTCGGAACAAAGAGACAGACAAAAATTTTAAAAATTGTGTTTTTGTTATAAATATCGTATATAATGTCTTATGCGTTTAGTAAAAAATTGTTATTTTGACATTAAAAACAGACATTTAAATTTTATTTATTTGTATAGATTTTTAAATTAGTCTGCCTTTTTGTGAGAATATTTTATTATATATAATAAACACGCTGTAAAAATGGCAGACTGAATCAAACACTTTTTTTGGAATTTTTGAAAATACAACTTTGTGGTCGTCTGCCCCTATGTAAACCCCTTCAGAAGTGTCTGCCATTGTTTTTCTTAATTGTTTATAAACTTAGCTAACGGATAGGCATTATTATTATTTGAATGAAACACTTTTTTTTGGGCAAATTTTTTTGTGACTTAACTGTATGCGCAGTACCAGGTGTACCCAGGTAGGCCAGGCAGACAGTCATATACCTGCTTATTGAGTCGACTGATACCTTTAAACAAAGTTTCATGAGGCATCAAACACTTCATGAAAAATGCGTCATGAGCTCTCTGACCAGTAGCTGGCACAACCAATATACCACGCTAGAGTTTTCACCAGTTACTGTTTTCAGGCAAATACGGTATAAATTAACATACTTATATAAAATAAACTTCAAATCATGTCGACAAAGTGCATAAATAAATGATAAGAACATATTATTAAGAATTAGTCACATTAATCAAAATCATTGTTATATTGTCAAAATAACGTAGGCGGTTTACAAAAAAGGGAACTAGTTTTCTCGGCCGCTCACAGGCGACTGAAGGAGTTACGGAGAATTGACTGTAACTTAGTGTGGAATGTTTTAGTACCGTAGTGCACGTCTAGTGGGATACATAGAAGTCTTTGCATGAAAATGAGGTCTTAATAACTTAATATTGAACGTACATTTCATATTGTTGTGGAATTCATAAAGTGGTTTCGAATATTCCAACTCCAATATGACCTTGAGTCCATGGATCACAAATACTCACTAATGAAAACTAAGGGACACAGTGCTACAATAAGATGAGAATGCAGTCTAAGATGTACTTGACCTAACATCATAGACAATAAGTTATACGTACTCGTATATGACATTCAGAGGTAAATACTGGGAATATGCACAAGATATAACTAATTTAGGTTTCATAATCGAACAGTGTCCCCGTAATTGCAACAAAATCCCTAAAATTGCAGTCTTCCTATTATATTAAAATATATAATAATAGTTATATTATAAAAAAATATTATATCGCATATTAGAATAGAAGAATGATGAAAGCGTGTTTGGAAAGAGATGAACAATGTTCGCTTATTTATTTACAGTTTGACTAAACTTTGGGAATTGTTCACCGATTAATTAACGGTCCTTGTGTTTTTAAGAGCATTCACATAGTCGCCTTTTACGAAACAAACGAGGAAAAAAAAGAGACGTAGTATAATCATATACGTAGTACCACGAAAAGATTCAACCCACATTAGTATAAAAAATAAGAAATATTCGTTCAAACAAACAAAAAACAAAAAAGCACCTTAGAAGCCATACTTTCATAGTAAAAATAATTTCAGCTAAAATCGCAGTTGACAACAAAAATGTTAACAGATTGAAACCAGCCATTATCACTATATACCGATACAAAATTAAAACGTCACTAAATATGGAAAAAAAAACTAAAATATAACTTTTTGTGGGTTGTGTTCCTTTTGCCTGACTACGTCCATTCATTTTTCATTTAATTTTAATATAATGTCATATAAATATTATTACATTCTTTCGTTTTTAAAGATTTCTCCTACCCTCACAAATTAAAAAAAATATTCTGATATTTTTTACTTGTTTACTTCACATTCAAATTCACTGTATCCCATATGATTTCATTACGCGAACTAGTTTGGCTTAAATACGATCTTTCTTTAAGATGTGAATAAGTAATAAATCCTACAAATAACATTAAAAAATTGCTTTACCTAGTTCCCGTTTGCGTGTGTTGATTAACCATTGATTGAAGTTATTATTATATAAGTTAGAAATAGTTTGATTACTTAATAAGTTTAGGAGAATTAAGGACTAAGTATAGATAAGAAGTATTTATTGGCGTTTTTACTTGCGTTTACTGACGCATGTAGGATATTTATAGTTTGTCTCACATTGGAAAGAGCCGCGATAACTCACGGGCGCCGAGAAATTAAAAAGCTTTCTCAATGCGGGATGGCGAACTTAATATTCGACAGACATATTATAAGATCGCCATCACGCATTAAGAAAGCCTTGAGGATTGTGGCTTGCGGCCCAGCAGTGGGACATATAAAGGCTTCACTTTGTGAAAGTAAAGTCGACAATAGATGTCTGTATTATCACTAGAAAATTAGTATAGTTACTGCACATAATATACTCTTTGATAAGGTCTAGTTGCGAGTCAAGCACGTGATGTGTCACTCACTTCGGTCTCTTGTCTTCTTTCTATTCATAGATAATACTACACGAGGTATTTATTTTTAAGTGTCCGGTGGTTTTGAAGATTTTTTTGTAAACGCTTTTACCGTGGTGTAATTTCTTTAAAAATTCTTGCAAAAATTAGTTTCACGGCGGATTGTCTGAAAATACAATTCCTTATCTGATCTATTTCACGTGTTAACTGGCAGCAGGAAACCAAAAGTGAATCACAAAACCAAAGACATCTATGTAGGTATCATCTATCTACATTTATTGGATAAAAATTGATTTTTTTTTCTAATAAATAATAATTTTAACAAATTACACATTAAAATTTTCTTATACTTTTCGTATGGTGAGCATAGAGATCCGAAGACCCTTTTTACTGGAAACGAGGCATTCCATCTTAGTCCTCGTCGGTAACTACGCATTTGCATCTTGATTTTTAATGTAGAATAGATGTAGATGTCTATTCACCATCGGGTAGACTTTATGCTTATTAATCATACCTATTCTTTAAGAAAACCTACAATTTGGCTCCTATAAATTATACTTACGTATGTTGGTTTCTTCAGCCAGTAAACACATTTCAATAGCACGGGACAGAAAAATTATTTAAAAAAACACCCAATGTGAAATATAAATAAATATTGTTAAGGAAATGCATTATAATACCGTATTTTCTTACGTCGAATTCATTACAATACATAATTGTGTGATAAATGACATGTAACAAAGCAAGAGACTAAAGAAAATATTTTTTTTTATATTAAACGAATAGGTACCACCACACATTGAATAAAACTTGTTTTATTTTTTTAAACCAGTATTTCTCATTGTGTTAAAATAATAATATTATTACTTTAAACATGGCCAATATTTTTTTATTATCGCACAGAATATATTATTGTTTAAAATAGCTCTGTCTTTAAATGTACTAATTGTTCTGCTAATTTTAAAATAACAATGTGAAACAAGTGTGTTTTTTCGATAATTATATTATTTAGAATGAGACTTTGACATTGAGTACATCTATAATTTACAATTTATCTACAACAACGTTTTTTTTAATAGCAATAAATAAAATTAAGTTGTTTTTTACTTGTGTTCCGCGTATTTTGTGAATAAATAACCAATAAACTTGTAAATTTTGTGTTAAATTTGATTTCGTTATTTTTGTATATATCCCCAACGAGCATGCGGCTCACCTGATGAAGAGTGTCGCCCGCCGCCCATGAACAAATGCAAAACCAAGTGAATTGCAGTATTTTATTATAAAACTGAAGTGACGAACGTAATTATAGTCCAGCTGATGATAAGTGTCATTCATAGGGGGGTATAGTCCTTATGGCAGAATCGCTGGAGGACCTAAGCACTATGCTCAATGACCTCAATAGTGTTTCCCAACGGATAGGTCTTAAGATGTACATGGACAAAACAAAGATCATGTTTAATGTCCATGTCACACCTATGCCGGTAGTTGTTGGGAGCACTAAGCTCGAAGTTGTTGACGAGTATGTTTACCTGGGACAAATAGTCCGACTGGGTAAGTCCAACTTCGACCGAGAGGTCAATCGACGGATTCAACTCGGCTGGGCAGCGTTCGGGAAGCTACGACACATCTTCTCGTCAGACATACCTTAAAACCTTAAAACGAAATTGTACAACCAGTGCGTGTTGCCAGTGATGACTTACGGAACTGAGACGTGGTCCTTCACTGCTGGCCGTATGAGGAAGCTCAAGGTCGCTCAGCGAGCTATGGAGAGGGCTATGCTCGGAGTTTCTCTGCGTGATAAACTTAGGAATGAGGATATCCGCAGTAGAACCAGAGTGACCGATATAGCCCAACGGATTAGTAAGCTGAAGTGGCAGTGGGCCGGCCATATAGCTCGAAGAACCGACAACCGATGGGGAAGAAAGGTTCTCGAGTGGCAGCCTCGTACCGGTAGGCGAAGTGTAGGGCGTCCCCCCACGAGATGGAGTGACGACCTGGTAAGACATGCAGGAAGTCGATGGATGCAGGTGGCTCAGGACCGTGTTTTGTGGCATTCTTTGGGGGAGGCCTATGTTCAGCAGTGGACTTGTGAAGGGCTGTAATGATGATGATGATGATGATGATGATAAGTGCAGTCCATGAACACATGCAGTCAAATTTAATCAAAAATGCTACAGATTCATTTTCTCCTCTGAGAACTAAGATGAAAGGCCTCACACACACTGTAACTATACCGGCTTCATACACCCATCGGACCGGAACACAGCTGTGCTATTTGACATCAGTCTGTAATAAGTAAGAGCGTAGTACTTACCCGCACGTAATCTTGGGCATGATAGGATTATTTTGGCATATTTAATATCTGGTTGTAAAGTCGAATATTATGCTGAATTCTTTTTGTAGTTTGTGTGTAGAAAAAAAATGTGTCTATGCTTAATAAATGGAAAAATATTCACAGTGTTCGCGTATTATTTCCACTTGCCCCATTTCCTAATACTTAAGCGTACTTGGATGCTGCGTGTCATCTGACCGCTGTCACTTTAGTCCTAGCACAAATTGTTAGAAGCCGCGCGACGAAGATATGCTAATGATTAGTCTTCACTTCCGCCGAACATGTTCCTTACTGGTCCGCTCAGAGGGTTAGCTAATTTTTAATTTTTTAACTAGTTAGTTAATTAACTTTCTACAATCGTAGACGCTAATAGAAACCTATAAAGAAGAAAATGAACATTAAGTCATGAGTCACGGGACTTGGACTCTAGAAGGAATCTTGAGTGTTAGCTTAAACTTCGCAATGTGAAACTTGAGTGTAGACCATGTAATCATGTTGTGTTGATAAAGTTTGATACGGTGAAGTTTGATTTGAGTTGAGATTTGCCATTCTCATTAACTTTGACAGTTTTCTATTATTACATTTTAGAAAATTAAGATGGCTGATTCCGAAATACCGCTATTAAAGCTTCCATGTACACGGAAGTCATGACATCATCGACAACACTGCGCTCGCGGTTTATATTACCTATCGAGTCTTTTTTTTTCATCATCATCATCATCACTACAGCCCTTCACAAGTCAACTGCTGAAAATAGGTCTACCCCAAGGAATACCACAAAGTAAGGTCCATGTTGTTGTTGTTTTGTCCATGTTCATCTTAAGACCTATCCATTGGGAGACACTATTGGCGTCATTGAGCATAGTGCTTAGGTTCTTCAGCGATTCTGCCATACGGACTACATCATCGGCAAATCGAAGTTGAGTAATGTACTCGCCATTGATGTTAATACCGTATACTTTCCGGTCCATTAGCATGAAAACGTCTTCCAATGCAGCGATAAAGAGTTTCGGGAATATAACGTCACGCTGTCTTACACCTCTTTGCAGTTGGATAGGTTTCATACTCTGATTCTGTACTCCGATAACCACCGTAGCCCTACTGTACAAACACTTCAGCACTTCGATATACCGACAGTCAACTTGGCACCGCTGCAGGGACTGTAGCATCGCCCAAAGGGGAATCAAAGGCTTTCTCATAGCCCACATATGCAAGGCAAAGTGGCAAGTGGCAGATTGTACTCTTTGGTCTTCTGTACAATTTGCCGAAGGGTATGTAAGAAGTGTATGGTACTAAATCCTTTTCGGAAACCGGCATGTTTGGCAGGTTGGAAGTCGTCGAGTCTGCATGTGGTAGAGTGGTAGAGCCACGCGGCAGCTTTTGCTGTCGCACGGATGGGCCGGCTCGAACCGGGGTTGTACCACGACCTCACAGAATACCAGCGTGAAGTAGAGGTTTACCTCTGCGTTTCGTTTGGTGAGTGCAGGTGGCCGGAGGCCCTTTTTACTGGAAATGAGGCATTCCATCTTAGTCCTCACGGGTGACAACGCATCTGCATTTTGATTCGCAAACGAGGATAGATGTAGATGTCTATGGGCCGCAGCAACCACTTACCATCAGGTGGACTGTGTGCTCGTTTGTCACCCTTATCCTATAAAAAAAAATGTGAGACGATTCATAATGATTCGAAAACAGCATGTTGACGCGGCTCAGAAGGGAATGGGAATCGGTCTGTAGTTCTTCAAGAGAGAGTTTCCAGAGTAGTCCGACCACGGAGTACGGAATTAAAGATCTTGTGAAGGACTCCAAGTACCGGTTTTCCACGCTTTCATAAACTCCGCTGTAATTCCATCTCCGCTTGGGTTCATGCTGTTTTTAAGGTGCTGAAGAGCCATTCTAATCTCGCTTAGAATTACGTACGGGATATCATTGGAATAGTTGTCGGATAAGACTTGCTTTTGGATCGTGACACGTTATCATGATGATGTGTGCAGCTGCTCATAGAACTAATCACTCAAAATCTCAGGTGTCCCGGAAATGATGCTGTCACACTAGGTCTTCAACTTTGCCAGTTTGCTCTTCCTGGCCGACAGATCTCTGGCAAATACTATGGAGCCTTGGTACCGCTCGATCGCTTCTTCATTACGAGCTGTAATGAAGTTGTGTAAGTCCTGCCGCATGCTTTTGGAGATCTGTCTGTTCAGTTGCCTGTATGCTGTCAAATCTGTTGAAGACTGCAGCTTCATTTCCCGTCTATCAGCCATGAGATTAAGAGTGTGATCGGAGAGTTTTTATGTTCTTCTTCGGCGGGTCTTGCAGAACTTAACTCCGATCGCATGTATAGTTTCCACGAGCATATAATTCATATCGTCCACTGCATTGTAATCTTCTAGACACTGAAAACTGATTTGTAATTCGAGCTGAACGGTTTCGGGACTTTGGATTAGGGGACGGAGCGTTGACTTCATTAGACGAGATCTCTCTAACTTTACGATTAGGTTCAGTTTGCCTCTCACTGAACAGTTGTCGTCTGGTTGTAATAATGAAGCCAATTTCGTTTTTTATCGAACCGTCAGGACTTGATCAGGTCCACTTTCTGTAGGGCCGTTTCTGGAAGAAAGAGTTCATCATAAAGAGGTCCTCTTCTTCCATGAATTCGGCTAGCTTCTGGCCCCTTGGGTTCCGTTGTCCTATTTCCCTACCTTCAGCTCACCGTTCTCTCTTGTGCCTAGTTTTGCGTTGAAGTCTCCCATTAACACCGTATAGTGGGATTTAGATGAATGCATCGCTTTAGAGATATCCTCCTACATTTCCTCCAGCTGCTCATTGGGATGTGCTGAGGTTGGCGCGTAAACCTGTATGACCTTCAACGAATACCGTTTGGTGATTCTGCGTATAAGGTACGCAACCCTTGTCGATAAACTCACATCTTCACAACGTTGTCAGTGAGAGACTGGTGG
The DNA here is from genome assembly GCA_963668995.1 of Parnassius mnemosyne. Lineage (NCBI taxonomy): Eukaryota > Metazoa > Arthropoda > Insecta > Lepidoptera > Papilionidae > Parnassius > Parnassius mnemosyne. The sequence goes on along the minus strand of CAVLGL010000082.1, from coordinate 68,834,596 downwards.
ACAATAAATGCGACACATTCTTGGGACAGATGGTCACCCTCCCCTCCCGGTGATAGAACAAGTTGCCGGATTCGAGGGTTACCGATTCCTTCCCCTCTCTTCGGACCTCAGATAATCCTATAATATCCCAGCGTAACTTGTCTGTCTCTTCTTCCAGCTCCAGAATCTTCCCGTCAGTGCTCAGGGTGCGTACCTTGTATGTTGTCAGGTCGAGTCGTCTTAGGTGGCAACTGAACCTCCTCGGAGATTCATAGCATCTCCTGCCCAGCCGTTACCATGGTCGCCATCGTAGCCAGGAATAGCGGGGCCGCTAGGGACTGGGGGTCGTCTCTTCGTAACTTTCATCATGAGGGGATGTTTGCCATAGTTGCCACGCTTGGGGAGCTGGTTGGTAACCGCAATTTTTATAGTACTATTGCTGTTATCAAGAAGATGCTGCTGCCCATCTCCTGCCTGTTAGCGCAGTGGATATTCTTAACCGCCACTACACGGCGAGTCTTCTTTTTATCCTGAGTAAATCCTCATGGATGCCTTTCGTTGCGGGGGCGACGGAAAAGTTATGCAGGATTCCTACCGGATAAAACCACGGTGGTCACCATCAGCGTATACGAGCGGTCCCGGCATCTCCCGGGAACGCAAACGTTGCACTTATCGACTCTAGTTCTGTAGTGATTGTCCCTGTGCCTTTAACACCTACTTCTACTTCAGATCTTGTGGTATTCGGGCACAGCACAGTCAGGTCTTTATATATTTTTATTAAACCAAAGCCGTGAAAACATTGAAGTATCTTTTTATAGGATAAGGTGACAAACGAGCACACAGTCCACCTGATGGTAAGTGGTTGCTGTAGCCCATAGACATCTACATTTATCCTCGTTTGCGAAACAAAACTCAGATGCGTTGTCACTCGTGAAGCCTAAGATGGAATGCCTCTTTTCCAGTAAAAAGGGTCTCCAGTTCTCTACACTCACCATACGAAACACAGCAGTGTTAAGCTGCTATTTTACGCTGGTATTCTGTGAGAGTGTAGTCCTTCCCCGGTCGGGCCGACCCATTCGTGCTACAACTATACTACTAATATAGCTGCAGCATGGCTCTACCACGTAAAAACGTTTAAAAAATGATGTACCACGTACGTAAATACATTTTAATTTAATGGTAGAAAAATGATAATTGCACCATTAATGAATACATAATTGATAATACCCCTCGGAATGATTAGATACCATGCGGCTTCGAAGATTAGGTATTACAAAAAAACTCTCGCTGGGTTTATGCTGGCCCTTCCCAGGCCAGGTATTCTTGAACCAGTAGCAAAGGACTTTCAATATGATATTCTTAAATATATTGAATAAAGAAATCCATTATATTCTACAGTCGTACAGTAGAAAACTTCCGAGAGTATTTGAGAGTCGCCGAAGGCGCAAGCATAACGTATACTAACTGTATTACAGCTGCAGCATGAATGGGTCGGCCCCAACGGGGAAGGAGCACTTTCGCATAGAATAAAATTATAGCATAATGAGGCTGTGCTTTTATGGTAAGTGTAGAGGAACCGAAGGCCCATTTACTGATAAGGAAGCATTCCATCTTACTCTTCAGTGAAGACAACACATTTTCATTTTGATTCTTAATCGATGAATGTAAGTATCCATAGACCACAGCATTGTTGTTGTCACTCTAACTTATATGTACGTCATAAAGCCAGCCTATATTATGGTTGTAGCACGAATGGCTCGATTCGACCGGGGAAGGACCACGCTCTCACATAATACCAGCCTAAAATAGCAGCTTAATGTTGTTGTTTCCTATGGTGAATGTAGAGAACCGGAAACCCCTTTTTACTGAAAACATGGCATTCCATATTAGTCCTCAGGGGTGACAACGCATCTGCATTTTATTCTCGGGGATAGACGTAGATGTCTATGGTCATCAAGAGGACTCTGGACTAGTTTGTCACACTTATTCTTTGAAAAAAAAACTACTGCTATACGAAAATGTTTAAGTCAAAGGGGACGAGAATCTAAATGTTCTCAAGTGGCTTCTTCGTACATATTATAAGAGTGAAGAGGTTTTAATGATGCGTAGACAGTGCGATTTTCCATTTAGCTATATCACAACTTACCATCAGGCGGGGTGCTAGTCAAGCACTGGCTTTTAAATGTTGAAAAAGAACCATGTGTACGGCAGCTCTCCACATCGAGTGAGAACCAAGAAATTGATATCGATACAAAAATACCTGCAAGAAATCGATGCTTCCAGATGGCTGAGGACTAATTAAACGCCATTCCTACTTTTTAATTTAGCTTGCGCATAAATAAAAGCATACTAATAACATCCTCCAGACCGAATTTTGATCATAGTGGCCACTCTGGCGGAGAACAGCCATTTGCGCAGGTCACGATTATAATGCACGATAAGCATAGGTTCACTGTATTCCCTCACTTGTATAGTCCGATGAGGCGGCAATCCGACATGGTCGTGGGCAGATCAGGCGCAAGACCAACAGCTTCACGTGTTTTTCGAACGTTCCTGACTTCGGGTCACTGGGAATTTATTTTCAGAAACTCTTATCTAACTCTATATAACTGATTTTGGCTCGTACTGCGATCAGCACTTTTATAATGATCACTATACCGACGTGGTAGGCAGGACATCCAGTATAAAGTAAATACAAATTAATAAATGCACCATCTGTTAAATATTGTGGATTAATGTAAGGGTATCCATCCCAAAAAAAAGGTAAAATGAAAAAAGAAATTTGACATTATCTATGAAACGCCTCAATAATCTATGGCGTGAATACATTTTTGTGTAATTTCCGATTTCCTTTCTCTTCTATTAAAGAAACAAGACGAGCAGCCGGTGTTTTATTTTGGTGTCAAGGTCCGGTGGATTAAAGGGCCATTCCTATACCTTCATCGTAAAAACAAGGCTAATCAACCTACAGCTTCAAACGTGCAATGATAATTTTCTACACCATCTTTAAACACTCAGACACATCTCTCACACCATAGACTTAGGATATACTTTTGTTAATATCGACGAACTTTTGCACCGGAATGGCGGTACATAAAATTAAATGCTTGTTTTTAAACAACTGTATATTTCATGTGGCGTTAGTCTTTACAACACATGTATCCACTTATTATCACACAACAAAATACTTTATCACAATCGTCGTGAACACTACACTAATCTAGTATAATTTACACAGATTCCACAATACACGTCTATGCGCTACGACTGTTGATCTACGAATGACCCTTTCACTGTCTAGCCTTCAGCATTTATAGGAAGAATAAAATAGGAATTTGGATTTGACTTCCGCAAAAGTCGAATCCATAGTCAATACAATACAAAGCAGAGTATTTGCCAACCGGATGTTATCAGAAAATGTACAAAATGTTAACAACTCGGCCATCCGTTTATCAACGAGTCCCTCGTTGCGATTTTATGTCTACATTAACAAGTTAAGTAATTCAGTTAGTTCATAATCATTTAATATGATCATAAATTTAAATCACAAAAAAAAATATAAATTTGCAATACCACAGTTAATCTGCTTATTACTTTTATAAGTTGATCTAATTATTATAATTATTATTATCATATCACATTGATTTTAAAGAAACTGAAATATACGGTAGTGAAGACAAGAAATCATCAAATCACATTAATATTCAACCATATTTGGATCCTAATAATTAGTTTAATTTGTACGCTAGTTACATTTTGTATTAAGCCTTAAAATATAATTTATTGTAACATAAAACCAGAAGTAATATTCCCTAAGGGTCTTAAAAGCTAAATACATTTCTTATAGTTAAGAATTGGTTCATTATAATTTAAACGAATTATACAATTAACTTTTTTTTGATTTACATTTCATCTTTCAACTTATATAAATTATCTTATGTACTTTTAATAACGAGTGGGAGTGCATACCGACACATTACCTTAGTCAGGGGATAACGACCCCTCACGCTTGAGCCGACAATCCATAACATCGATTGCAGACACAAGAGTGGGTATTGCTACTCCAGCCGAAGTCCTTGGCTAGGGATTACGACCCTCACTCAAAACCTAAAGCTTATATTCAATATTTTTACAGATTCAAACGAGTGGGAGTGCATACCGACACATTACCTTAGTCAGGGGATAACGACCCCTCACGCTTGAGCCGACAATCCATAACATCGATTGCAGACACAAGAGTGGGTATTGCTACTCCAGCCGAAGTCCTTGGCTAGGGATTACGACCCTCACTCAAAACCTAAAGCTTATATTCAATATTTTTACAGATTCAAACGAGTGGGAGTGCATACCGACACATTACCTTAGTCAGGGGATAACGACCCCTCACGCTTGAGCCGACAATCCATAACATCGATTGCAGACACAAGAGTGGGTATTGCTACTCCAGCCGAAGTCCTTTGCTAGGGATTACGACCCTCACTCAAAACCTAAAGCTTATATTCAATATTTTTACAGATTCAAACGAGTGGGAGTGCATACCGACACATTACCTTAGTCAGGGGATAACGACCCCTCACGCTTGAGCAGACAATCCATAACATCGATTGCAGACACATGAGTGGGCATTGCAACTCCAGCCGAAAACCTTGGCTAGGGATTACGACCCTCACTCAAAACCTAAAGCTTATATTCAATATTTTTACAGATTCAAACGAGTGGGAGTGCATACCGACACATTACCTTAGTCAGGGGATAACGACCCCTCACGCTTGAGCCGACAATCCATAACATCGATTGCAGACACAAGAGTGGGCATTGCAACTCCAGCCGAAGACCTTGGCTAAGGATTTCGATCCTCACTCAGAACTTAAAAATTATCTCATACAACAATCAGTCTTTTCTTTTTATTCATCATCACTATCGCTATTGTTATCACTTGAATTCTCATCACAATCAGTAGACGCATTATGATTAAACATGATCCAAGGAAAAATTTTATTAATGGCAACAACAGGCTCGTAATGCCTCCCCTTTCTTGATAAAGGAGTGTCCTCGATTACAAAACGATCATTTGGTAGAACTTTTTTTTTATCGTATAAGGCCCTTGACATTTCGGCTCAATTTTTTTGATTGCCCTTCTACACACCAGTAACTGCTTCAATTACTCTTACTGAATCTCCTTTATTAAATATAACCACGGTATTTCTATGTTTATCATATCTTTCTTTATCTTTATTTTGTTTATTTTAAATAAGTTCATTAGCTTCGGATCTAATTTAATTTAAATTATTTGCCGTGGTATCGGGTGCTACTTCTAAAATAACTTCATTTAATATGCCTTGACTTGGATTAGTTACTTTATACCTAAATAGAAGTTCGGTTGGAGTCTTTTTTGTACTTGCATGTATGGTTGTGTTGAGCCCAAGCTGAATGTCGGGCAGATGTTCGTCCCAAATAGCGTTTGGTTTATCGTGATTCATTGTTGCGAGAGCTGCTAGAATAGAACGGTTATATCGCTCAAATTGGCCGTTGGCACGTAGAGTTGCTACAGCATTATACACGTGTTTTATTCCACAAGATTTGATATACGATTTAAATTTAATGCTAGTAAAACTAGTCCCTTGATCTGTAATAAACCTAAACGGTGTTCCAAAATAGCTGATATGCTCGCGAAATACTCTAATCAAAGTGCTAGATTTAGTGTTTTGAACTGGTGTGGAGGTTTATATATTTTGTAAATGCATCTACGATTATAAGAATGTATGTATTTCTGCGTTTTGATCTTACAAAAGAGCCCAAATTGTCCGCATGCATCGTATGGAATGGTTTATCAATCTTTGGAATTGGATGGAATTCTACTGCTTTCGCTCCACCCGGTACTTTATAAGGAGCACATTTCATACAAGCTGCAACATACTTTTTTTTATAAACCGACGCATTTTAGAAAACCAATATGATTCTTTGATACGAGAAAGTGTTTTGTCGTACCCAAAGTGACCAATGTCGTCATGGTTGCTTTTAAGAATTTGCTACCTAGCCCCTTTGGGTATCACCCACTTCAAAGTGTTATCAGTCATAACTTTGTATATTCGCCCGTTTTTCAACTTAAAATTCTTTAAAATATCCGTAACTTCTTTTGTCACTGGACTTTGAAGGACACACGCAATACGCTTAACTTCATCGTCATTTTGCTGAACTGTAATTAACCAATCTTCCGTCCAACATTAAGAACGTCTAGGGCCTGCTCATTATTCCCAGTACTTTCTACTCTCCTCTACTACTTAACGCGTCCACATGTGCCATCCTTTCCCCAGGCCGATACTCTATTTCGCAATCGAACTCCATAAATTGGATCCACCATCTGGCGATCCGTGGTACTACGTCCCTTTTTGTCAAAGTGCTCCCGTAAAGCATTGCAGTCCGTTACAATTTTAAATTTTCGCCCTAATAAATAAACCCTAAATTTATTCAATGATGCTATTACTGCCAAGGTTTCTAGTTCATAAGAATGAAGTTTTTGTTCGTCTACCGAAGTTTGTCGGCTATAATAAGCTATTGGTTTAAACAATCCTGAGTCATCTCTCTGCAATAGGATCCCAGCGACTCCAAATTTACATGCGTCTGTATGAAGTTGAGTTTCCAGATCCGGATTATAAAGAGATAAAATTGGCCTTTCCGTGAGTTTAGTTTTAAGTATCTCAAAAGTTTGAATTTCGCTGTCACTCTATTTCCAATTTGCATCATTTTCAGTAACCCCGTCAAGGGTCTTGCTATTAGGGCACTCTGAGGTTATATGTCCCGAAAAATTACAATTATTACATCTACACTTAAGTTTATTACCACGAAAGAATGGATGTCCTATCTCTTTACAATTAAAGCATGTCATTTGACTGTAACTATGCCTTTGCGATGCGTTAGGTTTTGAAATAGGTTGCGTATTGTTAATTATCGTAGTATTTGATCGGAGTTCTCGATCTTTTAATAAAAGTTTATCATTGGAGTTTTTGTTTTGATCAGCTTTAATAGATTTGAAAATTTTTAACACTTGTTCAGGTTCACCAAATTCTGCACCTTGTGCCCCTAATCTAATACCCCTATCGTCAATGCTAGCAATTAAACAGTCGACGGCCCTTTTCCCAAATATCTCACAACGATTGAGGAAGTTCATTTTTGAATAATAATAAAGTTCTAGCGGATCACCAAAACGAACTCTCTTACTGCAGGGCTCGGAACCGGTTTAAAAAGAGCGGTTAATTTCGGTTAATTACCGGTAAATTTATCGCTCCTTCAATTACCGGTTAAAAATTAACCGGTTTTTATTAAACCTAAACGATAAAGGTTACCGGTTACTTAACGGTTTCGACACCCAAATTAACCGGTTATTTCCGGAAAACGAAAAGGCAGTTATGAATAGGACAGGTAGATTCACGTTGCGAGGTGCTTATGCGGCATCGCCGCATGCGGGCACACATCAATTATCTGCCTTTAAGCGATACATTGTTTTAGTCGCGATCAGGGTATCGGTGGGTGTATGGCGTTTACGAAAAACGTGAAAGTATTGTAGAAGTTTTGAAGAAAGAAAGGCAGTTATTGTGTTTGGTTTATTCGTTAAGACTGGACTTGTCTCATAATGAAGAAAATAATTTATTCTTGTGTATCGATTGTTTATTTATGATGGGCAGAAAAAAAGTAAATACGTAAGTAAATAATGTTTACGTTTTAACAGTGATAGAGCCACGCGGCAGCTTTTGCTATCACATGGATGGGCCAGCTCGAACCAGGGTAGTACCACGACCTCACAGAATACCAGCGTGAAGTAGAAGTTTACTTCTACGTATGGTACTTGAGGATAAACTTTTTATTCCATCTTCTGTGGTGCCCATTGGAGGCAGATTCCAGTCATAGTTTGGTCGCTCATGTAAAATAGCATCACACTATAAGCAAGAGTGCTACTAGCATTGGGCTGACGATATTTCGAGATGTAAACATCAGTGCTCTTCAAAAGAAGTATAATTCCGCCTCCAGGTTCTTCAAAATTAATTGCCAAGGCAAGGTCAGAGCACATCGGCGGAGTTGGTGAGAGGCTAGTTTACCTTCCTTCGGTAACCCGTGCATTCTGGTCTCTTGCTAAGGCTGTCCAAGGGAACTTCTGTCAGCCCTCTCTGCAAAGAGAGAGCGACTCACTGAGTCCATGCCGCAAAGGAGTAAGCCGATCTGTTAATCTCTCTTTTTGCGTGCAACTCGACTCTCGATGACGGAGGAATACACCGCCGACCACCCCGCGGTTTGAGTGCTCCATGCCAGATGTGCGGCTTACACAGCGCTCGGTTCCCTTCCATTGTGCTGAAGACGTGTGCTCCGAAGTTGACACCTGTTTTAACGCGTATTTTCCGGTACTTCTACTCCTAAGGCGTTATCCCAAATTCATGGAAGACAGCTTTGGTTCACCCGATCCTTTAAAAAGGCGACCGCTCAGACCCATCAAACTACAGGCCTATCGCCATCACCTCCTTGTTCTCCAAAATAATGGAATCCATTATAAACAGTTTTCGTCGGGGTTGATCAGTTGGTGATCTTCTGGTCTATCTAAATCATAGATGGGCGGAGCCAGTAGAGTCTAAGGAGTAGGCATTGGCCGTTAGTTTGGACATTGCGAAGGCCTTCGATCGGGTTTGGCACAAAGCGCTTCTTTCGAAGCTCCCTTCCTATAGACTTCTCGAGAAATTGTGCAATTGGATCACCAGTTTCCTTGCTGATCGGAGCATCAAGGTCCTAGTAGACGGTGCATGCTCTGATTACAAGCCTATTAACGCTGGTGTTCCACAAGGCTGCGTGCTATCACCAACGCTGTTTCTACTGCATATCAATGATATTTTGAAAACTGCTAACAACGACAGCACTGGTGATGCAATATACACCGGCCGTGCCAATATTTCTCGGGAAACGTCTCCGAATACCGGAACAAAAGTAAAGTAAAGTAAAGTTGCAGCCTTTATACGTCCCACTGCTGGGCACAAGCCTCCTCTTATTTCTGAGAGGGTTTTAGGGCAAGTAATCGTCCGCCGCGCTGACCCAATGCTTGTTAGCGAACTTCACATGTCATCATCATCACCATTACAGCCCTTCACAAGTCCACTGCTGAACATAGGCCTCCCCCAAGGAATGCCACAAAGCACGGTCCTGAGCCACCTGCATCCATCGACTTCCTGCATGTCTCACCAGGTCGTCACTCCATCTAGTGGGGAGTCGCCCTACACTTCGCCTACCGGTACGAGGCTGCCACTTGAGAACCTTTTATCACCATCGGTTGTCGGTTCTTCGAGCTATACGGCCACTGTCACTTTAGCTTACTAATCCGTTGGGCTATGTCGGTTACTCTGGTTCTACTGCGGATATCTTCATTTCGCAGACACCCCAAGCATAGCCCTCTCCATAGCTCGCTGAGCGACCTTGAGCTTCCTCATACGGCCAGCAGTGAAGGACTACGTCTCAGATCCGTAAGTCATCACTGGCAACACGCACTGGTTGTACAATTTCGTTTTATATGTATGTCTTATGTTTGTATGTCTAACGAATAGATGAGTCGTAGTTTCCCGACCGCTGCCCAGCCGAGTTGAATCCGTCGATTGACCTCTCGGTCGAAGTTGGACTTACCTAGTTGGACTATTTGTCCCAGGTAAACATACTCGTCAACAACTTCAAGCTTAGTACTCCCAACAACAACCGGCATAGGTGTGACATGGACGTTAAACATGATTTTTGTTTTGTCCATGTTCATCTTAAGACCTATCCGTTGGGAGACACTATTGAGGTCATTGAGCATAATGCTTAGGTCCTCCAGCGATTCTGCCATAAGAACTATATCGTCGGCAAATCGAAGGTGAGTGATGTACTCGCCATTGATGTTAATACCGCATCCTTTTCAGTGCAGTAGCTTGAAAAGTCTTCCAATACAGCGGTGAAGAGTTTCGGGGATATAACGTCACCCTGTCTTACACCTCTCTGCAGTTGGATAGGTTTCGTACTCTGATTCTGTAGTCGGATAGCCATTGTAGCTCTACTGTACAAACACTTCAGCACTTCGATATACCGACAGTCAAGTTGGCACTACTAAAGGGACTGCAGCACCGCCCAAATTTCGACGGAATCAAAGGCTTTCTCATAGTCCACATACGCCAGACATAGTGGCAAATTGTACTCTTCGGACTTCTGTGTAATTTGCCGAAGGGTATGTGTGTGGTCTATGGTGCTAAAGCCTTTTCGGAAACCGGCTTGTTCGGGAGGCTGGAAGTCATCAAGTCTGCGCGCGAGACGATTTGTAATGACTCTCGAAAACAGCACGTAGACGCGGCTCAGAAGGGAAATCGGTCTGTAGTTCTTCAAGAGAGCGTTGTCACCTTTCTTGAAGAACAAGACCACCGCACTTCTGCTCCACGCCTCTAGTGTAATGCCACCATGGAGGACGGAATAAAAGAGCTTCTGAATGACTTCAAGTACCGGTTTTCCACCCGCTTTCAGAATCTCCGCTGTAATTCCATCCTCGCCTTTGTAACTCTCTTCATTGGAGGTATTTGCCATAGTTGCCACGTTTGGCGAGCGTGTTGGCAACCGCAGTTTTTTTTTATTGTACTTTTGCTGTTATCAGGAAGATGCTGCTGCCCATCTCCTGCCTGTTTCCCTTTGTCGCCTTTTACGACACCCACGGGAAGATATGGGGTAGTGGATATTCTTAACCGCCACTACACGGCTTCACATGTGTTCGAGATATATTTTTTTCATTTCTCACACAAGCAGGTTTCCTCACGATGTTTTCCTTCACCGTCGAGCACGTGGTAAATCAACACTTAAAATTGCAATTAACCATTTCATTGGTGCCGACGGGGATCGAACCCGAGTTTCTCGCGTACTGTGAGATTTACAGCGAGCGCTAACTATCTGAGCTACCACGGCGCTACCTGAACAAACTTGTGTCTGATGTCGATTCTTTGCTTAACAAAGTCTCGGATTGAGGGCGGCTAAATCTAGTCCAGTTTAATCCCCAGAAGACTCAAATTTGCACGTATACCGTTAAAAAGAACCCCTTTGTCGTATCTCCTCAGTTTAAAGGCACTCCCCTTGCTGCCTCAGCTAGCATCGGAATCCTCGGCGTCGACATATCGAATAGTGTGCAGTTTTGGTGTCACTTGGAAGGGAATGCCAAATTGGCCTGTAAAAAGCTTGGCGTGCTCAGCAGAGCGAGGCAGTAATTCATGTCGGCACACCGCTTGCAACTTTGCAAAGCACAAATTCGGCCTCTCATGTCTGGGCCGGGGCACGCCAGAGTCAGCTTCTTCCACTTGACCGCATCGAGCGCCGAGCGGTTCGAGTTGTCGACGTGCGAATTCTTTCTGGTCGGCTCGATTGACTGGCACTGCGTAGGGATGTTGCATCCCTTTACATTTTCTATCGAATTTACCACGGGGAGTGCTCTGAGGAATTGTTCGGTTTGATTCCAGCCGCCAAATTTCACGAACGCACATCGCGTCAAAATTCACGACACCATCCTCACCATCTGGATGTTTGACGGGCCACCACTGTGCATTTTACTAGGAGTTTTCTTCCTCGTAAAACTTTTCTGTGGAATTGTTAACCACCGGCGATTTTCCCGGAATTAAGGACCTTCAAGAAAAGAGCTCACTACTTTCTTAAAGGCTGGCAACGCACCTGCAATTCCCCTGGTGTTGCGGTTGTTCATGGGTGGCAGTAGTAACTTACCATCACGTGACCCGCATGCTCGTTTGCCCCCTTTTCTATAAGCAAACGTAAGACGAGAAAACCCAAAAATCTAAGTGCTTGATTGAGGGCTGAATACGACTATCAGGGTGGTTTCTAGAACACTCATTATACCCAAATTAATCCAATAACGGTACTTGCCACGACCTGGGACATGATTTAAACCCAGGACCAAATCATGATTCACAGTCGCGCTAGTAACCACATACATCATCATCATCATCATTACAGCCCTTCACAAGTCCACTGCTGAACATAGGCCTCCCCCAAAGAATGCCACAAAACACGGTCCTGAGCCACCTGCATCCATCGACTTCCTGCATGTCTTACCAGGTCGTCACTCCATCTCGTGGGGGGACGCCCTACACTTCGCCTACCGGTACGAGGCTGCCACTCGAGAACCTTTCTTCCCCATCGGTTGTCGGTTCTTCGAGCTATATGGCCGGCCCACTGCCACTTCAGCTTACTAATCCGTTGGGCTATGTCGGTCACTCTGGTTCTACTGCGGATATCCTCATTCCTAAGTTTATCACGCAGAGAAACTCCGAGCATAGCCCTCTCCATAGCTCGCTGAGCGACCTTGAGCTTCCTCATACGGCCAGCAGTGAAGGACCACGTCTCAGTTCCGTAAGTCATCACTGGCAACACGCACTGGTTGTACAATTTCGTTTTAAGGTTTTGAGGTATGTCTGACGAGAAGATGTGTCGTAGCTTCCCGAACGCTGCCCAGCCGAGTTGAATCCGTCGATTGACCTCTCGGTCGAAGTTGGACTTACCCAGTCGGACTATTTGTCCCAGGTAAACATACTCGTCAACAACTTCGAGCTTAGTGTTCCCAACAACTACCGGCATAGGTGTGACATGGACATTAAACATGATCTTAGTTTTGTCCATGTTCATCTTAAGACCTATCCGTTGGGAAACACTATTGAGGTCATTGAGCATAGTGCTTAGGTCCTCCAGCGATTCTGCCATAAGGACTATATCGTCGGCAAATCGAAGGTGAGTGATGTACTCGCCATTGATATTTATTCCGTATCCGTTCCAGTCCAGAAGCTTGAAAACGTCTTCCAATGCAGCGGTGAAGAGTTTCGGGGATATGACGTCACCCTGTCTTACACCTCTCTGCAATTGGATAGGTTTCGTACTCTGGTTCTGTACTCGGATAGCCATCGTAGCCCTACTGTACAAGCACTTCAACACTTCGATATACCGACAGTCAACTTGGCACCGCTGAAGGGACTGCAGCACCGCCCAAATTTCGACGGAATCAAAGGCTTTCTCATAGTCCACATACGCCAGACATAGTGGCAAATTGTACTCTTCGGACTTCTGTACAACTTGCCGAAGGGTATGTATGTGGTCATGGTGCTAAAGCCTTTTCGGAAACCGGCTTGTTCGGGAGGCTGGAAGTCGTCAAGTCTGCGCGCGAGACGATTCGTAATGACTCTCGAAAACAGCACGTAGACGCGGCTCAGAAGGGAAATCGGTCTGTAGTTCTTCAAGAGAGCGTTGTCACCTTTCTTGAAGAACAAGACCACCACACTTCTGCTCCACGCCTCCGGTGTAATGCCACCATGGAGGACGGAATTAAAGAGCTTCTGAAGGACTTCAAGTACCGGTCTTCCACCCGCTTTCAGAAGCTCCGCTGTAATTCCATCCTCGCCTGGGGCCTTACCGTTTTTAAGGTGCTGGAGAGCCATCCTAATCTCGCTCAGACTGACATCCGGGATATCTTCGGAATAGTGTCGGATGAGACTCGCTCTTGGATCGTTACTCACACTTGCGTGTGGCTCCAACGATGATGTGTACAGCTGCCCATAGAACCTCTCAATCTTACTCAAAATCTCAGGTGTCCCGGAAACGATGCTGCCACATTCTGTCTTCAGCTTTGACAGTTGGCTCTTTCTGGCAGACAGATCTCTGGCAAAGACTTTGGAGCCTTGGTTCCGCTCGATCGCTTCTTCAATACGAGCTGTATTGAAGTTGCGTAAGTCCCGCCGCATGCATTTGGAGATCTGTCTGTTCAGATGCCTGTATGCTGTCAAGTCTGTTGAAGAATGTAGCTTCATCTCCCGTCTAACAGCCATGAGATTAAGAGTGTGATCGGAGAGTTTTTGTGTTCTTCTGCGGCGGGTCTTGCAGAACTTAGCTCCAACCGCATGGACAGTTTCCACGAGCTTGTCATTCATATCGTCCACTTCATTGCAGTCTTCCAGGCACTGAAAACGGTTTTGTAACTCGAGCTGAAAGGTTTCGGGACTTTGGAACAGAGCACGAGGGGGACGGAGCGTTGACTTCATTAGACGAGACCTCTCCAACTTAACGTTTAGGTTCAGTGTGCCTCTAACCATTCGGTGATCGCTACCAGTTTTCACCCTCGCGATCACGGAGACATCACTGAACAGTTGTCGTCTGGTCGTCATAATGAAGTCAATCTCATTTTTTGTGGAACCGTCGGGGCTCGACCAGGTCCACTTCCTGTGGGGCCGCTTCTGGAAGAAAGAGTTCATCATAAAGAGTCCCTCTTTCTCCATGAAGTCGGCCAGCTGCTGGCCCCTTGGGTTCCGTTGCCCTATTCCAAATTTCCCTACTTTCAGCTCACCGTTCTCTCTTGTGCCTAGTTTTGCATTGAAGTCTCCCATTAACACCGTATATTGGGTTTTGGAGGAATGCATGGCTCTAGAGATATCCTCATACATTTCCTCCACCTCCTCATCGGGGTGTGCCGAGGTTGGTGCGTAAACCTGTATGACCTTCAGCGAATACCGTTTGGTGATTCTGAGTATAAGGTACGCAACCCTCGTCGACACACTCCCGATTTTTACAACGTTGTTAACGAGAGACTTGTGGACGATAAATCCGACACCTCCTTGGGACAGATGGTCGCCCTCCCGGTGATAGAGCAAGTTGCCGGATTCGAGGATTACCGTGTCCTCCCCCTCTCTTCGGACTTCGGATAATCCTATAATATGCCAGCGCAACTTGTCTATCTCTTCTTCCAGCTCCACGATCTTCTCGTCAGTCCTCAGGGTGCGTGCGTTGTACGTTGCCAGGTCGAGTCGTCTAAGGTGGCAACCGAACCTCCACCGGAGATTCTTAGCACCCCCTGCCCCGCCGTTACCATGGTCGCCACCGTAGCCAGGAATAGCGGGGCCGCCGGGGACTGGGGGCCGTTTTTTTGTTGCTCTCATCATTGGGGGGTATTTGCCATAGTTGCCACGCTTGGCGAGCGGGTTGGCAACCGCAGTTTTTTTATTGTAATTTGGCTATTATCAGGAAGATGCTGCTGCCCATCTCCTGGCTATTTCCCTTTGTCGCCTTTTACGACACCCACGGGAGGATATGGGGTAGTGGATATTCTTGACCGCCACTACACGGCACACCACACGGCAAACCACATTCAGACAGACAAAATTATATACTTTCATGATATGTATTTAGTAAAAATCTGTTATTTTGACGCTACGAACAGACACTTCAATTTTATTTATTTTAATAGTTTCGTATGCGTAAAGTATGAAAGTTTGTAAAAAATTCGAAAGTGATTACTATATTATTTTGATCTTGAGGCGACAGAAAACTTGGCTGCACTTTTAATAACTCTCTTTTATAATTCATTACATGATAGTAGATATCAGTGTGATTTATACTGATGATGTAGTTAATTGAGAGTTATTAATAATTACTTTAAATAAAAGACAGGATTTTTTAGTGTATGTATTTGGTACAGTCGACAGCAAAGTATAGCCTAATTTAATCATAATGATTTGTTAGATTCAAATTAGTTTTCTTTATTAATTTCAGTATCAGTTAATTTAATTTCGTCTATGTGGTTACCTTGCACTCTATTTAGAAAAGCTAATATTTTTAGTAGCATCTTGTACGTACACAACATGATAAGATTTGCTCCAATTCCGCTTTAATGAGATGTGAAAAATGGTAATTTATTTTGTTAGAATTCTCTGAACATAACAAACAATTTTTTATCGTGTTTAGACATGAGGTCTAGTTAAACTTTACACCTCAGAAGTGGTCATTATTAATTTTGCAAAGACTGAGATAGAGGTTGGTCGTAATTACGAGCTTCTGAATTAAAAAAAAATCTGTTAATCTGACTCACTTTAGTCCTAAAAAGAACAAAAATACTATAACATATAATTTCATAAACTTTTAAAAATATTGTGTTCTGTTAAGAAAGTTCATCATTTATTGCGATATATTACTAAAACTAATGACATTGAAATAAAGATGCATAGCGTAATTTTAACAGAATACGTTAAATATAATTAAAGTCAATTTAAATATATAACGTCAAATTAAACTTGATATCAAAACTTAATTTTAAAGTGAAGATAACGCATAATTAATTGAAACAGAATTTACATCTGTTATTTATAATACGATCGTTGCTGAAAGATGAAAAAATATGACGGAGTTACGTCACAAGGCAGTCGCGTTGATGCAATAAATATATCGTGCATGTGTCTAAAAACCTCGGGAATTAAACAGTGGCAGCCGTACAAAGATGGGTGCAAGCGGGGTAAGGGAGAGGGGGACATTACAAAACTTGGTTTTAACCGGTTAATTCTTTCTACTTAAACCGAAATTTGTGAAAACCGGTATCCTGCAAAAACCGGTTTTGGGGTAAATGACCGAAACCGGTTTAGAATTTAAACCGGTTTCCGAGCCCTGTCTTACTGAGCATCTCTGTTAATAATTCTGCGTAGTTATCACGTGAAGGAAAAGACTCCTTTAGTTTGAACTTCCATTCAGACCAGGAAAAAAGTAAAGTAAGCCCTGATACCACGTTTTTGCTACCCCACTTAATTTAGGCAAGGAGTAACGTATAATTTGTCTTTCATCCGAATTATAAATTTTCGCACACTACTCAATCTTATGGATCCATGCGTCTATTGATTGTTCTTTACAAAGCGGGTCAAATTCGGGAATAAAGTTATTAAAGACAGGAAATTTACCACGATCACCTACGTTCTTAAAATCTTTCATAACATCTATAAATTTTTGAAATAATTTTGTTTCGTTGTACCTTGGTTCATCTATTGACGCTGGTGAACTGCTGCTTGACGTCCTTCGCCGCCGGTGGCGGCGATTGTGCCGGGATTTATTCTCCTTGCATTTGCGTTGCGACCGAGAACGCTCACGGCTGAACGTGCCACGATCAGATCGACGCCGGGACCTTGATGATTTCGTCTCTCGTAGCTCATCTCGCGAAAGAGATCTCAGCTCTCGGGAATTATTGCCGACCCGTTTAGACATGATGAGTCATGAAAATAAAAAATAAATAAAATATTTTTAAATTTAAAATAAATTATAACTTCATTAAGTGAAGCTAACTACTTATTCGTAAAATAATTATTGTGCATATTATAGTGAAAATGAAGTTTGTGTTCTCTTCTTTGACATAGTTCATTTAAAAATGTTTAGCTAAAGTTTAATACTATTATTACACCACATATTATGTAGACTCACAAGTCGATTATTTATATTATGACCCTTTTCTATGCTGAAAGCGTTATACTTGTCAAAAAAAAACTTGTATAATTTGCATATTTTCTTAATTGATTATATTTCAGTGTTATGAAAAATATTACTAAAATTCAGACTATTGTTTCCTTAAGATGAAAAAGTTTCATAGTCATACTTAATAAATAAATTAAGGCTAAAAAGATATATTCTTTTAAAACTCTTTACTTAGATTAGTTCCTTTTCAGCGGTATCCCACTTCTGAGATGTTAATATCGACGAACTTTTGCACCGGAATGGCGGTACATAAAATTAAATGCTTGTTTTTAAACAACTGTATATTTCATGTGGCGTTAGTCTTTACAACACATGTATCCACTTATTATCACACAACAAAATACTTTATCACAATCGTCGTGAACACTACACTAATCTAGTATAATTTACACAGATTCCACAATACACGTCTATGCGCTACGACTGTTGATCTACGAATGACCCTTTCACTGTCTAGCCTTCAGCATTTATAGGAAGAATAAAATAGGAATTTGGATTTGACTTCCGCAAAAGTCGAATCCATAGTCAATACAATACAAAGCAGAGTATTTGCCAACCGGATGTTATCAGAAAATGTACAAAATGTTAACAACTCGGCCATCCGTTTATCAACGAGTCCCTCGTTGCGATTTTATGTCTACATTAACAAGTTAAGTAATTCAGTTAGTTCATAATCATTTAATATGATCATAAATTTAAATCACAAAAAAAAATATAAATTTGCAATACCACAGTTAATCTGCTTATTACTTTTATAAGTTGATCTAATTATTATAATTATTATTATCATATCACATTGATTTTAAAGAAACTGAAATATACGGTAGTGAAGACAAGAAATCATCAAATCACATTAATATTCAACCATATTTGGATCCTAATAATTAGTTTAATTTATACTAATATTATTTTTTCCTATATAAAAAAGTACTCTGTGGGATATACTGGCGTATAGACGACCTGACAGCCCGAAAACGCGTGACTAATTTTGATTTGTTATTGTGTGAGTTGGCTAGTGATGTACATTTTACTTAAAAGGGCTATCGAAAAATTTTTCTTCAGAAACTGGTATAAAGACTAAAAAAATAGTTTAGTGCACAGAACTGACTGATCATTTCGATTTGTTATCAGGAAGATGCTGCTGCCCATCGCCTCTTTCAGTTTCCCTTTGTCGCCTTTTATGACACACATGGGACGATATTGGGTAATGGAAATTCTTTCACCGGCACCACTTGCCTTTAGTTGGACTTTAGTTCAAAATGTACAAAATTGCAATAATATCTGAAGAGGCGAGGTAAGTCTACCGATAAAATGAAACAATTTTCTCCAACAATAAGATCAGAAAGTTATATTTTTGACCTTTGGAGAAAAATATTTAATGCCATTTACAATTTCCCCGGAATTTATTTCTTTTTCAACATAATGTTAATCAAATATAAATAGGTATATACTTAATTAAGTATCTACCTATTTATATTTTATAAAATGTTTTGCTGCTAAAAAAAACTAGGACACGGAGTAGAGAGTATATAATGGTTGCTTTAGTTTTGATATAATTATTACCTTTAATATTTATAAAACAGAATCAGAAACAGTAACAAACAAAAAAAAATCATTTAATCTATACTAATATAATAAAGCGGAAGAGTTATTTTGTCTGTTTTATTTTGTTTGTTTAAACACGCTAATCTCTGGAACTACCAGGTCAAATTATTGTTTTGTATATAATAGCCAGATTCATGAGGAATAGTATAGGCTATCCAGCATATAAGTATCAGCTAACCTTATATATTGATTTTTGTGAAGCAAGTCGGAAGAAAAGGCGCTCTCTAACTGCTTTGTCCACGTGCGCTAGCGTAACATTTAGTATTACATAAATACAATGTGCTACAAAAATATTGGTCTTTGCTCCATCTAAACAAAAGTCGGCGATACCATATGCCTGTGGCGGCGCTGTCATTCCGCGACAAGCGAAACATATCGAAGCCTAAATCGCACTAACAAAGTTCCGAAGTTAAAGCAGCATATATAGAATAGCTCCGAACTACCAATCGGAGCGTTGGCCGCTCCCCGGGCTAAACACATTGCCCAAAGGGAGATCTCCCCTTTTCCTTCCACCCGCTACATGCCTATTTCTTATACATAAGGCACAATAAGTTATTTTGTGAAAAAAAATATTGAAAATGATAAAGTGATGTATGAGCGTTATTATAAGGCATGGCATATTAACCCTTACGAACGAAAGTTACTTCATCATCAAGACAATTTTATGAAGATAAACTTTGCTCTTTATTGCATATTACTTGGAAGCATAGGTTAAGAGATAATGAAAAATTAAAATAATGAACACTTTGCTCAGAGCGCGAACGACCGCATAAACCCTAGCCGCCCGATGAGATTCGAGAGAAATCAGCAGTGAACGCCTATTGGTCCGAGAGCTCATGACGCATTTTTTAAGAAGTGTTTGATGCATCATGAAACTTTGTCCATAATGCTTCTGGCCTACCCATTCAGTGTATTCACGTATACTCATTTCATCAAAAGTGAGACATACTTTTAGATCAGCTCCTTTTTTCTCATTTCTTTAATGGTGTTTAAAGATTCTTGAGTGAAACCAGTTTTCACAGTCTAGTCTGGCATACCAGGTACGCAATATGATAACGTGTGGAAGACACAAATCAAATTTTTCACGTAAATAATTATGTTTTCTTGAACTACAGAAATGTATTGTGACAGCAAATTTTCGTAATTCGTCGTTATATTTGGATGCAGACACTATTTTACCACATTTTTATCACTAACCCTGTTAATTAAATTCTGTATCAATTCATTGCTACATGCCACGGTGATATCGCTATAGTGATCTTTCAATCCTGGTCTTGAATTAATTTCTTCAAGCACGTTTTGCAATGTAACAATTTTTTTAGCCTGTCTTTTAGTTTTTGCTGCTAAGCTACGTATTTTCTTTTGTTTTTCTTTTAGCTTTTGTTTTAATTTCTCGATTTTTGATAAAAGCTTTTTTTCTTGGTGTAAATTGATCACTTCTTTCTTGTGATTTCAAAGGTGGATGGGTTATGTCACGAGTGACATGTGATGAGGCTACTCTTTCTTTCATCTGTCCCTGCAAAATATAAAGTAATAATAAATTTATTATCATTTTAGCTGCATGAATTTAAAAAATATAATGATCTTAACATAGACAAGTCAAATACGCTGGAGACATTAAAGTGCACTAAGTGTCCGAGGATACAGATGCACTCTTCTATTCTCTCAATCGCAGTATGTTAAGAAAACGGTCACCCACACATGGACCGACCGCAGCAAGTGCACCTTTATCTTGCAGATCTATTGATCTACGCAACTCTTACTTAAATACGAGTACCTCTTCTCTACGAGTAACGCAGCAGGTAATGAACCACACTATCAAGCCCGCGGCACACTGTCATCGAGCATCAAGCATGAATCAATCATCAAGCGTTGCGCGTATCAAATACTATGAAATTTAAACTATCCTGGTACACTAAATCGCGCGTCTAATGGCATCTAGTGGCGCTTCAGGAGCATTACTCAATAACCATATCTAACTACGCTAAAAGCTTTATCATTGTGACTTAGGAATATATTCCAAAGCTCCGCACAACCCCTAGGGGAAAATATATAATAATAGAGATAGTGTTATAATGTATAAAAATCTATCTCTATTCTTACCTAAAGTTTTTGAATTTAAATTTTTATACCAGCGTAAAATAGTAGTTTCACACTGCTGTGTTCCGTATGGTAAGTGTAGAGAACCGGAGACCCATTGTACTTGAAAAGAGGCATTCCATCTTAGTCCTCACGGGTTCACTTAGATGGCATGGGTCACAGCAACCACTTACCATCAGGTGGACTATGTGCTCGTTTGTCACTCCATCCTATAAAAATAAATAAAAATAAGTCTTATTGTAACAGTAATATACTTCTGGTACAAATAATGTAGAAATGGCTCCTTTTAATAAAGTTTTATTTACTCTCCTTTTTCTTATATATTTCTCAATAAAATGTTTACTACAAAATTGTAGAGTTCTTCTTAGGATTCCAACCAACCCGCCCAATTAATGCCAACCATTTTTTTTCTGACTAAAGGATCCAGAGGGAATCTGTTTGACAAAAGGCAAAATAAAATTTTGTTTTTGTACGCAAATCGAGTATTTAATTTCATTCTTCTTTTTGTTGTATATAAAAGTCTATCGATTCTTTATACACATTAAAGATAAATATCGACATTAATTTTAATATAGTTGAGTCAATCCCTAGCGTAAATGTAAAATATTTTGTTTAAAAATGAATTCACTAAAATCATACAAATTATCAACAATGTGACTTTTTCTTTGCAAAATATCAAAATTAATAAAATAATTGAAAATATTACATATTTTAAACAGTATATAACATAAATTTTAAGTAGAAATAGATGTGTCTTATTATTGACGACGTCTTGCGAATTTACCTGTGAAATGTGCAACCATCAGGATTACTTCTATTGTTGATACCACAGTCACTAACGGAACATGAAACCATTTTGGAAAACTATAAATTATACAAATTAACACTATTATAATCTAAAAACACACAAAATATCTACAAGCTTATTTCTTGCGCGCCGACTTGCGCCGACGTGTCATTCAAAATCGGTTAGAGTCATGAGATTTGGTATCCTTTTCTATCTTGCATTTTTGCCATAAGGAATTTTCTTCTCCCTTGCACACTATGTTGGTCTATACGTATATCCTAAGTCTATGTCTCACACAGACATATTTTATATTTTGTAATTTGTAATACAGATGGCGTTCATCGAATTAACACTTTTTTTAAATTAAAAAGGCAGTCGCCCAAAGAGTATAAAAAATCACTGTTTTACGTAGTAGAGCATACAATGCAACAGTTATATTATAGTTGTAGCACGAAATAGCAGTTTAATGCTGTTGTTTCGTGCTAAACTAAACGAGATACTATTTTTACTGGAAACGAGGCATTTCATCTTAGTTTTCAGTGGTGACAACACATCTGCATTTTGACTCTTAATCGAGGATAGATGTAGATGTCTATGGGCCACAGTAACCACTTATCATCAGGTGGACTGTGTGCTCCTTTGTCATCCTTATTCTAGATAAAAAAGAATAAAATTTCAAACACACGCATAGTATACTTAAAGTGACTATACGTCCCGTTTTGAATGGGACTGTCCCTTTTCTCGGTCACTTGTCCCACTGTCCCCAAACAAAACTCCGGGACGCAAAATAGTCCCGTTTTCCGAAACCAAATAATATTGATGAAGAGTTTCTGAAAAGTACAGCTACAGAATTTTATAAAACAAGCCGTGAATATCTGGAATAGTGGACTTGCTTTCTTACTAAAGAAATGTAGATATTTTATTTAGCAGATTTGAGAAAAATACCTGCTTGGGAAAATATACTAAAAGAAAAAAAGAGTATCTATAATTAATAAATTGTGCAGGTCTGAAAAAAAATCACTTTCAGGTTCCAGTTCTAAAGGCGATGTTGATAACAAAGGTTAATCAAATAAATCATATGGCTAGAATTTTATTCTTATTTATAATCATCACCTACTCTATTAAAGCTAATTTGTTCCACTGACAAATATAAATATAATAAAAAAAAGGAACTTTGCTTTAACGAAGCTTGTGAACTGGTGATTGATTTTTATTTTTCACAATTTGTTATAATAATAATTATTATAATAAATGTGAATATAATTATAGTAAACACTAATTGTATAAAGTTACAGTTTTTATAAATAAATAACGTTAGAAACTTGTTTTATTTTTATTGTTTATCTGCTAACTGGCGTGTATAAATAAACCCATGTCCCGTTTTGAGTTTAAAATAAATGGTCAGTTTAAGTATGCTGTATGAATTTTGTGGGAATTATGAAAATGAAATGCTTCACATATTTGGAATTTCGATATATTTGAAAAAATATACAAAGAATTAATATTATACTTAACTTGCTCTGTACAATTTTAAACATAATTATTGATACTAATAAATGCGTTAAGAAATTAAATACAAAAAAATCATTCCAAATGCAGGTATATCGTAAATATATATAGTTGCCGAAACATGGAAATGTGTGACCCGTAAATTTAGCTATAGTTTAGTTTGTGTATAATGGATACATATATAATATATAGAAGTTATATGTACATTATCAGAATTCCATTAAGTTTTTTTTTAAGTCCCCCGTCTAAGGACTTAGGATAAGCGTTGCGATTGTGTAATTCCAGCCGGTGGGACCAATAAGCAACTGCGTTGTTTTTCATTAGGAAAACACTTTGTAACCTAACCTAATAATATAAAAACTAAAAAGACGGTTCATAGGAATACCGATACATTTACAAATACAACGTAGCCAATCTCGACTCCCACCAGTTACACAATTGCACTGCTAGCTCAACATTTACATATGCGATAAAGGAATCAGTCATTCTGGTACCACTGACGGTCGACGCAACTCTACTAATGACTCGTGTTGTAAAATCTAAACGCACTCGTGCTTTTATCTTCTAGATATTAATGGCTTGTTAAAGAATATTCAAACGAATATCTTAACCGTGCGATTGGTACACCAGCCACGCAATTAGCTACAGAAAACGAAGTAGGAAGCAATGTTTTTTTTTTTCTATGAGTAAATAGAATGCCAGTCTCATGTACAAGTTTAATATATTTGTGCTACAGATTAATCATAATGTCCTCCACACACAACTTGGGTCACGACGGCCAGTGAACGGAGACTAAACACCTACGCAGGACTGGATCATAGTGAACTAGTGTTTCCCACCATCACAGGTGCACTCTTTATTCCCTTACTCTCATAGTCCAATTGGACAGGAAAGCGACACAGGCGCAGGACCAACGACTACGTGCTTTCCGAGGCACGGTGGTGAAACACCACCAATATCCCGACTCCGGGTTGCCACTGAGAATTTTTTGACAGAAAACCCCAATAACTGATCGGGATTCGAACCCGGAGCCTCATGATCTGGAGTCACGCTTGCAACCACTAGAACCACGAAGCCTACAGATTATATTAGACACGACACTAAAATGTTTTTATGTAAATGTTATTATTTGAGTTACTTAATATATAATAGCGATTGTATAGTATATACCATCATTATAACAAATTAATAAAACAAATGTGAGGAAATTTAGGTTTTAATATAAGTAGTTTTTATGTTTTATACTATCCTGTTTTAGGTATGTCTAAAGGTTCTAAAGGAGATAATATCATCCAACATTAATTGTTAACTCACATCAAGATTCTATGGAACTTTACAAATACATACAAGTAAGTACATCAAACATCGGAAACATACTTACGTCTACAACATGACAAAGGAGGTATTTGACGATTTTTAATTCCATAAATGTCACAGATTTTTTTTATTAAAAATACTACAGTAACGTAAAACACATTATTATTAGTATTTTTAATAATCGAAAATATTTTTTTAATATTTTTTAGTTGCTATTCTATTTCAATAAAAATTAGAGACAGTCAAATACTTCCTTTGTGAGATCACATTTAATATACTAGGTAATTGAAATCTATATTTTGATTTCCTAAACGGCACAAACAATTAATTAAAGTCTAACATGAAAATTTAGAATAACTCTTCTACGCTGTTTACCAACTTTAAAAAGTTTTACATCTATTGTAAACGTTATGAATTTATTTTATAACATTAATCACAGCTAAATTGGATGTGTTGACAGGAATCTCTCACGCAGTCATTTACTTGGCAGTCACTCATACATTTAATAGATAGATTGAGTATTTTGTACAAGAACACTCAGTTTTTCATATTTCACAAAATTTCATTAAAAAATTTACTATCTATAATGTAATCGTATTTGATTCGTACAGTGTACCACACAGGTGTTACTAACCCTGGTGACTGGTCATTGGTCAATCAATTGAAATTAGATAAAATCAATATATTTAACTGTGGTTAGGTCATATTTATTAACCTAACATTTTATATTAAATATATCGACAATATCAAATATTCATTTACATCAATAACGACCAACAGAATACAAAAAGCGCACTTTACTTCTACTTTGCTTAACATGCGGTCCACTGTACAATTAAGTGACACTTCGTGGCGAGGCGAGTAAAACCAATGTTATAAAATTAAACACCTGTATAAAAATATAAAATTAAATCAGATTATAATAGAAATAACAAGTCTTAATTTTTTATTTAATATTATCATCTAAAACGTTAACCATACGTTATTAATGAATATTAAATGTAAAATCACTTGTTATTTCAATTAAATCTGTCATTTTATCATTGAAATTATTCCAAAGGAAAAAAAAATTGAAAACAGTGATATGAAACACACTGGCATACATGCATATTGCAAGAAATTGTGCCCGAACATTTTACGTACTAAGTCCAATGGTTAAATCACTCGGTTAATTGAATATATCGCCCGTCAAATGTTAACATTCATTCAACTAAATGTCTCGCGTATATAACACGTTTGACAAACACACCAACAGTCGAATTTCGAATGCGAGAACTGCGAGAACTGTACTGAAGATTAAAAACACAATAGCATCACTTTAAGCCTTAGTGGTTTCCTATATGTTATTATAATCTTCCATTATAAACAATTTTAAATTATAATTATAAGGTATTGTATTGTCAATTATTGTAATACTAGCTCGCCAGGCAGACGTTGTTCTGCTCTTTCCGACGACCCTTCCTATAAAAATCCTTAAATTGGCAATAAAAAATTTTGAAGGTCATTTAGCGGGATAAAAACTATGCTATCTCTCAAGTTGGGCCAAAATGCACAGTGTGCAAAATTTCATTGCAATCAGTACAGTAGTTTAGGAGTTCATCGCGGACAAATAACGTGACACGTAATTTTTATATATAAAGATTATAATAAAAAAACATGCGTGAGTGTCGTGGAACACTCGGTTGGAACGAAGTTCCTTTTGTAGTATATTATTATTGATTAACGTATTATATAATTGATTAACAAATACAAATATAATATGAACTACTAGCGAAAAATGAATTCTATTAAAATGAAGTCATTTAAAATAATATTTCTTTCGTGGCAAGTTAAGAAAAAGTGCGAGGGAGATAGATATTATTCCATCTCGCTCGCGCTATAGAAAGGGGGTCGTGACGGAAAAATCTTACACTTATTCTCGCCTAGCCCCCATCCGTCAAATTCGTACCGTGCGATAAGGAACTTCGTTCCAATAAACAAAAAAGTAACTTTGTTGGGTCAAACGACAAAAATTGGGTCGCATTGCCCCATCTAATTATGACAAAGCGCAATTCATTTGTGTACAAAAAACTTTGATTAGTATTTAAGACTGATCAATTCATCCTCCTACCGCCTTAGTTTATAACATAGACTAGCACTCTGACATGAGTGTTAAAATTCGAAGCCTAATGGATAAGCCTATGGTAAAAGTCGTGATGTGTCTAAAAGTTATCACTTCAAAACGCATTAACTGAGAAAGTAGGTAGGTAATCGAAATTTTTACGCAACGATGTGTTTTATTCAAAGTGTCAAAGGTATTGTTAGCATACAGCCAGCACCAATAGCACAATTTACATTGCAATGTGAATGTTGCCAGACATCAGTCTGTATTTCATTTCACTGGTGAGTGTGTGTTGTTAATGTGTTGAATTCTGGACGACGTTTTATTGTCTATCAGGGAAATACATTTCAGTCTTGAAGTATATTCAATTGATATAGAAGATTGCTTAGCTAGCATTATAAAAATTGTAATTTAATGACAAACATTTACATTCTGAAGACTGTTCACAGTTTACACTTACTTGAATGTTTCCAGTCGTGTGAACAGACTACTTAGAAGCAACAGGCACTATTTTTTTTTAGAAAAAAGCGTGTAAAAGTCTTAGAAATGAAAGTGTAAAATGATCTAAAGCTTTATTATTATTTACTCCTTACTTCATTAATTTTTAGTATTATAAGTTAAATATATCTGTTAAACCTGCAATTTTGTAGTCCATTATTCAATACTTCGGTTTTCATCTGGTTTCGGTATGGGAATGTTACTTCAATTCATACTAATTTTAGTCAAAACGTATGTATGTAAACATTATAAAAACTTGTGATTATAAAAATCGTTCTTTGATGTACGTACACCCTACATAAATGTTCAGCTGTGGGTGTAATTGTACATTAATAACGTTATATATCTATAAAATCTGCGATGCGATGTAACACAGTATATTATGAATTCAAGAAACGAATGTATCAAGACTACACATGGTGGCGTCGGCTTCCATACAATAAATGATACGATGATTCAATACATCGTATATTTTTCTAACACAAAAAGTAGTTTTTACATTTATTGATGTAGATAAATAATTTTACACTGGGCAATGATTAATAAACTGTGCAAACAAATTGAAGGAAGCCACATTGCCGCTCTGAAACATCATACATGATGTTCAATTCTCTTAAAATAATTTAATATTTTTATTTTACATGCAAATTTAATTTTTTTTTAATTTTGACAAAGAACTAAATTAGGTCCTATCTAAATATTATTGACCGAGTTTTCATTTATTGTATGATAAACCACAATATTTTCTTATAGCCTCGGAATAGGTTGATGGAATGACATATTAGAATACAAATGCCTCAAAAATTGGACTCAAATGCCAGGTATCGAAGCCTCTCTCCGCCAATGATAAAAAATAAATATCATGATAAGTTTATAAGTGTAAGGAATGACTTTGCAACAAACATTAATATGGCACAGCCCGTTTTATACAATGAATATAATGCATAAAAACTGTATTCTTAATCGAACAATCTTATAAAATGTAACAAATAATGACAATCCATCATTACTTTTATACTAAACACAGTACAAATACAATTACTTACATTGAATGCCTACAATAACTATATTCATAATATCGCAACCGCTTTCTCACTTAGTTGCCCAAAAGTTAAAATTCCATAGATGATTTATGTTTTGCATCGTGTTTTATGTTTTGCATGTGGTGTAGAAAATAAAGTCAGTCTCAGATTAACCACAGTTTTTTCGCGTTCCAAATCATAACATACGACATGACGCACTCGGTAGAATAATTAGCAAAGAAAAGATAGTGTAAAATGTAAAAGTAATTAGGTGAACGGTGAAAGTGAAAATTTAACGAAACTGAAGACGGTAACATGATAAAAAAGAAATAAAATCATGAATTCAATACAAAAATGCAATTAATTTGTTTTCCCAAGTGCTAATTGTGATTGAACCTCGAAAGATTCTTGTTATAATCAAAAGTGGAAGGGAAGAACAAACACAAATTTATATAACTATGAACAGTTTCATTGTAAATTCATTTGTAGCATCACATAAGTAAGCATAACTTATCGTTATGTTTCATGCTAATCCCATATTAGCTAATAAGCAATAGACTAGTAGCGAGAGATACTTTTAAAGACTAAGAGAGGCGACGGTCCACAGTCACTCGCCAGATCTTAGCTAATAATTAGCTAGGAACATAATATTAAATTGATAAACTCTTGTCTCATTCTTTGTCAGGTCCGCTTGTCAATTTCCTTATAATATTAAATAAAATCAAACCATTTCAGAAAATTTATAAATAACCAATATTTATGCTATAGTTAACGAGTTAGAATAGAAAATACATTAGTCTAAAAGAAACTAAATTATAAACAAAGAACACATTTCAATGCAAGCGGACTCACAAAAGCAACTCTTAATACTTTATATACCTTTCCTAAATAGCACCGCCATTCAAGATTTTTTTTTTCAAATTGTTTAATTTATGTCCTCATTACTCGTTACAGATTTTGGTCACATCCGCAGAACTGTGTTCCGCTGTCGTTATAACATTGTTAAAATTCGACTAACCATTGAATAAACACCGGCGTATCGCTCGCAACAAACACAGGATCAAACTTACTTATCCATTGTTTGGACCCGAAGCAATCCAACAGGATATAACCAACGATTGGTCACAAGTTCACATTACTCATAGTCCAGAGAGCTGTTCCATCATAGATTTTAGTAGTCTATAGGTCCTCAACACTACACGAACAATGCGCAAAATAAAAGACACGACGCGAAAACTGCCACTAACAGAATATACACTAATTCTTTCACGGTGTGTAGCTTTTGTCCTTATCTAGTTACTAAATAACACTGAAACATTCATTCTCATAGTCAGTGATTCTTCAAGCAGTCGGTTGCACTGTAGAGGAGAGCGTGTGGGAAGACAAGTGTGTCGAGTCACTTCTTCTTGGAGGGGCTGGTGGCGGACGTTTCTTCACTGGCTTTGGTTCTTCTCTCGGTGGTGCTTCTCTACCATACATATTCTCGTAAAACGGTTCCTCGACAGAGCCATAGTGCTCCTGCACCCACATAGATACACTGGCCTCTTTGTAGTCTTCGGAGAGTGGGTATTCGCGGAAGCCCAGTACTTCGTGTGGAGTCGTAGCCGGCTCTAATTTACACTTTTGCGCCACTTGCCACTTTTTCCTCATTACTCTTTGGAGATCTTTGAGAAACTCTTTGGGAGGGTTACTGTTCGAATCTGCTAACTTCTTAGGCGAGGACAGTCGAGTACTCTCGTTGCGTTTTGGAGGAAGCGGCTTCCTGGGTGAAGACGGCGAAGGTTCTTTAAGATTGAAAGATATCTTCTTGGTCTTCTTTTCAGAACAAGTAGGTAAATCGTCTGCGAAGTTTACTTTCTTGATCGACCCAGTTCGCTCTTTGCCAGGTTCCGCGAGCTTTTTCTGTATGGAGGGACTGCTCAGTTTTTTTGATTGTAATTCTACGAGACAAGCACCGTAGGCGGCTGTTTGACCGTAAATGCTTTTATCAGAGTGCAAAGACGATGTTCTAGAAGCTTCTGAATGAACGCTATCTAAGGAGGGTTGTCTAGGGAAAGAGCGAGTTTGTTCCTGATTCCGAGAATTGCGAGATTGACCTGCTCTCGCCGCTTGTTCTATTTGTTGGGCGGTCAGTTGACTGACAATGTCCTGGACTCTTCCCGAATTGGCTTCCATAGCGTGCTCTGGTGGTGGTGGGGGGAGGCTAAGTTGTGACCCGCAAATGTCTTCAATGGGGTCTAAAGGTGGGGGTGGTGGAGGCAAGGAGTCGAGACTGAGGGTTGAGCTGAACATGCCGTCAGGCGTATCTTCTGGAGGTGGAGGTGGTAGATCCTCGACATTGGTGACTTCTGGTCTTTGTACTTTGTCGTAGATAGCTGAGTAGCCATATAGAGAGGAGGCGGTTTCCACACTCGAACGGTATACATCGCGAGGAATGCTCTCGTAGTGGCCAAATGAAGGGGAGGGTTCATGACGCACTGGACTTATGCTGGAACTGTGCAGGCTGGCACTCGTTGTGCTGTATACCGCGTTGTCAGATGAATCTGCTGGTGTAGAAAAACAGAAGCGTTAGTCAAATTACATCTGTCAATGGGCTTGTATTAAATATTATAATATACGAAAAGGGTGCTTAAGTTGAAAGATACATAATATTATAATGAACTAGTGATCCGCCCCATCTTTGTGTCATGCGTGATTTCTGGAACTCGACAACAGTGCCAATTGTGAATCTAAACCATTCTCGAATGAACTTCATCATACACATACACCACATTTCCACATGTCCACATGGACATAAGAATTATAAATTATCTCATTTGTATCATTTTAAAAACTATAAAATAGTTAACCTAGAAAGTTTTAAGAAGTTACTATATGTGCCAAATTCTATTAATATTAGATATAGTAATTTAATTAAAAGGCTAATATTTAATATATAAAAATTAATTTCATTGTTTGTATTTTATGCGCTGCCATACCGTTAATCAGATTGCAGTAAAACTTTGTCGACTTATTGCTTACACTTGCGCAAAGGTTACAGGCATAGTAGAATTAACTTACAGTAGATGGCATACGTATCGCACCATCAAAATTATCTGTTTAATTATATAATATACTTAGTAAATTTATATGTTATCATTTCATTTCAGTGAAATTTAAAACAATATTTCCGCAATTTTTTTTCTATAGGATCGGGTGACAAACGAGCACACAGTCCACCTGATGGTAAGTGGTTACTGTGACCCATAGACATCTACATCTATCCTCAATAAAGACTCAAGATGCAGATGCGTTGTCACCCGTGAGGACTAAGATGGAATGCCTCTTTGCCAGTAAAAAGGGTCTCCGGTTCTCTACACTCACCATACGAAACACAGCAGCGTTAAGCTGCTATTTTACGCTGGTATTCTGTGAGAGCGTGGTCCTTCCCCGTTCGAGCCGACCCATTCGTGCTACAACCATAATATAGCTGCAACATGGCTCTACCACGTAGAGCGTTTCTTCTGCGGCAGCTACTATTAATATAAATAATAATATTACGCATACAAGACATCGCTAATTGGGACGAGGTGAACTTATATTTTACGTAAATGGTCAAACAATGTCATCTTCATAGAAAATTTACGTTCAAATTAAAAAAAAAACGATTTCTAGTGTATTTACGAGTGTAAAGTAAAACAATGCCTCAGTGCCGTTTTCGTAATGTTTTTTAATTTTTCTACTTTTAGAAATATGCGTAGTTTGGTTTATCGTTATCCTTTTCTAATCTAATTAATATTTCAGATAGAACCATTAATCCCTACACTAATTAATTGAATTAAACCTCATTTTTTTAGTCGTTATTAGGAAGACTTGTGTTACCCATCTCCTGTTTGATATGCTTCTGTGGTTAAAACTTACGATACCCACGGAACGATGTGCTGTAGTCAAGATTAATTAATCTAACGTGTGGTGTCGTAAGTTTTGACGACAGAAGCAAATCAAACAAGAGATGGGTAACATAGTCTTCCTAATAATGACAAAAAAATGAGGTTGCCAAGCGTAGCAACTATGGCAGATATCCTTCCTATGAGGCAATCCATGGGAGAGGCCTATGTTCAGCGGTAGAGTTTTGTATGCTGTAACGGTAACGGCAAATTAAAAAATAGCACCTCCTTTTTTCAAGGTCGGTAAATGTACTAACCAGCGTGATGTCTCTTCAACGTAGAATCGTCACGGGGTCTTGGTCGCCTAGTTAGCGTACCGCAGTCTCCATGGTCGTCATCGCCAAGAGTCGAATCTGTCTCCGCCATCTCTTTTAGCTGCCTCGTCATCCACGTCAGAGGTATGTTGGGTTTCATCGAAGGCTTGCGTTTTATTGTACCTGGTGATGAAGAGTTTGATTTTAGCTATTTTATCAACAACACAAGATTGTTATATCCCGTAAACGCCAGCTCGCAACTGCCACTCGCGGCGCTCGCGTCGGAGCCGGTTTTTTGGGCACGACCACAAGTCGAAGTGTTTACACTCGCGCTCTCGTTTCAGTTGTTTTACGGCACCCTTCCATGCAGGTTGTGTTGTTTTGTTGGGATTACGTTCAACTCTAATTAAAAATGAACTGGTCGCAAGAAGAAACGCTGCAGGTCTTGGCACTCTATCGCGCTGAGCGAATAATTTGGGATCCAAAACATATGCATCGTTGCTGGCTCAACGCAAACTGAACGCATCGCGATAGTGTAAACAGGCACTCGTTACTTCGCAACAACACGTGAGCTGCAAGACGAGGTACGGGACGAGGCGCGAGGCGAGTCTAAACCTGCAGTTATAGTATATTTATCTTTATCTCACGATTATACAACGTGTAACAAGAACTCTGTGATTTCCGTTAAGTGCGTTATCATAATCAGTAAACGTATAGAAAATAAGTTTACTTCAGAAAACTCGACTCGAGTTTATTACCTCTGCATTGACGGACGCGCGTTAGTTCAGATATAAATAACATTTTTCCACAATAACAACGTGGAATTAGTATGCTTCGGCTATATCTCTATCGACCGGGGAAGGACCACTTTAACACAAAATACCAGCGTAAAATAGCAGCTTAATACAGCTACTGTATGGTGAGTGTAGAGAACCGGAGACCCTTTTTACTCGATACGAGGCATACCACCTGAGTCCTCAGGGGTAACAAAGCACCTGCATTTTGATTCTTAATCGAGGAAAAATGTAGATGTCTATGGGTCACAGTATCCACTTACCATCAGGTGGACTGTGTGCTCGTTTGTCACCCTTATTCTATATTTAAAAAAAAAACTTACCCATAGAAAACTCGCAGTCGAATGCACTTTCAGAGGCTGTTCCTCCATCCGACATGCATCCACTAGAACTCGAGGAGGAAGCTCTGGAGTGCCTGAAAGGTACCTTAGCTTTTAAAATAGAATAATTTGGATTCAATATAAATTGTATAAGGGGCTAAACGCTCGACTTAAACAGAATGGCTTCGTGACGCAGTAGCTTAGCGTTGAATTACAGCGCTGACGGCCGCGGGTTTCAAACCCGCACTGTGATATTTGTCCTTGTGCAATTTAAGTATGTAAATCGTCTCCACGATACGGGAGAAAATCCATGTGGGGGTAACGTTTTTAAGAGAAATAATTCACAGTACGCGAGCAACCTATTTTCGATCCCCGCTGATATCGTTGAAATAGTTAATTACAATTTTAAGTGCCGATTTCTCCAGTTTTCAGAGGTGAAGAAAAACATCTTGAGAAAGCGTGTGAGAAATGAAAATAAATAACACGGAAAGTACAGTAACACGCTTGGGGGCAACGCAGACTAATTCAAAACTATCCTTCATATCATATATCATCCAAATAAATACCAATTATTAGTATTATTATTATTCATAACCGTCTCAAAACAAGAGGATTTACTTTGAAAGTCATTTTTATGCTGTCATCACTGGTCGGAAACCCCCTTTGCCTTAGGAGGAACGAGCACGAAACCCAGCGGGTTTTAACGATATATAAATGTACACAAACATTTAAGATATATTACATTAAAGATATATAAATGTATAAAAATATTTATATATCTTATTTATATATCATTATCTTACACAAGCCAAGACATATTTTGCAATGCTACATATATACAATGATATTTGATTGTACTTCTATACAAATTAAAAGTAAAATTTAAAAACATTCGCTCAATATCATGGCAAAACTAAGAATTTTCGCAATCAATAACATACACATTAACATTAAATTAAATAGTTGATAAATTCAAATTCGCTAATATGCGATTTTAAAAATTAATAACAAATTATGTGACAGCAAATACATCCATGCAAACATTATTATTAAATGGGAAAAAAAGTTGCAACACCAACCTGCCGCTGCTAATGTCCGAGTTGGCAACACTGGCATTGCTAGATGCCGACTGCGCGGGACTGTTGACACCTGCTGTTGTGCTTCCGTTCGTTTTCGTTGGAATTGATGATATCTGGTGCAAGAAAAGGACGTATTTAAGTAACATTATCTATGGATAATCTAAATAAAAAAATATGGGTACAGTTTACCAGTTCACAATGATAGAAGGGAAACCTTCAAATAAATATAAAATAAAAATATTTTACGGCAAATGATTTATTTAATTCAACCACAAGTGTAGGATAAAATTGAATTTAATAGCAAATAAATGTCGCAATTCTTATTTTGCGACATATAGAGCCTAAATTTTAGTGTAGTAGTGTAGTCTCACAGAAAACTAGCGTAAAATAGCAGCTTAACGCTGCTGTGTTTCGTATGGTGAGTGTAGAGAACCGCAGACCCTATTTGCTGGCAAAGAGGCATTCCATCTTAGTCCTCACGGGTGACAACGCATCTGCATCTTGAGTCTTTATTGAGGATAGATGTAGATGTCTATGGGTCACAGTAACCACTTACCATCAGGTGGACTGTGTGATCGTTTGTCTCCCGATCCTATAAAAAAAAAGTGTAATAAATCAAAAGAATATATTATTTAAGTTACTCAACTGCCTTGCAATAGTGCCATCTACATCATTTTAAAGGTAGTCATTTTATAGAACGAAAATTGATTAACTCTCAAGGTGATACGTAAACTAGACGGTAGCTGGCCTAAGAACGACTAAATTAATATAATATTCGAGCTAATTCTCTCGTAGGCTAAACACTAAGCGTGTCTACTATATTTGCTTTAGTTGAAATGCTTGACAAGCGGGTCGGCAACCACACTTGTATATTAGAGAGATGCAGCGTATCCTGCTGTCCATATACTGAAGCAGTTCAAACCGTTTCCAGCAGATGTAAAATATCAACACCAGCAATCCAATCTGACCGCTAACGATTACCAGGTAATAATAATAATGTCTTCTAGACCGAATTTCGGTCACGGTGATCCGTCTCAAGGGAGACTAGCCATCTACACTCTCTATTCCCTCACTCTCAAAGTCCGTGATGATAATCCGACACGATGCGACGGAAGAGATCAGGCGCAGGACCAACGGCTTTACTTGTTTCCGAGGCCCAAAGACAAAACTGATTTTGTCCAACCCGGGATTCAAAGACCCACGGTGACAGTATTATTGAAGCGATTTCGGAATTTCCTCACTATGAAAGAAGTGTAAGAAGAGACAAGAGTAATAATGCGTACATACATAATTTTTTTTTAAATACTTACAGAACAAGAACGTGCATGTGCAAGATGATCCAGGTCCTCTTGTGTCAGCTCTTCTACTAAGGAGCGGTAGTTCTCTAGCAGTTGCCGACCATGCTGCAAAATATATTTGGGTCAGCTTTGAAGAGTTTGATATTTCTCAAAATGTACCTCCAGTATTATACAAATACATTTTATTATAATTTCATAAATTTTAAACTTAATTAATATTATTGAGGGATAAGTAATTATGACTTTTATTTTTAATGC
This sequence comes from Parnassius mnemosyne, assembly GCA_963668995.1. Lineage (NCBI taxonomy): Eukaryota > Metazoa > Arthropoda > Insecta > Lepidoptera > Papilionidae > Parnassius > Parnassius mnemosyne. Next base: position 68,798,433 of record CAVLGL010000082.1, on the reverse strand, counting down.
CACTTTTAAGAAATTATAACACAAAATATTAGAACTTGTGAGAAATGCAGGAAGTTGATGGATGCAGGTGGCTCTGGACGGTGCATAGTGATATACCTTCGGGTAGGCCAATATTTAGCAGTGGACTTGTGATGGATCATTACACAGTCACGATGAAATGCAAAGAAATTAAAGTAGAAAATTCAAATTATATTATATGTATAATGATTTATTAAGAATGGTATAAGCTGTGTGATAAGATAAAGGTTTGGTTTGCAAAATGTTGTTACCAGGATAAAGAAATGAATACATCGGTCGTTTGGACACGTAGAAAGAATGAATGAGGAAAGAGTGACAAAGCATATTTATGCTGCCGAAGTGAGTGATATTTGGCAATGGACGACTTTGACGGAAGTTTTTTAGGTGAAATTTGCGATATTTTGAAGATGGGCCAAATAAAGAGTACCCTTAACTAACGAGCATGAATGCATAGATGAAAAGAGGTGTGTCAAAATTGTGCCAAATAAGTATTTAGTCTCTGCCTATACCTCTCTATGCCAGGCGTGAGAGATTATCTACTATATATACTAATACATAAGTATATACTTATGTATGCATGTGCATATATTCATACATAAGTATGTAAGCTTTTGACCGTGAACGGTGGTGTAAGAATATCCACTACCCCATATCGACCCGTGAGTAACGTAAGAGACGACACAACTCGGAGACAAACTCGGAGATGGGCAGCAGCGTTTTTTTTTTCATAACAATTAAATAAAAAACTACGGTTGCGATCTTGCCCACCATGCGTGGCAACTATGCCAATTGTCCCACGTGAGAGGCAATCCTCATTCAGCAGTGGACTATAATAGGTTATAATGGTATGTACATACTCGTATGTCATATACTCAATTAGCCGGCGGTAGAGGTATCATAATTTTAAGGTATGTTAAGTTGTTTTACCCATGTAGTCAAATATTAATTTATTCAATAATATCAATAATTACGCGAGCAGAGCTTTTTTGTGCTCAACATTACAAAAAAAAAACTACAAAACATTAAGAGATGAACTTGAATATAATTGTTCATATTTATGTATAGACGTGTTATTCTATATTTTTGAAAAAAAAAATTAAAAAAAAAAGTAAGACAAGCAAGCACACAGTCCTGATGGTAAGTCGATGATGTGGTCTATAGACCGTAAATGTACATCTATTCTCGATTAAGAATCAATATGCAGATGCGTTGTCACCCGTGAGGACTAAGATGAAATGCCTCGTTTCCAGTAAAAAGGGTCTCCAGTAATACATTCACCGTACGAAACACAGCTGCTATTTTATGCTGGTATTCACAGATGAGAGCGTGGTTCTTCCCCGGTCGAGCCGACCCATTCTTCATTCAGCGTAGCTCTACCATGAAATTATTTGTCTTACTTTCGTTAATGATAGTCTCTTCCTCCATCTCGTAAATGACGGTTTCTTTTTTTCATAAATGATGGTAAGAACTTCTTACCTTCGCTATCCGCATGGCAGTCAGCCATCTCTCCAATGTACCCTGATCGTCAGCACAAAGGAACTTGATGAACTTAACACTCTTCGGCTGCTGCAGTCTTGGATGCTTGATCGCGAAGCAGTACTCTGTGGGTGACTTATACTTCTTTTTCCAGTTCAACCCTATGTACACCTCGTTAGTGTCGAAAGTTGCCAAGCAAACCAACTCCTTCAGTGTCTTCACTTTATCTTTCGGTGAATAGTACAGTCCTAATGTATGGACAAAACAATAATGTTATACGAATAATTCATTGTTGTAAGTAGGTATATATATAATATTCTAGAACTCGCAAATATCGCTCAGCTGTAAATTGTGTGGCCACACTTCGCTCAGCACATTCACTATCAACGGGTAGAATTTAAATGAATCAAGAAATATATAGGACTGGGGTCCCACAAGGCTCAGTCCTATCCCCGCTCCTTTTCATATTCTACACGAGTGTCATCCCGAGGAACCCAGTAGTTAATAATAATATTTAAATAATTTTAAACTACCCTCATCAAGTAAGCTATACAATAACATAGTTAATAATTATTTCGCAAGCTTTCTACTAACCGGATGGCCGAAGCACGAATCTATATTTCTTCCACTCTTTCTTTGTGTCGCTCTTTAAGTAAAGGGGGCCTTCCATCTGGGGGACGGGGTGTCCGGAGACAGAGGGAACTGAAGAGGTTCCGCCACTCTGTCCAAAGAACTCTTCTAGGATCACCTGTCTTGAGTGTTCGTCGTGTTCACTGGACCAACCTGGAAAAATACATGGACTCGTTGATGAGAGCTAATAATTTACCGCTCACCAGATGTCGCTAGTTGGGACTGAGTTGAAGTTATCTGTTTAACAGTGTCAACAAAAAGTCCCGCTAGGTTTGGATGAATGTGGAACCAGCGATAAAGCTTAAATGACTTTCAACAAGTGTTCTTGTAATCTACGTCAAATAAAAATGATTCTTGTGTCATTATAAGTAAAAAGTTGAGTTTCAAATAAAAGTTTCTTGGTTATACACAAAACAATGATTCAGTAGTTGCTCTTTAATTTTTTCAAATTTTAACTCTCTTTTCGATTAATTTACATAAAAGTGTATCCATAGTCTGGTTTACTATTTTTAATCTAATTGATATCAAATATAACTAATATTTCATAAACATTTAACTTTAAAATGTTCTAACAATTTAGCTTAAGTGGTGCCGCCCTAGTGGCAGAAAAAGTTATAGATGCCTCCATTAAAATGAAAGAAATGAGCTGGACTTAATCATCAGATTACCTGACTACTGCATAGGGGGTCTTGGTTTCAAATAAGAGCCAGTGCCAAAGTTTATGTAAAAACATACATTGCTAGTTCTAGACTCTCAGACTAACAATTTTAAACTGTATAGAAAGGGTTATAATATCAAGGAATACATGAATGAAAATAACTCTTGGGAATAAGGTCATCGCCATCATGCTGGTTCTATGAATATTCATTTAAGAATTGCATAAACCAAATTATTGTAAGTGAAATATGTTTAAAAAAAAGCGCCGCTTGGTTTCTTGCTGGTTCTTCCCCGCACAGAGGTATTTTCCGAACCACTGGTAAATAAAGAATGACTTTTGAATAAAAAATCAATCTATTCTATTCCATTCTCATGTAACTGGTATGGACCATAATTAATTTCGTTGTGTTTTTTAAATGTATCAAATTACTTCTGCGGGAGAGACCCTCCAGCAGATTTTTATGGGATAATGAAGATATACCGTGTAGTGGCGGTGCAAGAATATCCACCACCCCATATCAACCCATGGGTGTCGTAAAAAACGACAGAGGGGAACAAATCAGGAGACGGGCAGCAGCGTCTTCCTTTTTTTTTATAGTATAGGGTGACAAACGAGCACACAGTCCACCTGATGGTAAGTCTTTGCTGTGGCCCATACACATCTACATTTATCCTAAAAAGGGTCTCCGGTTCTCTACACTCACCATACGAAACACAGCAGTGTTAAGCTGCTATTTGACGCTGGTATTCTGTGAGAGCGTGGTCCTTCCCCGGTCGAGCCGACCCATTCGTGCTACAAATATACTACTAATATAGCTGCAGCATGGCTCTACCACGTAATCCTAATAACAACAAAAAATTAAAAAACTGCGGTTGCCAAGCCGCATGACGAGTGTGGCAACTGTGGCAAATATCCCCCTCCCTCTATTAAGCAATCTATAGGGAAGTCCTGTGTTCGGCAGTGGACTTTAATAGTTTGTAATGGTAAAGCTATTCTTGAACATGAATAAATTGTTCAGCATACCTCTATCATCCTCGGTCAACAGGAACTTCTCTGGTGTTTGGAACAGAGATATCTTCTCTGGTCTCTCTGCAAATAGGATCCTGTTCTTGGACTCCCGAGTCCACAGCATCAGGTTGTCCACCAGTAATTCATGGTCCTCGTATATTCGTTCTGAAATAAATGGTACAATGTTAAATTGGTGAAAATTTAAGATATTTAAATCGTTAGTCCACCTGATTCTAAAGTTTCAAGCATTCAAAAAATGGCAAAATCGTTAAGATAAAGGAAAAAGTACAAATCGACTCTATATCAAGAAATTAAATTATTTTTAATTTCTTCTGAAGCCGGCGTTAAGACGTAGTAGTTGGGAGATTTAAAGCTCCCACTTTTTTTTACGTTATTTAAAACGTCAAAATTTTTACCCTTTGGGTTGTAGAAAGGAATATCACAAAATCAAGGTCATAACTAGAATGTTGTCTAGTTACATTAAAATATTAAGTTTTTTTTTACACCCTTGGGGACGAAATCTTCAAATTTATATGGGACCACTCCTGAATTATAGCTTATTTAATTAAAAAAGAATAATTTGAATCACTTCAGCTGTTACCGAGAAATCGGTGAACATACTTAAAAAATTGCGGGTCGAATATACAACCGCGTTTTTTTGAACACGGTTAATAAATCTTAACTGAAAATAAAATTGAGACAAAAAATAACAAAACCAAAACTCCATTTTGAAAATAGTAATCATGGCGTACACGTGCGTTGAAGTATAACACAACTAACAATGGCCTACGCCCTGCGTAAGCTGATTACCACTGATTATCAGCACAGCACAGTTCCTAATCTGATTTGTGCATTAAGATTTAGACAATGATATTATAGTAAGATTCTTAAACGGTAATGTGATTATTTTGATAATTATAAAGCTCCATTACGTTTATACATACATACATGTACATACACGTCAAACTAATAATTTTACAGTTTTAGAAAACTCAAACAACATGCGTTGATCGTGAGCTGAGATGATCCTAGTGAGAATAAATGATTATGATTGCATTTATTTAGAGTTGTGAAGTAGAGAAATCCGCCTGATGCAGAACATATTTTTTTTTAAATTTTCAAACATCACAGACAATTTTCAAACATTACAAACATCACATTTCAAACAACAGATATCTATACTGTCTTCCTCTACATGGTCTGAGTATCTAATACAGAAATAGGTGTGTAATACAAAAATACAGTGGAATGTCGATTTTTTTTTTAATAGGGTGACAAATGAGCACACAGTCTAATGGTAAGTGGTTGCTGTGGCCCATAGACATCTACATCTATGTCCGTTTGCGAATCAAAATGCATATGCGTTGCCTGCCGTGAGGACTATAATGGAATGCCTCTTTTCCAGCAAAAGGGGTCTCCGGTTCTCTATACTCACTGTACGAAACACAGTATTATCTTCTTTAATAGTAGCGTTAAGCTGCCATTTTACGCTGGTATTCTGTGAGAGCGTGGTCCGTCCCCGGTCGAGCCGCCCATACATGCTACAACTATATTACTATTACAGCTGCAGCGTGGCTCTACTACGTATATTCGTACCTCGTTAAATTGTAATCCTTAGTAAGACGAAAAAAAGGTATTACAAGTATATATTTATACTTTATAACTGGAATTTCAAATAGCAGACTACGTAAGTCAAAGTCATTAAAATATAATAATGGCTTAGTTGGACTTCCCCGAACTTCTGTGTACCTTGTGTTTGTTTATGTTTGGGAAACAAATATCAGAATTATTTTTAAGTCGAAAACTCATTAATTCGAAATTAGCATTTCCCATGAAATTCGAGTTATCGAGATTCGACTGTACTTCATTCAAAGTTTAAAAGTAATGTCTTGCAAACTATAACTCACCCATATGCAAATCCGGCAAATGTTCGACAATGGCCCACTTCGGCTCCATAGTAACATGGTTCTTGTCAGCCAGGAGACGGGTCACATAGCCACAGCTCATCTTTTCGTCAACCAGGAGGCTTTTGGATGAGCCATCCGTGGAGAAAGCCTTGATAAACAGTTTCTTCACGTTGGCTTCCCGCATCCGCTCCAGCGCTAGCTTGATCTTGTCAGCTTTCTGTTGAAAAATCGCGTCCTGGAATGAAGGCTCCTCAATAAAGGTTGTATTCCTTATACAAAAGAATAAAAAGAACAGACTTGAGATATTCTGTACCAGTCAACCCATGGAGTGGTGAGTATTAGACGTAGGTGTAGCAAACTAATAATTTTACAATTTTAGAAACCTCAAACAACATGCGTTGATTGTGAGCTGTGATGATCCTAGTGAGAATAAAAGATTATAAATGCATTTATTTAGAGTTGTGAAGTAGAGGAGTCCGCCTGATGCTGAACATAATTTTTCTTTAATTTATAAACATCACAGACAATTTTCAAACATTACAAACCCATGGAGTGGTGACTATTTGACGTAGGTGTAGCAATATAGAATAAAAAACAAAATAAAATTGTAATTAACTACATGATATATTATAACAATAAACGCACTAATCTGCAATTCCCCTGGTGTTGCAGTTGTTCATGGGCGGCGATAGTCACTTACCATCAGGTGAGCCGCATGCTCGTTTGTCACCTGCGTTGCAACGTAGCGGCGTTGTCATCCCTGAGGACTAAGATGGAATGCCTCGATTCCAGTAAAAAGGATCTCTGGTTCTCTCAGACTCACCCCTGCGATTTCACTCTAGTTTTCTGTGAGAGCGTGGTCCTTCACCGGTCGAGCCGACCCATGCTACAGCGTGGCTCTACCACGTAAAAAGGGGCAAGGTGTTTTACATCTAATCGTAAGTTGGTCATTTACCATCAAATGTCTTTATTGGTTCATAAGTTTTGGTGTTCATTAACAAAACCCAGTTACCTTTTGGTTTTGATGAAGGTTCAACTTCAAGGCTTTGCATTTGGCACTAGCGCTGCTCGACGCCGAAGATTCACTGGACAGCATGGACACCTGAAAAAAAATCATGTGATTAAATGGGAAATAGGTTAGCCTAATGATTTCTTATGTCAATGCGAAAACTAATTGAAACTAAGTTTTATGGATTATATCGCATATACAGTCGACTCTCGTTAATTCAAACCTACGATAATTCGAACCTATCTATAATTCAAAGTTATCACGAGTTCCCTATAAAATCTCTTTATATTTCGAACTAAATCAATACATTTTTATGCACTTTGTAATTCGAACGAAAATATCATTGCTACGTAACAAAACGAAACTTTAATTCGAACTCGTCTGCGTCAAACACTCGACAATTCAAAGTTGCAGAAGGAAAGGCGCTTTTTCACAATTTGCTTTAAAGCAAACTAGTATAACAAAGTTCTTTCGAAAGATTAATTAATTCACATTATGAATATGTATACGAATGTACCTGTAAACTATTGTCATTGTTAAATAATAGCAGTTAATAAATAATAATTGATTAACACATAATCATTCGAAGTTTTATTTATTTTCTCTCAAAAATTTATAAAACTCAAAAATTTTTTCTCGACAACTCGATAATTCGTAATATTTTAAGAGTTCCGAATTAACGAGAGTCGGCTGTACCAACTTATTTTGTATCAACAAATTGTGACGTTTCGAGTGTTTTAGAGCATCACACATTAACTTGCTTTTGTATAACTAAATTTTTCGACTTAAAATAGTTTAATATAATATATCTACCCCCTCATAGGAGGTATATCATAGGGGGTGCATTATTGCATGAGGGGGTGTTGGTTCCGACACTCATGTACGGAAGTGAAAGTTGGGTATGGCAGAAGAAACATGAAAGCAGAATAAATGCAGTTGAGATGAGAGCGTTAAGAAGTATGATAGGAGTTAAACTGAGTGACAGGATAAGAAATAGCGAGATAAGGAAACGTTGTGGTCTGAAAGAAGATGTAGTGACAAAAATTGAGAAAGGTATGCTGAGATGGTTTGGCCATGTCGAGAGAATGAATGAAGAACGATTGACGAAAAAAGTGTATAAGGCGAGTGTGAATGAAAGTGTTGGAAGGGCGGACATTTCTAGACCAAATCAGTGACGTCTTGAAAAAAGGCCAGCTCAAGAGTACCCTAAACCGTAGAGCATGTATGAAGGGAATAATGAAAGTGGACGAAGCAAAACAAGTATGTAAGGATCGTAGCAAGTGGAAAGAAGTGGTCTCTGCCTACCCCTACGGGAAAGAGGTGTGATTATATGTATGTATGTATGTATAATATATCTGTACATTATATTATATACAAGATATATTTTAAGTGTCCGTCTATATTATCGAAATAACTGCCTTTTATTGAGTTCAAAGGTGAAGGAAAATATCTTGAGGAATTATCAATATTGTAAGGACATAATAGTTCGCAAACACCAGAGCATGTACTCGTTCCGCCATAACTCTCTGGGAATGTACCTCCGCCCGGCATTGGACCCCGAGTGCGTATGCTTTTACTTTTATTTAAACTTGACATTACATAATTCGATTATGATTATGTAATGCCGGTGTATAAATATCCACTACCCCATATCGTTCCTTGGAAGAGTCAGAGGAAAACAAACCTGGAGATGGGCAGCAGCGTCTTCCTAATAAAAACTAAGAAATACAAAAATACGGTTGTCAAAGCGCCTGCCAAGTGTCTTAACTAAGGCAAATATTTTCCTTATAAGGCAATCTACAGGGAGGCCTATGTTCAGCAGTAGAATTTGATTATGAATGAATGAATTATTACGTGATCGAATGTAGGCGAATTTTATTCGTGGTAGAGCCATGCTGCAGCTATACTATAGTTGTAGCACAATATAGATTTCAACTGGGTTTTCTAAGTTCTATTTCTTATACACTTGGTCATTTAATATAAAGTCATTAAAGTTTTAAGAAACAATGATTTTTTATTAGCACTACGTGTTCAGTGATGTGTGTTTTCTTTGTTAATATATCAAGCAACGCGGACGGTTCTCACGGGTGACAACGCATCTGCATTTTGATTCGTAATCGAGGATAGATGTAGATGTCTATGGACCGCAGCATCTATTTACCATCAGGTGGACTGTGTGCTCGTTTGTCACCCTTATTCTATAAAATAAACTTAAAAAAAAAAAAGAATATATTAAATCTATTTAATGTTATTGTTTTCCTTTACAGCCGAGGGCGTGGTAATTTACATTTGAAGATGTAATTAACAACTTGAGTGGTGCGATCCGCGCCGTGCTCCCACGCGATTTGTTTACGTTCAAACAAAATTAAACCAAACACCCCATCTCTGAGCTCTAAACTTTATTTTCAATTTAGTTTTATTTATTGCAAGAATGTAGTACATAATATAATGATGTTATTAGTTATTAATAAAGAGCTTACATTCGACCACGATGATTGGAGTGCAATATCTTTACTTGTATACTAAGCTATTATTATCATTACAATTTAATGAATTAAATAAATAAAGCATGCTCCGAAAAATTAATCACATATTTGCATTTATTTATTAACCGTGTAGTGGCGGTATAAGAATATCCACTACCAGGTATCGTCACGTGGGTGTCGTAAGGACGACAAAGGGAAACACTAAAATAGAAGATGTTCAGTAGCATCTTCTTGATAATAACTTAAAATATTAAAAAGTGCGGTTGCCAACCTGTGTATATAAGGCAATATATGAATGCAGAATATGATAGTGGCTTATCTTCAGCAGTGGACTTTAATAGGCTGTGTAACGGCTCAGCAAATATAATAAAAGAAAAAGCTTTCAAAACCACAGACAGATATTTGTTATATAGATTGTGTTGCTTACAGTATCGCTAAAGGCTGAGTCATTGTCGGGCGAATCGGTACGGGCGATAGCGGGGGTGCCCTCGCTGCACTCCTTGCTGCACTCCGCCCTTTGAGGGCAGCCCTCGCCGCCCTCGCCCCTCTCCTTCGACACCGACGTGTATTCTGGATAGGGGAGAAAATTTAAATTATTAATGACAAGGGTGGAAGTTTACCTTGTTTTAGCATATTAAATATTAATGTTAATAAGGGTTATCATGCATTGAAGCACTGGAAAATATGTGCGTTATACGTGGTAGAGCCATGCTGCTGTTATATTAATAGCGTAGTTGTAGCACGAATGGGTCGGCTCGACCGGGGAAGGACCACGCTCTCACAGAATACCAGCGTAAATAGCAGCTTAACACTGCTGTGTTTCGTATGGTGAGTGTAGAGAACCGGAGACCCTTTTTACTGGAACAGAGGCATTCCATCTTAGTCCTCACGGCTGACAACGCATCTGCATTTTAATTCGCAAACGATGATAGATGTAGATGTCTATGGGCCACGGCAACCACTTACAATCAGGTGGACTGTGTGCTCGTTTGTCATCCTTATTATATAAAAAAGTGTATATGTAGGGGTGCAGTGCTGGTGTATATCCACTCCCCCTATTTGGTTTTGTGGATGTTGTAAGAGGCGACCGGGGGAAACTAAACCAGGAGATGAGCAGCAGCGTCTTCCTGATAACAACTCCAAATAAAATAAAAAACTGCGGTTGCCAACGCGAATGCCAGTGGCAAATATGGCAAAATCCTCCATATGAGACAATCCAAGGGGGACCTATTAGCAAGAAGTTTGATAAACTATATATATATCCATACGTGGTAGAGCCATGCTGCAGCTATATTAGCAGTATATTTATAGCACGAATGGGTCGGCTCCGGGGAAGGACCGGGGAAGCACCACGCTCTCACAGAATACCAGCGTAAAATAGAGCGTTAAGCCGCTGTGTTTCGTATTGTGAGTGTAGAGAACCAGAGACCCTTTTTACTGGAAAGGAGGCATTCCATCTTAGTTCTCACCGGTGATAACGCATTTGCATATTGATTCGTAATCGATGATAGATGTAGATGTCTATGGGCCACAGCAACCACTTACCATCAGGTGGACTGTGTGCTCGTTTGTCAACCTTATCCTATAAAAATATAATAAGGGATAACACCAGGTAACCTTTTGTACCAAGGAGTCTCTATCTGGTTAGGTAGCACCCTCATGTCAATTAACTAACTGATATATCTGTCCACCAAATATCAGAGCTTGCACAACTGTATTCCGGGCCGAGGGACAGCAGTTGTCAAGAATTTGGCAGTATTTCACTCGCAGCCTCGAAAAGCACGTAAAGCAGTTAGTAGTAAGTGGTAGTAATAGCGCTTAGTGATGAGACTCGAGCCATGTTTCACTCGAGTCACTCGAGTAGTTTTTATTTTACTCGCACTCGAGTAATATTTATGACAACTCGGATTACGAGTGACTCCAGTCAACACGAACGACTCGGTCCACTATAGTGGCCTGTACCGACTCGAGTGAGAAATTCAAGTTAAAACATTTCTAGCTGATATATCTTCCATTTGAAATTAAGTACAAATTTGTTTGAGTGAGTTGTGTGTATTTAGTAATATGTTTACTTAAGACTGTTTGCTATTAGTACGTGCTCAAAATGAGTAAGAGTTCCAAAAAAGCAATAGTGTGATCGTTTTACGACAAAAATATAGAACAAAAACAGTTATTTGTAACTTGTGCAAGAAGTTACAAATAATTATATTGAATACTACCAACTTGATTTCTCACAATATGAAGAATAAACATCCGATTCAGTACAAGAATAATATGCAAAAATAAATAAGAATATTAAGGGTGAGTCAAGTTCATCTCAGGCGTGTTCTTCAACTAATGAAGCAGAGAGTTTGCTGATTCTATTCTACATTAAAGAAACGGCGTTTTCAGCAACTACAGCTTGCAAGGCCTAATGCATCGCTTATTAAGAAGAAACAAAAAAGTATCTAGCTTTAATTGATTTGTGAAAACTTTAGTTTTTGACAGGCTAGTAAAAAGTCGACTGAAAAAAAGTCACTCGAGTTTTATCTTTATTCGAGTGGCACTCGAGTGACTAGGTTACTGGCGAGTGACTCGAGTGAAAAAATGTCACTCGAGTCCCATCACTAATAGCGCTTGATCTCTCCACCGGTCGTGTCGGTTTGCCGTCCCAGCGGACTATGAGAGTAAGCGATAGGAGTAATATAGTGAGTGCACCTGTGCTCGTACACGCATTCATGCACTAATCTAATCCAATCTAATCCTGTCCTGCGCATTGATCAAATTTCGTGTTAGAGCGACGCTGCAGCTATGCTAGCTATACATGCTGCTGCAGCACGAATAAAGTAGGGCCGCGCTATCACAGAATACCAACGTGATACAGCGAAATAATACTGCTGTGTTTCGTAAAATTTAGAACCCTTTTTACTGGTAACAAGGCATTCCCATCTTAGTCCTTAGAGTTAGTAAAGCATCTGCACCTTCATTCGTATCGATTATAGATATAGATCTCTATGCGCCACAGCATTCACTTACCATCAGGTGGACTGTGTGCTCGTTTGTCACCGTTATTCTATAAAAAAAACCGAAGGTATATTTAGTTCGATTTTTAATGTAAGTACAAGATCTTGACGAGTCTCTGGTCACAGCATAGGTGTAATTTACATTAATAAGATTTACATAATACAACAGATTCTCTTGACCGATTTTATTCACGGCCGTATCTCGTATTCCCTAGCATACACACAAGCAATCGATCACCTTCCAATATATTAAATTTCACTTATATCAAACATTTATGAGTTCGAGACATCTAATATAGTGTCAGAGGCAATCGGTTTATTATTTCTTTGTTATTGTTGTACATTAACATAATATTAGGATTTTCTCCTGTACCGTGGAGGCAGTTTACATACATAAATTGCACAAGGGCAAACAGTTAAAACCGGAATAATTATTAATAGGCTTCGGGCTTATTAATAACTAGCTGCTCCCCGCGACTTCGTTCGCGTGTTAGGGTTTTTATGTTTCTGCGCGGAACCCTGATTCTTTTTCTAAAATAAAAGTAGCCTAAGTTACTCTTTATGAAATCAGCTATCTGCCAGTGAAAGTCCCGTCAAAATCGGTCCAGCCGTTTCGGAGATTACCCGGAACAAACAGACAGACAGACAGACAGACAGACAGACAGACAAAAATTTTAAAAATTGTATTTTAGTTATAGGTATCGTATTTACTTTCATATGTATTTAGTAAAAAACTGTAATATTGACATTACAAACAGACACTTCAATTTTATTTATTTGTATAGATGTATAGATTATACCGGTTCCGTGCAGGATTCGAACACTCGGCCCTCAGCGCTGCACATCATTCAAACAGAATTTTTTTTTCAATATAGATTATAAATAATACTTATTGAAAGTCACTCTTTTCTTTAATTACCACTTGTTCGGAAAAAAACTCTGTCCTGGGAAGAACCAGCAAGAAACCCAGTGGAACTTTTAAAAAAAATAACAGCTTACAATCATGTATATTACACAATTAGCAACAAAAAACAAATTAGAAATAGCTTGGTAGCGATCACCTCATTGCTAAACCACTGCCTCGTTGTCGTCAAAAGGTACAATCAATACGGGATATTCTCAACAACCAACCCGTCTGTTAAAACCACGGAACACAATCAGATAAAGTGGAACGGACAAATTTTGAGACAAAAAACCTAGTTATTTTTTTTTATAATATGAGTGACAAACGAGCACACATTCCACCTGGTAAATGGATGCTATGGCCTATAGACATCTACATTTATCCCCAATGAAAAATCAAAATGCAGATGCGTTTTCATGCCTGTAAACTAAGTTAGAATGCTTCCTTTCGAGTAAAAAGGGTCTCAGGTTTTCTACACTCACCATACGAAACACAGCAGTATTAAGTAGCTATTTTACGCTGGTATTCTGTAAGAGCGTGGTCCTTTCCCAGTGGTGTCGACCAATTCGTGCTACAACCATAATACGTGGTTTAGATGTGGTAGAACATCGCTCTCATAGAATACCAGTGTAAAATAGCAGCTTAATACTGCTGTGTTTTGTATGATGAGTGTAGAGAACCGGAGACTCGTTTTACTGGAAACGAGGCATTCCATCTTAGTCCTCAGGGGTGACAACGCATCTGTATTTTGATTCTTAATCGAGGTTAACGTAGATGTCTTTGGGCTACAGCATCCACTTACCATCAGGTGGAGTGTGCGCTTGTTTGTCACCCTTATTCTATAAAAAAATATATATATAGCTGCAGGATGCCTACTACATACAAAAGTTATCTCTGAACATTTATAGAAAGATTATGTATTATGTTATATTTTAAAACCCTACCAGTTTAGCGTAGCCATTAATAATAATTCCGATGTTAGAAAAGTCTATTGCAAAAAAGAAACTTCCCTTAATATACCAGTAATAGAGCTTAAAGTAGGTACTAACACAGCAGCAGTACCTACTTTAATGTATGGTAGTGAAAGTTGGGTGTGGCAGAAGAAGCACGAGAGTAGAATAAATGCTGTAGAAATGCGGTCATTAAGGAGTATGTTAGGGATGAATCTGAATGACAAAGTGAGAAATTGTTTAATAAGAGAAGAGTGGTTTGCAAGATGATGTTGTGACCAGAATTAAGAAAGGAATGCTTCGGTGGTTTGGTCATGTTGAAAGAATGAATGAGGAAAGAGTGACAAAGCAAATTTATGTTGCAGAGGTGAACGGCAGAGTCGGGAAGGGTCGCCCTAGGCGAAAGTTTATCGACCAAATTGGCGATATGTTGAAAATGGGCCAAATCAAGAGTACCTTTAACCGACGAGCGTGTATGCGTAGGTATATGGATGTGGAGGAAGCGAGAGAGGTGTGTCAGGATCGTGCCAAATGGAAGTCCATAGTCTCTGCCTACCCCTCCGGGTGACAGGCGTGAGTGTTTATGTTATTGTTATGTAATAGAGCTTAGACGCCACACAAGTTACTGAGCACTCTCTGTCGTCACTGTCTTAATTTTTTTGTATATTATTTGTAGATGTATTGCTTGTGTATATGCATCTACTACAGTATTATATGGCGTATTTTATGTAGATTTTTATTTTAAAATCTGTAGACCAGGGGTTTTCAAAGTGGGGAGGGGGGGGGCTCACCTGAGGGGGGGGGGCAGAGACCTGCAAAGGACGAGCTGCGAGCTAGCTGCGTAGTTAGAGACCTTACGTGCAAGAAACGTCCGTAGGTGGGTGTAGTGTATGTACACCGAAAGATTGGTGTAACAATTTTTTTCTAGCCAAATATTTTACATTTTATGCCAAAATAGCAGAGGAAGCACTTCTCAATGAAGCACTTCAATCGTATTTACCCCTTTCCTGTACATATTTGTGCGAAAGGAGATTTTTTTGCTGTTGTAGCAATAAAAACCAAGTCCAGAAATAAACTTACTCGTAACATCGATAGTGCTTTGCGTTGTGCGATTTCTGTGGTTAAGCCGTGAATCGGAAACTTCGTTAAAACCATGCAAGCTCATTCATTTATATTCGATTAAATAAGAAGTAGGTATTATATAATTAAGTAGTTTTTGTATGATATTATGTATCTTTTTAGCATTAAAAATTTGATGTTATTGAACGCAACTATTTTTTTTTTCTAGCCTGATAGTAATCTAAAATTATCTGAGCAAGTTGCGGGCGCTGATAATTTTTTTTTTAGTAGAAAGAGGGCGCGTCCGAAATAAGTTAGGGAACCACTGCTGTGGATCATACATGTATATTATTTAACACTCATATGTATGTACTTTATTGTTTTATCTCATTATATAAAATAAACTATTTTTAACGTACACCTACACTGCATATTGCACACATCTAACACGAAGCGGGGATGCAGTGCTCTGTTGTCACTAAGTACACCAATAGCACGAGGGGATTTCAATTAATACTTCTGACGTACATAAGTAGTTACAAGATTATTTATTTCGATTATTATTAAAAAAAAAGTTAATTGAAAATAATTTCACTTGGACGTCAGTTGGTCGGTAGGCATGTGAATAAGATATCTTTCGAAAAACTGAACTCATCACTGATTTTTTTTATTAGCTTTGCATTTAAGTTCTTAGGAAGCCTTTTGTATTTCATTATTGTAAACAGTCCTGTTCATTAATAAAAAAAAAAACTATTAATTGTTTGACATTTTTTTTTTCGGTAACAGAATACGAACCACCGGTATCAAGCAGTCAAAAAAATTTCGTGTTAATTAAGCAGAAACAATTTTTTGTAGCTTTTAACGAAATACGTGTTTCGGTAATTAATAAAAGTAAATTGATTATTCAAAACATTACACGAACGTTCGAGGTGTGCACTTTCGGATTTTACAAATTATTTTAAATTTCTGTTCATACAAAATTTGCTTTGGAATAGATCGCTTTTAGCAATAAGGTCGCCCATTCTACAACATATTTAATACACTTTCTTAATTTTTTTCTGAATGTTTTTATGATATACAATAAGTTTATATTTATTTATTTAAATTACCGCCAAAACACTTTTATCTTTTGTTAGACATTTAACAGGGAAATAGGTGTTTCTCGGTAAGAAGATCTATTCATTTATTTCCGGAACAGGCGTATTGTGTTTGAGGGTATAATAGAAAACAATGGGCATTATAATGACTACAAACTGTTCAACAAATCAGTTACCCTCAATACAACTAAAGTTGAAGGAAATTACACGGCGGTGTAAGTTATATTTAACACCCAAAACAACTTGTTTCACGTGAAAATATATCTCTGTAAAGGTAGATAAAAAAATGATATTTTTTAAACGCAATATTTTTTCGTGTAAAAGGCGAAAGAAATTTTAAGGTTCATATACTACAACTATATTTACCGTGTTGTGGCTGTATAAGAATTACTGCATAACGTCCTGTGGGTGTCGAAACAGACGACAGGGAAACAAACCAGAAGATGGGCATTAGCGTGTTTTCTAATCCGCCACGTTATTAACCAGCCGGCCAAGTGAGACAACTATAGCAAATTTCCTCTCTATATGAGACAATCCATGGGGAAACCCATGTTCAGCAGTGGACTTTGATAGGCTGACGAATGAATGATGATATTTATTTTTATAGAATAAGTGTGAGAAACATGCACACAATTCAACAGATGGTACGTGAATGCTGTGGCTCCAAGACATATAAATCTATCCTCAATAAAGAATCCAAATGCAGATGCGTTGTAGTATTGAGCACTAAGATGTAATACTCCGTTAAAAATCATAAAATAACCATTATTTGAATCGCGGTTAATAATATGTTTTATCTCTTTCTAACGCCTGTGTAAGATAAAGATAAAAAATTGTTCTGCCGTTTTCTTTATTATATACGTCTACCCTCAGTACGAGGTTTCCGTTAAAGTATTGAAATCGAATACATATAATTGCATTTGAGTGGACTTAAATAAATATTTAATAATATATTAGAAGGGATCAACGAAAGCCATTTATGCTGTATTACAGTTATGTTCTAAAGGAATAATTGGAAACGTCGATTGGCTCTTCAATACGATGAACGAAGCGGGAGAACGGATGCTCTTAGATCTAGATACTAGACTGCTAGAGTACTAAAGTGTTTGCTTGTAATATTGAAATAACTGGCTTGTATTAAGCTTAGGATGCTACGAGCATGCAAATAACCACATAATTTTTGTTTAATTCTGTCTGTCTGTCTGTTGGGCTAATCTTTAGAACGACTGAACCGATTTTAATGAAACTTCACATCAGATAGAGAGTGAGCCTAAATCCCTCGTGACGTTCTATTTACCACAGCCCTTCCTATTTACAACAGTGGTAAGTATAACCTGGCATCATGAGCATTTTTCAAATATCTTAGACATATCAATATAAATAAACAAACTCACCAGCTGACACCCTGGACAGTTCCTCGTCATATTCGGAGTCTAGAGCACAGAGTTCTCCGAGTATTGCGTCAAGATCTGCATCTTGCGTCTCCTCCAGGTTGGCCATCGAGAAGCGGTACGTGTCAATGCGGGGGGCAACGATCTCGAGCGGCCTCAGCGCCGAAGTTGCGTCATTAGACGAGTTTAGACCCTGAAATGGAAGATCACACCGCCTTTAATAAAATTGAAAATAACGGCGTATAAAGGCCAATCTAATGGTGTACCGTCAGATGTTGCATAATTATCATTACAGCCCTTTACAAGTCCACTGCTAAACATAGGCCTCCCCCAAGGAATGCCAGCAAGCACGGTCCTGAGCGACCTGCATCCATCGACTTCCTGCAAGTGTTACCAGGTCGTCGCTCCATCTAGTGGAGCGCCGCCTTACATTTCGCTTAGTTGTACGAGGCTAACACTCGAGAGCCTTTCTTCCCCATCGGTTGTCGGTTCTTCGAGCTATATGTCCGGCCGATTGCCACTTCACCTTACTAATCCTGTGGGCTATGTCGGTTACTCTGGTTCTACTGCGGATATCCTGAGTTATAGCGGGAAATATTTTTAATTACACATACACATACACACGTATCGATTTTTGAACGATGTTTTTGGTCACATGGTAAATTACCACTCAAAATTATCAATTAATTATCGATGCTGATAAAAAACTAGGGTTTAAAATTTTGTAGTAAGGCTTGTATGCCTTACTACAAAAAAGCCCTCATACAAAATTATACCTCGGGTAAATCTATTTATTTATAGGACATCAGCAGCGCACACATTATAATATTGAAAGTAGGCTAAATCTAGGGACTGATGTGTGCACCCTTATAGGTGACACAGTATTGCAAAGTACTATAAAATTAGGACGAAGCAGTTACATTAGCTAATAAAGAACTACCCGCAAAAAATCTCGAATGTTTGTCTCGTATTCAATTGGGTAGATAACAATGTCATTAATAACTAAGTACCATACAATTACAGCCTCTCAAAAGTGTAATTTTGAACATAGGCCTCCCCCATATACCTCATAGAGGGATTATTTGCAGTTTTTGAAATGAAGTTCTTTATCGCGCGGTATGAATTTTGACGGATGGGGGCGAGAAAAAGTGTAAGATTTGTTCGTCACGATCCCATTTCTACAGTGCGAGGGAGATAGAATAGTATCCATCTCCCTCGCACTTTTTCTTATGTTGCCATGAAAGAATATCATCTATTAGAAAAAATATCGTAAGAAATACGTTGAAATATCGTAACGTTTCATTTTAATAAACGCTAGTAGTTTAATTATTTGTATTTGTTAATCAATAATATAATACGTTAATCAATAATAATTAAAGCACATCGAGTAACTCGATATAAACTTTCATCCTAAATGATAATAAAATTAAATAGCCATACTTAATGTAACTTTATTCTATATTTTACTTAAAAAATATGCCTTTTCTTAAATCTTAACTTAAATCTCACACATAATTTTTAGTATTGTTTTAAATAAAGTAATTGCGTTAATGTTAAAATGTTGTACTCACCTATAATTTAAGTACATATATATAATGTTATACAAAATGTAGCCGAAATGTTTTCATATGTACTTAGTTGGTAAGTCTAAATAAATAAATAAATAAATAAATTATATTACCAAAGGGATTTAATTCCAACCGCGTGTTCAACGACACTCACGCATGTTTTATTTATTATGTTGAGTTGCTCGCATACTGTGAAGTACAGCAAGACTGTTTTTTTTTTTATAGGAGAGGGGGCAAACGAGCATGCGGCTCACCTGATGGTAAGTGACTACCGCCGCCCACGAACAACTGCAACACCAGAGGAATTGAAGATGCTTTGCCGGCCTTTTAAAATGAATAGGCTCTTTTCCTGAAGGTCTCTAAGTGGTATCATATGTGTTCACAGCGAGCGTTTAGCCCCTGACAGTGTAACTGAACGATGAATGGAAGTGAACGTCGAATGTATGGGGTAGTGGGTTCTATTACACGCAACTACATGTAAGATTTGGCGCAATTTTTCAAACGCCAACCACTGTTTAACGCTATAACTACTTTAAATTTCGTAGCACCGGGTTCAATCCTCGGCGGCGCCATATCTAAATGCCTATAATTTTACATTTTAATCATAACTACAGTCGCCTGATCGATATAAGGCGCTCTCTTTACGACAAAATTTCAGGAAATATACAAAATCTGACTTCCGCCAAGTTTAAATAACTATTAAACAAAGATTGGATAAAAAGGGTATACAATCACTGTCACAATCTGATCACTGTGGACAGTTAGTTTCATTACCTTATGTTGTAAATGTACTGTAATAAATGCACGTCGCTTGGAGAAGTTTAGAAGTAACATAGTGAAGAAACTTCCATCGCATTGATACCAAATAATCCAATTTTTTTGTATGGAACATTGTTTATTAGTCTTATTTGCAATGAATTTGATAATATTTTTACTTCTAAAACATTCTCCTTGGAGTCTGAAGGCATTCAGTGAATGTAGGAGTGACAGTAGGAGTCCATAAAACAGACAAAGGTTATATGAACTTTACCTTAAAAGGTCATAATCCTAGCGTCGAATTTAGGGAATATGTAAAAAATATTCAAAAATATTCAAAGGAATATGCTCCACATGTCGTTGCATTTGAGCAACAAAATTAACACGGTTTCTGATAAAATTAAAATGACGTGGAGTTGTAATTAATAGTGGAACTGGTAAGGTCAACTATCGCAATTCAAACTACCGGTTAAGTTTTAACAACAAATTAACTGAATCAGATCAGGACGTGGCAATAGTTTTTGAGAAATATTTTACTGATATTCCGATCTTAACTACTAAGTCACTGAATTCTTCTCCTGCAGACGCCGAATCATTACTTAAACAAAATGTAAATAAATGCGTGTACAAAGAATTTTACATTTCTTCTTTTTTTTATAGAATAATGGTGACAAACGAGCTCACAGTCCACCTGATGGTAAGTGGTTGCTGCGGCCCATAGACATCTACATCTATCTTCGTTTGCGAATTACAATGCAGATGCGTTGTCAGCCGTGAGGACTAAGATGGAATGCCTCGTTTCCAGTAAAAAAAGGTATCCGGTTCTCTACACTTACCATACGAAACACAGCAGCATTAAGCTGCTATTTTACGCTGGTATTCTGTGAGAGCGTGGTCCTTCCCCGATCGAGCCGACCCATTTGTGCTACAACTATACCAGTAATATAGCTGCAGCATGGCTCTATCACGTATATAAAAATATGATTTATTATAGTTCATAAAACATCATCAAAAAATATTATAAAACTATTGATATTAAAAAAAACTGCAGATCTGTACTAATACAAATATATAAAATTGGAGTGTCTGTTTGTAATGTCAAAATTACAGCTTTTTTCTAAATGCAAAATGAAAGTATATACGGTACTGATAACAAAGATGCAATTTTTAAAGTTTTTGTCTGTCTGTTTGTCTGTCCGTCTGTCTGTCTGTCTGTTTGTTCCGGCTTATCTCTGAAATGGCTTGACCGATTTTGATGAGATTTTCACTGGCAAATAGCTGATGTCAAATGGAGTAACTTAGGCTACTTTTATTTTAGAAAAAATAATTATGGTTCCACGCAAAAAAATCAAAACCCCAAATAACACGTGGGCGAAGTCGCGGGGAACAGCTAGTAATAGATATAATCGCACCTCAACTGGCTATTATTTTTAATACTAGTATCGAATATGGCGTGTTTCCTGATTTAATGAAGCATAGTAAGGTAATATAACCTTTATTTAAATCTGGTAGTACATGAGACGCCACGAATTTTAGATCAATTTCTGTACTCCCAACACTTCGTAAAATTTTTGAAAAAATTATTCTTACTCAATTTTTTTTTAATGTAAATAATTTACTACATAAAAATCAATTCGGTTTCACAAGGGGTCGCTCAACAACTGATGCTGGTGTTGAGCTGATTAAATACATTTTCAATGCATTGGAGAATTCACAGGATGCTTTGGGTATATTCTATGACCTGTCTAAAGCCTTCAATTGTGTCCACCATGAAACATTAATCAGGAAACTACAACACTACGGTGTAAGAAGTAATGCTCTTAAATTAATTGTTTCTTATTTATGTAACAGAACGCAAAAAGTTGTCATTAATAGTATAGTCTTCCGGGTCGATAGTACAAATGGGGGTGACTCAAGGCTCAATTCTCAGCCCCTTTCTGTTTCTTGTATATATAATGACTTGCTTTACATAGTAGGGGATAACCATAATATATTATTATTTTCTGATGACACTTCATTAACTTTCAAATTAAAACGAAATAAATAAAAAGAAATTATTACAATATGACGAAGTAATTAATGCTATATCTTCTTAACTTACTAAGTGGTAATTGTTATATATATACCGCAGTACTTCGGAACTTTGATAGCGCGATTTAGGCTTCGGTGCGATTCGCTTATGGCGCGTAGAAAGGGCTACCACAATGTTCTTAACATAATTTTTTGTATCTTGTATTAATCGGAATCAGTAGTATGATAACTTTTTAAAGAAATGAACGTCATTTAGCGCATTCTTAGAATGGTTTATTTACAGCAATGGGTTTATAAAAACAATAAGGTGGCCATATTGGACTGGCCCTCGACCTTAAATCCCTTGCAGCAGACATTACCTTACTACTGTATTCTTTAAAGTCGGGACGAGATTTAATAATTTAAAATTAAAAATTTTCTACAACCGACTTCAATATATATTATTATGGATAACTCAAAAACTATTGGTCAAACCTTGATCAAATTTATATGGGACCATATGAGAAGCACCTGCTTTCAAATAAAAAAAGAATCGTTGAAATCGGTTCACCCAGAAAAAAGTTATGAAGTAACACACATAAAAACATACACAGTCGAATTGAGTACCTACCGCCTCCTTTTTGAAGTCGTTGGAAATTACAGGCTCCCTTGGAGACGATTAAACTGGAGGCTTTGATAATTTCTAAAGCAAAATATAGTGTATTTCATTTTGCGTAATAAGTAAATAATATTCATTTTTAGCTATATTTTTTTAAATAACCTACGGGTGTTGTGGCTGACGTCTAGTATATTTCTGGGAATATCGATTTCGGTTTTCAGCTTGCGACATATATAACTTAATTGACCACTTCTAAATCCAGCCTTGGCAAATGTGCTTTAGATTGTAAAGGTATATGGTTGAAAATAATTACTGACACTATGTTGATGCAACCAATGGCAAGCTTTGTTTTTAATTTATATATTTAGTAAACCAAAATTCAAATTCTCACAAGCATTGAAAAACATTGTTTATAAATATTTCATATTTTAATACACCAAGAATTAAAATTACATCGGGCACAAAAATACTTTTAATAAGTCGTAGGTAGGATATTAAGCCCAAGCCATAAATACGCGTGTCATGAATATAAATGTGTTGTGTAGCCCTTTATGATAAAGAATTAATTATCTGTCCACTTAAAGCAGTCACCATCAACGTATTGTCGTGGCGACGCGACGGAGTGCTGCTCGTGTCGCAGCCTCGCAGCTAATTTTGTATGCATTTTGTACAGCGTCCCGTTTGTGTTTATGGTAAACGAATACTTAATTTTACTTGTTGTTTGTTTGATAATGAATGAATAAAGCTTTCGAACGTTATAATAGTTTCTGATTTAATTATCTAGCAAATTATCTACGTTTATTTACTTACTAGTTTAAAATAAGTTTATAATACTTGAAGTTTGTTGCGCAAGTGCAGTGAGTTATTAAGCTGTCACACGTGATAAAAACTTTTGTTAACTTTTTCAGTTAACTTACATAACGCAATTGAAAACGTGATAACGCCATTTTCGTTTAAAAATGTACAAAGTCGGTTAACTGTAATGTAAATAAACTTGTATTGGGCTACGTACCATCACTGACATATCCAAAGTTTGTTCGATACTCTTGCTCTCTACAGGTGAATTGTTCACGTTCCTGGACCTGCCGCTCGCCAAGCGGAAACTCCTGTTCAGAGTAGAGAGGAATCCGCCGCGGTGCCACTTACTAGATTCGAGACGCACGTCCATCTTTCCGTTTACATCGCACCGAGAGGTGAGTCACCGTCAACCACTAAGTGTGCCATAAGGCCGGTCGAACTGCCTGTCTATCCCCGTGAGTTCGTCATATTCTCACAAAGTAAAACGTTCATTTTAACCGGGAATCCGCTATTCGGTCGCACCGAAGTGGAAGCGGAAACTTGTTAACCTACACGAGTTGAGTTTATCCCACTCGCGGCGTTCGGAGTCTGCGCGGATCACGACCGCGATAATCTGACAAACACTGGCGGATGACCTCGCCCATTCACTTTGTGGATGACAATATTTGCAAAACTTTCGTTTTCACAATCGATATAAGTGTAACAGAACAAAGGAGTCGCGGCGCAAAGTTTCGAAACGGTCACAGCGTGTGCCGTCCCGAGTAAAACTAAACTAAACTGACCTAAAGTTGCTTTACAAAATGAACGGCGCTGGCTGTGAGCGGGATAGAGGCTACGGAGGAGAGGGGCAGTCGAGGGGCGAAGAGAAGTGCGGCAAAGCTGTCCCCGCGGCAAGCGCGCGTTTCGGCGAACGGCGCTTCGCTTCGTTGTAGTGCGCGCGGTCTCTAGTGCAAGAAATATACTACTCTAGTGCCGTGCCGTGCACGTGTAGTTCCGAAAAGATGCAAACTTGATGATTGTGTAATTTTTCTATGAGACGTCTGATCCCTATAACATTTCGCTCCGCCAGCAACTGTATATTTCTATGTACCTACGAAAAAGATTTAATTATATTTATGATTGAGCTTTTACGGTACCTTTCGAAACTAAATATGCATAAGTATTATGCGAGAACAAGGTTTCGATTTGAAACATCGAACACTGTATTTCGCAATGCGATTTTAATAAAACTTGTCATTGAACTTGCTAAAGATTAACTATAGTTTAACCATATGTACTATGCAATGTCAAACTTTCATAAAAACAAATAAAAAAGACATTTTTATGTTAGTTATTAAGTAATTTAAAAAACAAGCGGGTAGTTCTCACAAACAAAAGAAATATGCGCTCGTGATATATTATATTTCCATGTGCACGAAAGCGAATAAATATAGCACATGCGACGCGAAATAATAATAAGTATGCGTCGTTACCCTGTTAAGCGAATATAGCTTTTAAATACGTTCTTACTAGCGAGTTAAGTTCCTCTCAACGAGGTTAGCCTTCGTTCGTGAGTGCGGTACATGATTGGCTCCGCTAACGACAAACAATTCGATTCGACAAACTAGCTAGGTAATATGCCTTAATCGATATGTTCGGTATTTTAATAAAGTGTTCGGAACTATCCTAACAAGTATTATTAATAAAAAGATTTAATAAAGCTGGATAGATTTAAGATCTTGCTGTAATTAAAACGTAAAAAACCGAGAGTGGCACAAGCAACACTGCTTAGATATAATAAAAATAAATACTTATTGACAATTAAAAAAAATATCGATTTATTTTTCCTGCATAGAACAGCAATGAATCTAAAAAAACATTAAATCGAGTATCGACAGAGTTCACTGCCACGCGCCGTTTTTTATTGTCGTATGTATTATGTAAGCTCGAGTGACGACCGTGACCAAGTTTCGAATATTCCATATTTAAAAAGTTACATAATCTTTCATAGATTAATATTAAAATTTGGTTTTATATTGAATGTAAAAGACATGCAACAAACAATAAATCTTACATATACGAGACTCTCATACATATTAAAACTATTCTGGAGTGTTATGAATTACGATGCAACATCAAGAAACTGTTATCTTTACTCATGTGTAGTTATGTTCCCTACTAGGCAAAGGGATATCTTCCTTCTTCCAACGTGTGCGATCCAATGCTTAATTATCACACACATTCCTTTGTATATGAGTCAAGCTCATCTCTACATATTCGAATAGGTAGTTTGCGCTCACGTTACATCTCCGATAGGAACTATTTTGTAGCATAGGTCTCACGAATCGTCTGACATGCAACAGACAACCTATTAAAAAATATAAACATAAAAAATCATAAACTATCACGCCTGTAATCCAGAGGAGTGGGCAGAGACTACGGACTTCCATTTGGCAAGAAACTGGTACACCTCTAGTTTTTTTCATTCATACTCAATACGATACTCTTAATTTTGCCCATCTATGCATACATATAAATATAGCTGAATTGTCCGTCTGTAACATCGAAATAACTGCCTTATATTAAGCTGAAGGGGTTATTTGTATGCCATTAAGGCACGAAGTGGACCTGGTCAAGCCAGGACGGTTCGACAAAAAATGAGATTGACTTCATTATGACGACTATACAACAACTGTTCAGTGATGTCTCAGTGATCGCGAGGGTGAAAACCGGTAACGATCACCGAATAGTGAGAGGCACACTGAACCTAAACGTTAAGTTGGAGAGGTCACGTCTAATGAAGTCAACACTGCGGCCCCCGCGTGCCCTAATCCAGGGTCACGAAACATTTCAGGTCGAGTTACAAAATCGTTTTCAGTGTCTAGAAGATTGCAATGCAGTGGACGACATAAATGATAAGCTTGTGGAAACTGTCGGAGCTAACTTTTGCAAACCCGCCACAGAAGAACACAAAAACTCTCCGATCACACTCTTAATTTCATGGCTGTTAGAGTGTTCGTCTGTCTAATTGTCTGTCCGCCCGGAATGTCTGAAGCGATTGTAATAAAACTTCACTAAAATATAGAGAGAAATGCAGGTAGTAATCTGGGTTATACTTTATCCAAAAAACTTGACGTTATTTATATGAAAAAAAAAAGATATAAGTGGTCTTCGTTTACCCTAAATCAAAATCTCGTAACGACACATTTATAGATGCTACCCAGGCAAGACTTCAATATATTGCCAATTTGGCCGAAAAATGCCGACTATATTTATATATATATTTCATTTCATTTCTCTTTTATTCACTTCTGAAGCATAAATTTGCTTTGTCACTCATTCTTTCTTTATACGTATTCAACACCCCGACACCTCTTTATCCAAGTCACAACAACTTCTTGCAAACCATGCTTTTCTCATAACACACAATTTCTCACTCTTACATTTAGAGTCAGCCCTAACATACTTATTGTGACCGAATTCCAACAGCATTTATTTGACTTTCAACTTGTTTAAATTGAATATCACAATATACATCTATCTATAAAACAAATTAAAAAAAAAATCAAAGGGCCTAATAGAATGTAAACCTACATAACAACAGTACATAATAATTTTATTTTAATATAATCCTTTTAGGATAAGTAGTGACTTAATGTAGGATTAAAAAACTAGTATACTGTTGTATTCGTTTGCTTAGTTACAAGTAAGTCGTATTTTTATACACTGAAAATTTCGGGAGTCAAGGAAGTGACACAACATTACTCTTTAAAAATATATTTATTGCTTTTCGAAGTATTCTCCGCGAAATTTGCCACATTTTTCCATACGATGGAACCAATCATTGAAGCAACCATTCCATTTGGAAGTTGGGGTCTCCAAAATGGCCGTTTTGTAGGCGTCCACAGCTTCTTCAGGTGATGAAAATCTCTGTCCACGCAATTTATTCTTTATTTCAGGGAAAGTATAGAAATCATTAGGGCTTAGGTCGGGGCTGTACGGCGGATGGTCTAATAATTCTATGTTTTCTTGCTCTAAAAACTCTTTAGTTCTGTGTGCGGTGTGAGAACTCGCATTGTCGTGATGGAGGATGCGGCGGTTGCAGTTCTCTTTACGGAGTTCAGAAACGACCTGTGGCAAACAAATGCTAGCATACCATTCTGCATTGACCGTTCTTTGTTCCTCAAGAGGAATAGTCGTAACATGCCCGTTTTTGGAGACAAACATGGCCACCATTTTTTTTGCAACACTCCGTGAACGAACAATTTTTGTTGGCTTTAACTCATTTTCGAACACCCAAACTCGTGACTGGTTTTTTGTTTCGGGTTCGTACGCGTATATCCAGGATTCGTCACCTGATACGATGTTGTATACAGCATTTGAGAATCCTGCGTGGAATCTTTCGAGAGTTCTGACGCACCAAGTAACGCGAGCCGCTTTTTGCTCTTCACAGAGCGAATGCGGTATCCATCGGGAAAACAACTTTTTTACACCTAATTGTTCATGCAAGATTATTTGTATTTGACTCATGCCAATGTCTAAAGTTGCCTGAATTTCGCGGTATGTCACATGTCGATCTTCCTCAATCAGCTTACGCACAGCATCAACGTTTTCTTGGGTGACTGCAGTTTTTGGACGACCGACGTTGAAATTCAGCAAAATTGTGGTTTTGGATGGGGATTCATCACCAAATGCAGAAATCATCCGGTCAACACACTGTTTTTGTGTTAAACTACTTCGAAAGTCATAATAAATCATCGCTCTTGAATTTTCTCGAGTCAATTCCATTTTCTCAACGACTAAACAAGTTTGACAAAACCTTGTGACAAGACCGAGAATCTTTTTTTAAATAAATAAATGATATTCAAATTTAAAAAACCAAGGACTTTTCAATTAAAAAGATTTTAATATGACAGGAACAGTGGAAATATTCCATTCCCGATACTTTTAGTGCAGCCTATGTATTGTATTTATTTTTTAATTTACCTATACTATCTATCGGAATTAACTTAAAAATACTAAAACTTTATATTTTAATTCTAATTAACTTAATTACTTATCTAAGTAAATGTAAATGCTAGTTGTGTCAGGTTATACCCAAAAACCCAAAAGTATTTTGGATTTTCATAAATTTAAAGTCAACATCCAAACAGAGTAGCGAGAGGTAGTTTTCAGTTTGGTTATCTATAGACTAATTTTTTTTTAACAGATACTTGCTATCTAGAGCAAAGGTGATTGACTCGTGGAGTTTATAACGTAATTAAACATTAAACGGAGCGTCTTTCCTTTAGAACGCAGCGATATGTTTAGTAGTGATTAGTTATCAGTATTGAATTCCAGTCTAAAGGAAAACATAAAGACAAGTTGGCACTTTATGTTCGCCTGCTTCCGCTAGTCCACGGGGCTCGTTCCATATGCCGCGTAAGAAAAAAGTACGCAAAAAATTTTCAACAGGTGCTGTGCAGGAACACCTGCGCTATGGCCCAATCCGGCCCAATCCGGACGGACAGATGGACCGATGAGACGAGCGCTGCTGATAACAACCGCAATTCCAATTTAACTCGACGGTGAATTGTTGACATAGTGCCTATTAAATTATGTATTATTTATGATCTCTGATTTAATCTGTCAAACGCCATAAAAGCAGTTTAGAATGCAACACCTGTCACCAAACTTAAAGACACTTAGCATAAGTGTTAGAAATTTATTAATTCAATTTATAAGTGTACTAGCTTTTTACCCGCGGCTTCGCTTGCGTTGGCTTCAATTTAGAAATATCATTACTACTACTCCAATTAAAGTTAAAATTTCATAAATGTAGTACTATTCACGATGAACGTGTGAGTTGATATTCATGAACGGGAGTAGAAATATAGAGAAGAATGGCAGCAGCGTCTTTCTGATTACAGCTCAAAATAAATAAAAAAGCAGTTGGCAACCCGCCTGTCATGTGTAGTAACAACGGATAATATCCAACTTATTTCGTAATCTATGGAAGGAATCGAAATCATGAACGGGAGTAGAAATATATTAACTATGTAGAGGTGGCGAAATAGACACCAATACCTTATTTTGTGTCGTGGGTGTCGTCAGACACGACAGAAGAAAACTGAAACAAGAGATGGGTGGCAGTGGCAGCATCTTCCTGATAACAGTGCAGAGTAATAAAAAGCTGCGTAAGAAACAAAAATCGGTTGTGTAATGAAATTATTTTACGATATAACAAAATTATGAAGAAATAGCAATATCGTGTTTAGTTGTTAATGTCACCAAATAATCTCTATTCATTGATATGGTCAAGCTATATCATGATATAGTCAAAAAAGCAATGTTAAATTTAATTAAATGCCACTATTTCGTGCCATAATCGACTACTTTATGATATTATTAATTCTAAGATCTGGCCAATTCATGTATAAAAATCTCTTTATTTAAAGTACATGGATATTGAGAGTTATGCAATAGTTACAGTTTTATCAGTTTATATATAGCTTATTAAAACTTTTTCATACATTAGAAACTAAACTTAGAAACATCCATGGAAACATCTCACATTTTATGATTTTCAATAGATGTCACTATTATGTACTATTTAGGTAGTAATTAGTTATTACAACTTTATTAATTCCTACCTACTAAAATGAAATAACGAAAGAACTGAAAAATAAACATTAGAAGTTTCAAATAATTATGAATTAAATTATTTAAAGATGTAAGTTATTTATTTATTTTTATTTTATTTATTAGTGATTAGTGATTGGAAGTAAAATGTTATTACTTTTTCAATTTCACGTTTTGATAAAGTCAAACCTAGATTCGCGGCGTAGTACAAATTATTACGCGACGGTTAAAACGAATTTTAGGCTCTATTTATAAATATGTTAGTTATTTAAAAAAAACATTAATAATCAATAATATAAAATAGAAATTAATATCTTGAGGAAGGTAAATACTTAATCCATCATTTTGAAGTTCCGTAATCGGATAAAAAGCAGCCTATAAGTTGGCCCGTTTCCCTAACTACCTACTTTCATGGAAGTCTGTTCCGTAGTTTTTGCGTGAATCGGTAATACACAGACAGACAGACAGAGAGAAAGACAGACAAAAATTCTTAAAACCACAAATTTGGCTTCAGTGCCCTTTATTAAGTTAGTAACTATTGTTCAAAAATTTCGAGTCCTTCCTGTACCCGCTGAGCAATTATGAACTTACGTATACAAATGAAACATGCTAGTCGAATTGATTGACTGCCATAATTATCCGTAAAAAGTAGCCCAATAAATTCTCAAATAAAAAGAAAGTCTTATTTTATTATTAAGCTAAGGTAAGACGTCAAGTAACCAACTTCGAGAATTACATACGTATATAAGAAAGATTACAAGTAATTCTTGTAGAAGGTCATCAAGCCGCTTTTAGCCGCTCGGAAATAAAATTGTTTTCTGAAGAACCAGCGAAAAACAAAGCGGGACTTTAAAAAAAAATTAAACATCATAATATGATTTAGAAACGGCATGGTAGAAATACCAATCACGTACTCTTTACGTAGTATAATAACACTTTTTAAACAATTTATGCTAAATAAAAATTTTAAACTTTTTAGATATAGTGTTTTGGTACTGCATATTTTATAACTCAGTTGTCAAAGAGTATACGTTGCCTCATGAAGGAATTACTGATTTTGAAGTCGAGTAACTGGTTATTATTGAAAGAAACTCGACTTATTCAAATCTTGTACATAACTCTAGTATGAGTTAACTTATTGTCTTTGTTTTAGTTATATTTTATACGTGGTAGAGACACGCTGCAGCTATATTACAGTTGCATCACCCTTGATGGGTCACAGTTGGGTCTGCACAACCTGGGTTAGGAACACACAGAATACCAGCGTTAAATAGCAACTTACTGTTGCTGTGTTTTATTGATCGAGTGTAAATAACCGGGGAATCTATATCGATGATTCTATTCTATCTTAGTCGACAGCTGACAATCAAATTTTTATTCTTAATAATTTTATACGTGATAGAGCCATGCTGCAGCTATATTAGTAGTGTAGTTGTAGCACGAATGAGTCAGCTCGACCAGGGAGGGACCACGCTCTCACAGAATACCAGCGTAAAATAACAGCTTAACACTACTGTGTTTCATGGTAAGTGTAGAGAACCGGAGACCCTTTTTACTGGAAAAGAGGCATACCTTCATAGTTCTCACGGATGACAAAGCTTCTGCATTTTGATTCGTAGTTGAGGATAGATGTAGATGTCTATGGGTCACAGCAACCACTTACCATCAGGTAGACTGTGTAATAGTAAATTTTTTTTCTATAAAAAGGTTTTGTTTTCGCACACTATTATTTTATTATTGTATTAAATTAAATATAATAATATCTGATAGGGAGTTTGTTTTTAAAACCTTGTGTTTGCGTGGGGGTCCTGGTGAGCTGTTAACAGTTCTTTCGGAAACCTACTTCAGGCACCAATCTCTCGCATAAGATCAGTAAGTAGCCAACCACTATAACTATTATTCATGTGTTGATTCACAATTTACGTAATAATAAACGAAGATAAATAGAAATCACGTGAAATAAAATCCTCTGATTGTTAGGTCTCTGTGAAAGTGGTGTCAGTTTTGCTTATACTCGTACTCGAGTTTAATTAGACGCCATAATACAATCGTTAATTGAATTTTGTTTTGATTACGCTTTGATCTTGTATCTTCTTAAGCCTTTTAACTTTCAATCGAGACAACATAAACAATCAGTATATGAGAAGATACTGACTCTATCTTTTTCTATTGCATGCACAAACTTTTAAGTTAGGTGTCACGGCGGAGTGACAATGAAGATCAAAACAAAGTGCATTGCTTAAGTATTTTTATTATAACGAATAATGATGATAAACGAGCATACCGTTCCCCAATGGTAAAATGAATGCTGCGGCCCATAGACTATATCTATAACAATAAATACTAGATTAAAAAACTATTTATTACTTTAATACAAAATAAAAAAATATATTCTATTTTTTTTACGAAGTTTTTTACGCGACTTACGGTAGATTGAACTGGCAGAAATCGTAGTTGTTTTACGAATTATTCGTAAATCCTGAAAATCCTGGCAAATATAATGGGACAAACTATTTAAATTATTGCATTGTCATCGGTTCTTGATAAGTGTGCTAAGTTTCAAATCTATCCGACGTTTCGAAGGGGATGTAAATCGTATTCAAAAATTCCGTCACATAGATACATA
Source organism: Parnassius mnemosyne (assembly GCA_963668995.1). Classification (NCBI taxonomy): domain Eukaryota; kingdom Metazoa; phylum Arthropoda; class Insecta; order Lepidoptera; family Papilionidae; genus Parnassius; species Parnassius mnemosyne. The sequence goes on along the minus strand of CAVLGL010000082.1, from coordinate 68,765,861 downwards.
CCAATCTAATAGAAGCGTGTTCAAAATGTCCTCCAGACTGACTTTTGTTCACGGCGGCCCGTACAAAGTAGACTATACATCTGCGCAGGAGAAGATTATAGGACACGATAAGCATAGGTACACTCTCATACTTCACTCTTATAGTCGGGTAGGACGGTATCCGACACGACCGGAGAGACAACAGGCGCAGGACTAACGACTTTACGTGATTTCCGAGGCACGGGGGAGAAACACCGCCAATTTCCTGACCCTAGTAATGATTTCCTACTGGGAATTTCTTAAGAAATATACCCAATAACTGGTTTTGATCCGACCCGGGATTTCAACCCGGAACAGTCATAGTTACCAATAAACCAAAGAGGTAATCACACAATAATATCTTTATGCAGTTTAACATCTGAGTTACCAGAAAACAGATGTCCGGTTCTCTACACTCACCATACGATACACAGCAGTATTTAGCTGCTAACTTACGCCGGTATTCTGTGAGAGCGTGGTCCTTCCCTGGTCAAGCCGACCCAATCGTGCTACAACTATACTACTAATATAGCTGCAGCATGGCTCTACCACGTAAAATAGCAGCTTACACTGCTATGTTTCGTATGGTGAGTGTAGAGAACCGGAGACCCATTTTACTGGAAAAGAGGCATTCCATCTTAGTCCTCACGGGTGACAACGCATCTGCATTTTGATTCCCAAACGAGGGTAGATGTAGATGTCTATTGGCCGCAGCAACCACTTACCATCAGGTAAACTTTGTGCTCGTTTGTCACCATATCCTGTAAGAAAAATTTTAAATCTACCTAAACTAAACGTCGAGAGCTGAATTTTTTTATTTACAATACTACAAGAAACAAGAATTCAAGAGCAGTTTTGAGAAAAATAACAAAGAAAATGAATTTAAATCCTTTTCATTAGACGGATAGACAGGATAATATACTTAATATAATAAGCGTCCAAACAAATGTATTGTCTTACGGCCGTTTAAAATAATAAACCCTTTTAACTTCTAACTTAACAAAATAGCTTTATATTAATCTGATTCTTAACACTCGTGTTTTAAAAGTTCGAACTTAAGTTATAAAAAAAAAATATTAGTCAACACTCATAATTGGCATACAAAAGAGTTCTTTCTTTTAATATCAACTTTCGGCCGTCAATAAATTTATAAGGTGGACGGTTATTTCTGTAAGTTATACATTTATGATACCCTATTTGTTGTGTAAAATACGATTCCTTTTAAAACAAAAAAAGGTTTTTTTGCGCATAAACAAAAATACGTCGTCTGTTTTACCCTTTAGTTAATTAGCCGTAAACGAGAGAAAAAAAAAGAAGTTAAAACCAAAAGCAGGTGTTATTTCAACTCATTACATTATATGTATATTTAAGAAACCGTTAGTGCACGGGTGCACGGCGCCGTCAAGTTAAGCTTTTCGCGTTCTCGCCAACTGACCGGAGGCAACTGGTTGCATGGCCGCATGGTATTAAAGCACGCGCATTATATTATTGTGTTTTTACAGTCAACACAATAATAATGGCACTTGCTAAAATTTTGTTCAGTTCTATTGCGTTATCCTCAATCGTTGTCACGTCGTCATTAATACAAGCCAGCTGTCGGCCATAAGCAGCCCACTGTTGGGCAAAGAATAGAATAATTTTTATTCAATATTGATTACAAGTAATTCTTATCGAAAGTAATTTTTGACTTTACGTTTTACGCGTATTTGGTTCGGAAAAAACCTCTGTCCTGGGAAGAACCAGCAAGAAACTCAGCGGGACTTTTTTAATAAATTTTACATTATAAATAGTTACAAACTATTTACAAAATTTATTTTAGAAACAGCTTGAAAGCGACCACCTCATTCCCAGGGGTTATTATCAACCATATATTCATTTATATTATAATAATACTTTTTATACAGGTTTTGTTTAATCTTTATATATAAAAATTACGTGTCACATTGTTTGTCCGCGATGAACTCCTAAACTATTAAACTGATTTCAATTAAATTTTGCACACTGTGTTCAGTTTTGTCTAACTTGAGAGATAGGATACTTTTATCCCGATAAATGAACTTCAATATTTATTTTTTTCTAATTTAAGGATTTTTTTATGGGAAGGGTCGTCGGGCAGAACAACGTCTGCCTGGCCAGTTAGTTAAATATATATTTAAACTGGGTATGAGACACCTTGCACATTTTCTGGGACTTTGTTGTAATAGCGTATACATTGCCCCAAGAATGAATTACTGACTCTGTGGAGTTGAGAAACTGGTGTCACTAGCTTGTGTTTGTTCCTAGTGTTTACATGTGTATATAGTTTTTTTTTACTAAAACTACCTTTGTTTTTGTGAAAGTCTACGTGGGTCACTATATATTAACAGTTGTTGAAGTTTACACATTGCACACATTGCATCTTTACGCGGTAGAGCCATGCTGCAGCTATATTAGTAGTATAGTTGTAGCACGAATGGGTCGGCTCGACCGGGGAAGGACCACGCTCTCACAGAATACCAGCGTCAAATAGCAGCTTGCTGCTGTGTTTCGTATGGTGAGTGTAGAGAACCGGAGACCCTTTTTACTGGAAAAGAGGCATTCTATCTTAGTCCTCACGGGTGACAACGCATCTGCATTTTGATTCGCAAACGAGGATAAATGTAGATGTCTATGGGCCACAGCAACCACTTACCATCGGGTGGACTGTGTGCTCGTTTGTCATCCTATCCTATAAAATAAAGAAAATAAATAAATACATGGTTTACACAGTACACATGGGCGATGCCAGGTGCGGTTTGCTAGTTAACAAATAATTTTATAAACTATATTTTCTGGACATTTGTTGCATTGCCTCATGAATCATATAACTATGGAATCGAGTAACTGGTATATCATCATTATCATTACTACAGCTCTTCACAAGTCCACTGCTGAACATAGGCCTCCCCAAGGAATGACACAGGGCACGGTCTCTATCCACCTGCATCCATCGACTTCCTGCATGTCTTACCAGTTCATCACTCCATCTAGTGGAGAGCCGCCCTACCCTTTGCCTTCTGGTACGAGGTTGATCCCAGAAAACCTTTCTTTTTTATAGGATAGGGTGACAAACACAGTCCACCTGATGGTAAGTGGTTGCTGTGACCCATATACATCTACATTTATCCTCAATAAAGAATAAAAATGCAGATGCGTCGTCACCCGTGAGGACTAAGATGGAATGCCCTTTTTCCAGTTAAATGGGTCTCCGGTTTTCTACACTCGCCATACAAAACACAGCAGTGTCAAGCTGCCCTTTTATGCTGGTATTCTGTGAGAGCGTGGTCCTTCCCCGGTCGAACCGACCCATTCGTGCTACAACTATACTACTAATATAGCTGCAGCGTGGCTCTACCACGTATAAAATCTAATCTAATGTATAAAAATCTATCTAACCTATAAAATATTCCCCATCTGTTGTCGGTTCTTCTAGTTATATGGCCGGTCTATTGTCACTTCAGCTTACTGATCCGTTGGACTATGTCGGTTACTCTGATTCTACTGCGGATATCCTCATTTTTAAGTCTTTATACAGTGTATAGCTCGTAGTATATACCAGTGATAAGACATGGTAAGCAATGTGGTTCAATACCACACCTGCCACTCGCCCCAGCCGTTCGAGCCGCAATTTTAACGAGCTCCCGAGCCTCAAAACACGGTGTTTGCGTGCAGAAACCGTTAATTTGCCACATTTATCCCACCGCGGTGAAGTACTGCGGTGAGCGTCCCGGAACCGGGAACGTAGTGAAGTGGTGGACGATAAACGAATGTGTTATTTCGTTTGTGTTACTTGGTCTGTTTATACTCAAGTTTAGGAGTCAAAAATACTTTTTACTATGGTTTGTTTGTCTTTCTGTCGTACCGGGTGGAATCTTGCAAGCCCATATTCCAAGCAATTACCGATGAGCTGGAACATAGCTCATAATCGGATGAAAATGTAGGAATATAACAAAAACGTTCTATATTTTTTTAGTACAAAATTAAAAAACTAACTTGTTTAACACACTTTTATTAGCTTGTCGTGTATGTACCTATACATATTTAAAAAAAAACTTAAAGTTTTTTGGACAAAATATAACCTAGATCCTTCCTGGCATTGTTCTTCATATGTTGGTGAAGTTTCATTACAATCGGGTCAGACATTTCGAAGATTAGCCCGGACAGACATACAGAAAGACGGTCAAAATTTAAAAAAAAAAGTATTATTTTTAAATTTATTTATGTACACACAACAAGATACAGAAACAGTCTTATAGTGAGTTTGTACAAAGGTTCTACTTAATCTATAATTTGCTGCAATATCGTCCACAAAAGAAAATATATTAAAAAGAAGAACTTAGTGCGTACAATACTAATACTACTGCAAATAATATACAAAATGTTACGTAAATTATATTAAATGATACTATAAATAAAATAATACATACAATAGCTATATGTAATAAACTAATACTAATACTTACTTATCTTTACGCACAATCCCTGACGGGGTAGCCAGAGAGAACAGATCGCCAAGTGTCACGATCCTTACATACCTCTTTCGCTTCTTTCAGATTCATTATCTTCGAGCAATTTGCTCACATGGTCTTCGAAAGTTAGTCTCGGTCTACCTAGACACCTTTTAATATTTACTTTCGCGCTATATATTTTCTTCACCATTCGGTCTTCACTCATTCGCTCAACGTGCCCAAACCATCGAAGCACGCCCTTATCAATTTTATTTATATGTATATATTATGTGTGTATGTATGTTCTATAATAGATATAAAAGTAACATATTACATAGATACTCGGTAGAGCGTTAGTGACGTATTAATGAGTTATACCCTTACAAGCCATCGCACATATGGCGTGCTAGGCCACCATAATATAATACAGCTATTGTCACCATATATTTAGTACAGCCTAATTACGGATTTTTAGTTAACTAAAAAAGGAGGTTTTGTAGGTTATTATGGACCAAGTGATTAATCTGAATAATGACATGTCAAATCAGACTAAGTAATTAATACTGATTTAAATATCATTAATTATTTTTTTACGTGGTAGAGCCATGCTGTAGCTATATTAGTAATATAGTTGTAGCACGAATGGGTCGGCTCCACCGAGAAGGACTACGCTCTCACAAAATACCACCGTGGAGTGGCGGTTTTACGCTGCTGTGTTTCGTATGGCGAGTGTAGGGAACCGAAGACCCTTTTGACTGGAAAAGAGGCGTTCCATCTTTAATGTCAATTTAATTATTGCAATTGTTTTTGATCATATTGCCCACTCATATTGGGCGTTTATCAAACTGTCTGGACATTATGAATAATGCCCTATTAATCATTTGGTCCATATCTTATACACATTGGATAGTGCTTATCGCAACAGCTGAAGCGAAAATGATTCTATTTAAGCAAAGTCCCATGTAAACTTAAAGAAAAATTTTAACATGGCCATCCTATACGCAAGTAACACCCGCACTGTGCCCTTCCTGCAATATTTAATTACTTAAGTATGTCACCCTGTATGGAGGGTTTGGATCACATCCGAGTTGGACTTGGGTGCGGGCAGCGTATTGCCTGCTTACTGCTGTAACTGTGGGGTGCTCGTAATAGTAGAACTTTCTGAACGCATTGTACCTACGGTTTGTTTTTTGGCTTCATTCCAAAAGTAACTTCAATCGATTATTGTTAGAAGTCTTAGGTCAAAGACTTGGACGATAATGCTCCTGTAGGGCTCCTTTTTAACTAGGTATCTGTATAGAATAGAATAGAATAATTTTTTAATCCACAGTCCCGGGAAGAACCAGCAAGAAACCCAGCGGGACTTTTTTAAAATAAATTTTACAATATAAACGATTACAAACTATTTACAAAATTTATGTTAAAAACTGCTTGGAAGCGTCCACCTCATTTCCAGGGATTATTATCAACCATGTATTCATTCATATTATAATAATCCTTTTTATATTTAATTAAATATTGAAATTTGGTAATAGAGTATATTTTCTTGTATATTTTCTGGGATTTTGTTGTAATAGCATTGCCCCAAGAATGGATTGCTGACTCTGTGGAGTCGAGAGACCGTATCGCTAGTTTGTGTTTGTTCCTAGTGTTTACAGAGTGTATATCACCTTTTTTTTTAAATTTATTTATGAAGGTTTATCGACTAAATTGGCGATACATTGAAAATGAGCCAGATTAGGAGTACCCTTAACCGACGAGTGTGTATGCGTAGTATATGGATGTAAAGGAGGCGAGAGAGGTGTGTCAGGATCGTGCCAAATGGAAGTCCATAGTCCCTGCCTACCCCTCTGGTTGACAGGCGTGAGTGTTTGTGTTGTGTTGTGTGTTATATCACTTTTTACTAAAATTATCTTTGTTTTTGTGAACATACATTAAATTTTTATTTCATTAAATTTTTCTCTAAGAGACTCTCGGTTTTAGGTTGTAAATAGCTCTTTAGGCCCTCTTCTGAAAAACAAAAATAGTTTCTGAATCAAGCGCATTTCCCCATAGCAAAATTTCATAAGACATTATGCTATGGAAATAAGTGACATAAACTAATCTAGCTGTCTCGACACTAGTGAGACCTCTAATCTTTTTTACAGTATAGGCTGCAGAACTATAGGTAAGTGCGTGTTCATCTACGACTACATATCGTCCCGAATAATAAAACGCCATTTCAAAGGTCTGGCAATGGCGGTTATGTTGAACTAGTCACTTTTAATAACTTAAAATAAAACTAAAATTAATTGTATATTTAACGCACGTTGTTCCTTTTTCAAAGTCAGTTCTTCATGTGGTTATTGTTCTGAAACTCGCAATATTTGTAACCAACTATAAAACAATTACTGTCCTTGCGTCAATGTGTCTCAAACGGCACGCGACATTCACGACGTACCTATCCTACTAGCGAATGAATTGCACATTATTGGTTCATACTTCATACGCTTTCGTTCGGGTGATTTTGCACTCACAAATAAACCACGTGGCCGTATATAGAAGACTGGTTGTGATGAAAAAGTGAATACGATAGTGTAAGGAGATCCATCTCAAACTACGGCTGAGCTAGCGTGTTGGCTTATGATGCAAGTGTAACAATTTATAAGGTAATTTCCGGTAAATCCGCTAATAATCTTATATATTGACAAATGGATTCCTTTCGAACTAAGTGACGCACAGCCAGAGGCCCGCGTCTAAGCTTGCGTAATATTGCTGAATTGGCACAAAATGGGGGTATAATCGCAAACGTTTATCACAGTGTTTAGGTGGCATGTAGACACGTAAACTATGCATGCACGCGGGAGTAAAGGATCCTAAAGCTAACAAGCAAATGAATCAAACAGTGATTTCAAAAACCCGAATGCGTAAAAAAACTATCCTTTCCCTATTTCATATTTGCAAATGCAATACATAAATATTATACAGCCTACGTCACAATTAAGAAGAATCTAAAGACACCGATAGGTAAAAATCCATCAAGGCGTTTAGGCTACAGAGTGTGCCAAAGAAATAGACATATGTACATACATAGCTACTCTCTAAGAACTCTCTTTCTAGGGCAGTTGGGTAAAAAGAACAATACGAAATATTATTACGTTTATTACCTCCCAATTTTACTAATACTAAGATATACATACAATAGAGTTACTATTCGTTAAGTCTTTAATAATGGTATTATCTCATTTCTCATTACGACACAATAAAGGACAAATGAGTTTAGCTCCAACACACATTTTCACTACAAAATAAAGCTCTAGCAGATGTGCCTTGTTCGAAGAACTCTACAGACTTCTTTTTTCTATAATTAATAGAAACTGGCGTTTATTTGTGGAAAACCATTATCTTAAAGATGTTAACAATGGCTTAGCTAAGATCGGCTTTATAAAATAAAATTATGTGTCTTAACATGTTTGAATGAAAAGCACCCCCATCCTGCCTTAACTGCGTCACCACCGTCTGTTATACCGACACGCGTTTCACCTCTAAATAGTCTATATTGAATTTGAAAAAGCAATTTTTTATTCTATGTACATTATAATATATCTTAATTCTTATTGTAAGTTTTCTGTCCTGGGAAAGGACCAGCAAGAAATCCAGCGGGAATTATTTGCCACAAATAAAATAAAATGTGCTTTTATAATACCATTCTATTTTACTTATGCTGTGTTGGCCATAGACTCAATAAATAATCAAAATGTTGTCATCCCCGAACACTAAGATAAGCCTTTGTTTCGAGTAACAAGAGTTTCCGATTCTATACATTCACCATACGAAACACCCATTTTACGCTGATATTTTTTGAGAGCGTAGTCCCACCCCGGTTGTCACATTCGCGCTACACCCATAATGTAGCTGCAGCATGGCTCTACCACGTAAAACACTGTGTTTTTAGAATATAAAGGTTCCGTCTTTCTTTGTTAATTTGAGTATATAAAGACCATCCCGTATCCGGCATCTAGCAACTTTATATGGTCGACCACACGGAATGATTTTGCGTATGCTTTTTTCCCCGAACCGTATTAGTAATCGTGAGGTTTGAAGCTCGGCTTATTGTCATTTAGTTTTTTAATCCTACGGGAGTTAGCGGTGGTGTGTCATCTTTACACATAAATAAAATTTAAGTGTCGGTCCGTAAGTAATATCGAACTATACTAATGTTAAACACACGTTGCCCGCGGTGCGCGGTTTTTATGTCGAAGTAAGTTATACTTGTTTTCTTTTTTATTATAAACATGCTAACATTTTTTTGTGTTGCCAATATACATTAATATAATTTTTGGCACCTTCCACAACATTCAGTCACGCTCGGCTCAACAGGGTTGAAGAGAATGTCTAAAAGCATTAAGTCCGCTCTTTATCAACCTTTTTATTGTGGTTTTATACACAATAAAGAGTGGAATAAATAAGTATTTTGTTCTTAGTACTAACTCTTCAAAGTCTATTGTTCCCAGAGCTCGCTAAATTTTTTTAGTTAAAAATGAAAGTAGCAAGTTTGAGGCTATTACCTGATAAAATAAAAAACTTGGCTAAAAATAAAGAAATCATAATATTATAGTATGTTTCAAATTAATTTATGTATTTAAAAATATATTATACTTATGTAATTATAGGGGAAGTAAGCTTGTGATATTCTCGTGCGTAAGTTAGGAAAGTATAAGGCAGCCTCCTACTAGATGAAGTGACTGACGGCTTGGAAAGATATGCTGATCGTGATAGACCGTGTTTTTTTGACACTCTTCGGGAGAGGCCTACGTTCTGCAGTGGACTTGTGACGGGCTGTAATGTTGATAATGAGGATGTGAGTAACAAAATAACAATTATAAGTACCTATATAAATACCTAGTAAAAAATCTAGCTCTCCTATAAAAAATATTACGCTGGGAGTGGGAGTTTTTCCCCGGTTGAGCCGACACATTCTTGTTGCAACCATAAGGCCGGCCACATACATACGGAATTCCGTTTCGAGATTCCGTTTCGATATTCCGATTCGGAATCCCGAACGCAGCAAGTTCATAAAAATATATGACCCGTCACACACGTACGGTAGTTTCCCGTTCGAAATTTTGCGGGCAAAACGGGATTCCGTATGTGTGTGTCCGATGCGCTCAGGATTCCGTTACGATATTCCGATTCGGAATCCCGAACGCAGCAAGTCCATATAAAATCTATGACCCGCCACACACGTACGGTAGTTTTCCGTTCGATATTTTTCGGGTAAAACGGGATTCCGTTTGTGTGTGGCCGACCGTTCGAAATTCCGAAACGGAATCTCGAAACGGAATTCCGTATGTATATGGCGGGCCTAACACAGGTGCAGCATGACGTTACCATGCTGCTTGCATTTGAAGCTTATTCCAATCTGGGCATTTTATTATTATTATATATACCCTATTATAAATATCGATAACTCGGTGATCTTCACACAATCACCTGCTCTTCGCTTAGGAGCGAGGCCCTTAGTTTTTACTTTTGGAATGAAGAGGGTTCACGTGTTGCTTGAGCACATGTACCTAACATCCCTGAGCGCGTTATAAATCGGTGCAGGAAGGTTTATGCACGTGCCACGTTAGGACCTGCTCACATTATATGGACACAGTTATACTAACTGTTCATCTGCCGACTTCCAAAAAGGAGACGGTACTCAATTCGACTCTATGTTTTTCTTATGTGTGTTACCTCATAACTTTTTACTGGGTGAATCGATTTGGATGATTCTTTTTTTATTTAAAAGCTGATACTTCTCGTGTGGTCCCCATTCCGCCTGTGGCACCGCTCTCGAGCGGTCGTGTCCAGGTAGTCCGCACATCCGTCCCCGTACGGTAGTGCTCTCTCGCTCTCGCGCCTCCGCTGTCCTGCTCGCACTGTACAGTGCGACGCCTGGTGAGTCCTTTTACGCTAACTCCAGTTATTACCTCCCTGTCTCCGGACAGGGCGGTTTGACTGTTGGTCTTGCTTTTTAACTGTCATTTTTGTTTTGTGATTATTTTATTGTTATTAATTGTAACGTGTATATTGTTTCAAGGGAGTTACTTGCTCTTTTCAGAGCAAGGCCCTGTTCTTTTGAGAACCAGGGCACAACTCCTAGAATAAAACCGTCCCGTTCTTTTCAGAACGGTGATCCCGCCCTTACTGTTTCTTAAGAATACGATCTGTTCTTTTCAGAACAGTGTCCCACTAACTTTTATATAATTACGTAGTCCCCAACGACAATGTCCTCGCATAAGTTGTTAGGTCCCCTGACCGAATTAGTCTATAGGTTACATAAAGACCCGCAAGCTCTTCAAGCAGCCATCATAGCCCTTGTGGCTCCTACCACCGTTCAGGCACCGCCGCCCGTTATAGCGGCCTACCTCGAGTCCCGGAACTCGTTCGCGCCCCTTGAGATAGACATGGAGTGCTCCACCTCCGACTCAGAATCCACACTCCGGGGCTCTGGTTCTACGGAGACGTCTGACTCAGACGGAACCGAAGAATCAGAGTTCACGACAGTGTCTTCCAAGCGTCGTAAACGCGCCGCGAAAACCGTTTCGGCGGCCTCTGCCGCCCCCGCAAACCCCGCAGCCCCCGTAGCTGCCTCAGTCCCCGCAGCTCCCGCTGCAGTTTCAGTAACACCACTGCCCAAGCCGGCCTCCCGCTGTGCTTCTAACCCGACTAAGAAGCAAGTCCCGCCCCCTGTCTTCTTACGAGACAAGGCTCAATTCACTCGCCTCTCCAAAACCTGCTACGACGCAGGAATAAAATACGACCAAGCCACCAACCTCGGGGAGGCTATTAAAATCATCCCCAAATCTGTCGACGACTTTCGTCGTCTCACCAGGCTCTTCACAGCCGAAAAAGTCTCTTATCACACGTACGCTCTTCCGGAAGAGCGCAAAATCAGGGCCGTCATCCGAGGCGTCCCTTTTGAAATTTCCAACGAGGAAATCCTTGAGGACCTTAAGTCCCAAGGATTCCCGGTTGAGGCTGTGCATAAAATGCACAGCAGAACGGGCTTGAGGTTCCCCCTCGCTCTCGTTATTCTTTCAAACGCTCCGGACGCACAGACTATCTTCCGGCAGTTACGCACAGTGTGTGGGCTGTCGGGAGTTAGGGCTGAGCTCCCACATAGGCGCGGCTACCCGGCGCAGTGCCACCGCTGCCAATTATATGGTCATGCGGCGGCCAACTGCTCCGCCCCACCCAGGTGCGTTAAGTGCCTCGACCCCCACAACACGAAAGAGTGTCCCCGGCCCAAAAATGCCGAATCCCCACCCGCGTGCGTCCTGTGCAAACAAACAGGCCACCCGGCTAACTACAGAGGCTGCCCTTGCGCACCTCACCCCCGCCCCATTAGGCACGCTCCACCGCCGGTTAATGCTAAGTCATTCCCGGCCCTCCCGTCAAGATTGCCACCTAAGAGATATTTTCGCCCATCTCAGGTAGACCCAAGGCCCTCCCGGGTCCCTCCCCCTCTTCTTCGCCCACCTCCGGGCTTCTCGCAACCATTACAGCCTCCAGTCTTCCCCTGGGGACCCAAAAAGGCCGACCCTCCGCGGTCGTCCCCCGCTGCACAGCATGAACAACCCTCAATGGCTGATGATCTAAATACGGTGTACGCCGCTATTAAGAACATCAACATTGGGGAGATCACAGTCTTAGCACGCAAATTGCGCGCTGCCAAGTCCCCTCAGGACAGACTCCTTGCTCTTACAGAGCATCATAATCTTTTAAGTACGTTATAAAATTATTTTAATCATTTCATCGTAAGGTAAATACGTCGGGTTAAAACTGCCTCCGTAGGCACTCACTAATTAAAACTCTCTGAAACTTCTTCAAAGTCTCAGAGTTTCATTAAACATACTTATTCGTGAGGTAGCTAAGTGTGCAACCCCACTCCCTCTCGCTATCGCATCCGCAGGCCGAGGAACTCCCACTCGAACCCGCCTATTCTCTGTCAAACGATTTGAACTACCTCCTGGTGGCTCAGTCAATTTCATAATTAAACTTTCATAAATAATTAAATTTTTACAATCAAATTGCCTTCGTAGGCACTCCCTCAGCGGCTTATAGCCGCCTGCGCCCTCTTTTTCCCAAAAGAGGGTCGCTTTACGATACGGCATAGGAAGCTTTAAACAGCTGGTTGCCAGTCCCCAAAGGCGGTTTTTAGGGGGTATCACATAGGCTCCCCCGTTAGGTGTGAGTCCCCCATAACCACGATGGATAGCCATCGTGGTATGCGTAATGCATTTTCCGCCTCCCGTAAAGGGTAGCCCTTTTCCAAATTGGTTCGGGCGCAAAAAAAAAAAAAGTGTGGTCCCATATATATTGATCAAGGTCAGACCAATAGTTTTTGAGTTATTCTTAATAACTCGTATTGAAGTCGGCTGTACAAAATTTACACACCTTATTAAATGTAATAACATAAAAGATTCTTTTCTCGCTCAAAGGCTAAGTGCATCCATAAGCATTCAGTAAGGTTTTAAGTATGGGCTCAAATCTCGCATGGAACAAATGTTTATATGGCCAACAAATCAAATGTTTCGGGTCTGGATGTTTGTTCTTGTGAAATTCACGTAATACATATGTAAACTGCCTCCACGATACAGGAGTAAATCCTAGTGTAGTGGTAACGTATTTAAAAACAAATAACCAGAGTTATTGACACCATACCGCGGGGAGTAAGACTGCGTGATAATTGAAGTTTTCAGTTTTTTATATAAACTACTTTTTTATAATAACTCATTTTATATATTCTATAGTATGTTTTTTCGTTTAACAATATACCTAGTCATCTTTACACATTATCGACTTATAATAATAACAAGATAGCCCTTTACTCAGACATTCTCTTTACGATAGATAATTATTTTTTTATAAAAAAAAAGCGGAGACAGTTTACAAACATAGATGGCACGAGGACAAACATCCAGACCCGGAACGATTATTTGTAGGCCATACAAATACTTGTTCCGTGCGGGATTCGAACCTGCGGCCTCCAGCGCAGTAACTCATTGCTAAGCCACTGCGCCACGGAGCCGCCACGTTAGATAAATTAATAATATATTTAAAAAAAAAAACATACACATAAGTTATAAATTATTCCATTTTAATTGTACTAAATAGTTTAAATTTTACTTACTTACTTACTTATCTTCACGCACAATCCCTGACGGGGTAGCCAGAGAGAACAGATCGCCAAGTGTCACGATCCTTACATATCTCTTTCGCTTCTTTCAGATTCATTATCTTCTTCATGCATGCACGTCTAGGTATCCGAGTACTCTTGACCCTACCCTCTTCGAGCAATTTGCTCACATGGTCTTAGTCTTAAATTTTAGTGCCTTATATTCCATAATAGCACAATGATTATGTATTTTTTATAATTAATCTGTTTGTATTTACTAATCTGAATTATCCATTTTGTAATTATGTTAGAAAATCAAACCAATTGTTAAACCGAATTATTCGAACACATCTGATATGCAAAGGCCTCTACTAATGCGTCCTTTGGAGTAAGTTTTTTCGTGTAGAGACGGGGCCCAGAGGAGCAGCTGCGAAAGATTTTACATTTTGAAAAACTCTTGGAAAAAATGGTACGTTGCGCCGTACTCCATTACGATTCCAAACGCATCTGTTGTATGTGTTATCGCATCGGCGAACTCCACGGACGGAAATCTCCTTTTTTGTTTTTATCTCGTGTCTAATAATAGACAAACTAATATTGGAAGGGAGCAGGGCTTTATTGAGTGCGCAATTATAGAGCTACACGTTGTCGTGTGATCTCAACTGGTTTATACATACATTGTACACTATCTACTACCATTGAAGTAATATGTACTACGAACTGGAAGAAACGCCTAGACATGGTTGTTTTTTCGTGTGGTCAACACGTGTTAGAGCCGGCAACTCAATAGTCTGTGCCATAAAAAGTACTGTGCCAGATTTACACACAGGCTAACTAGCCTGGAACTTAGAGCGCAAAGTTCGAGGGAGTATTGAGCTCATCTTTGCAAGTAATCTGTGCATAACAGAATAAAATTTGGTATAATATTCTCATTTTAGTTGTTACTCTTTATTTATTTTTGGTATAAAACTAATAAATAGATTTTAAAAATCAGAATGAATACCTTTAGTCTTTCGTTGATTGACTGGACGTGATTCAAAGATTTTAAACTAGGTACTCAAGCTCTCCTCTATCTCTAATTTTATTAAGGTGTTTTTGTTAAGGCTGTCCAAGGAAACTCCTGTCTGCCATTTTTATTTTGGTTGCAAATATTATTTGGTATCTTATCTTTACTTGTGGTAGGTTTGACTCACAGGACGTGATTAAAAGATTTTGAACTGCTCAGGCTCTCTTCTCTACCTGTAATTTTATTAAAAGTTACCTACGCTATTCCTTCAATATATCAATTATATGTTGATGTTACTAGTTGTAACACTGGTGATATTTTTTACACCGGCTATGTTAGTATTTCTCGAGAAACACGCCATCGAGTATCGGAACAAACATGTGTCTGAAGTCTTTGATAAACGAAAATTCGGATTGGAGACGACTTTAGTCCATTTTGACACTCCCCATGCTGTCTCGGCCAGCATCGGAATCCTCGGCATCGACATATCGAATGACGCAGTCACTCGGAAAGGAAGGCTTAATTAGGCTCTAAAAATCTCGGCGTGTTCAGCAGAGCGAGATAGTATTTTATGCCGGCATATCGTATGCAACTTTACAAGGCGCAAGTTCGCCCTCACATAGAGTGTTCTCATTTTTGGATCGGGGCACCTCATTACCAGCTCCTTCCACTGACCGCATCCAGCGCAGAGTAGTTCGAATCGTCGACGACTGAGAACGGCTCGATTCATTGGCGCTGCGAAGAGATGTTGCATCCCATTGTATTTTCTATCGGATTTTCCACATCTGGATGTTTGGCGGTCCACCATGACTGTGCTATTCACTACTAGTAGTAGTACGACTATTCACTAGGAGTTTTCTTTCTCGCAAGACTTTTTTTGGGATCATCAACCACCGGCGATTTTTTTGCACCGACACGACTTAGAGACTTTCAAGAAACGAGCTTGCTGCTCGGCGACGCACCTGCAATTTCTCTGGTGTTGCAGTATTTTTTTTGTTCTTGGGCGATGGTCAACATTTGCTACTAAACGCTTTTAGAATTAATATTACTATGGTAGACTTAGGCCGCCATTACATTATTATGTGTATTTTTTTTTTAAATTGAGGGCGACAAACTGGCACAGTCCTCCTAATAATTGAATACTGTGGCCGATAGTCATTGACATCTATCCTTGATTAAGTATCACCTGCATCATACCATGTCATCTGCCTTGTTGCCAGTAATAAGTAATTAAATAAGTCAAATTAAAATTTCTTACACTGTAATGTAACCATATTCATTGCTGTTTCTTATGTTGTCAATCAAAATAAATAAATAAAATGTCGTTACATTGCAATCTGCTCTATATTATGAAGCCTTACAAATAAACTGAGGCTTGGTGTTGCGACGGGACGTAAATACAAATTAAGGTCGCCTACACACGCTGCCGGTCGCTAATGTAATTGAGTTCCAACTGAAAAATGTGAGCAACATTTCCAGCATCCCCACTTGGTAATTTTACGGTGACATTAAATGAAATGAAAGAAAATATAGAGAGAAACGTTGTTAGAGTTTATTAGAGTTTGCTCTTTAAGAATCGATTTTCATATATAAGTCCCAGTGTATTGACATTTATGGGAAGTAAAATCAAATGTTACGTCATGCGTTACGTTATGTATTCATGTTTCCATGACTACGTAATCTCGTGCGCAACTTATTTTGCGCTGCCCCCAGCACGAAGTACTCTCGGCTGTACTACTCAAAGAGAATATAATCACTACGTTTAGTACTACTTTATATAAACAAATAACAACTGTCAACTAACTGTCAACTTGCGGAGTTTTGAATTAAATTTCATATATAATCGTTCGTAAGGAGTAAATTCCAGTCGTGCATCGGAGTTGACACACACACTCTTTTATGTGGCAAAAAAAAAAAACAATATATTTATTTCTTAGACTAGAGACGTTAAAATGAATAAGTCAAGACGTCCTGGTGCCCTGTAATATAGGTTTTTATACCTACATCAGGCACCAGTCTCTCACAAGTTAGGTACCAGTCTGGCAATTTTGTAATACTTAGCATTAAGTTTACCTATTGTGAAGAGAAAATAAATTCATTCATTATCTCACCTAACAAATACAATTATTACGCGGTTCATAGCTAATTAATTTTAAAATATTTAATATAATGGACTTCCACAAAGTAACGCTCGATTCTATTAAATATAACTTCTAGCAAAAAAATTGCGTTTGACAAACGCGTGTTTTTTTTTGTCTGCAAATCGAATGCAGTTTCGGTAAATGGTGCCACAGACCGCAGCAGATACAGCAAAAGAATCTCTGCTGATATTTATTTTTTGTCAATTATAAAGGTTAATATTAGTTTATAATTTACTGTCGTTAATACCTAACTTAGTAAAGATAAAAAAAATATTATTGATCATACAACATATATATGTGACAAATGAGCCGTCCATATGAATTGTAAAGCTTTAGCCTATATTCGTCCTACGACAGGGTGCATATCTACTGAGTGGGTTAATTTTATTTGCTGGTGTTTGCATAATACAACTTTAATAGTATGACTATAGACCGTGAGGTATCCCATCTTAGTCCTCAGAGGTGAAAACGCAGTTGGCGCCCTCTTTGTTTGAAGTTGGTTGTAGATGTCCTTGGACTACAGTAGTCTCTTACAATCGGGTGTACTGTAGCTTCATTTATAACTTTAGTTTTATAAAAAAAAAACATGTGTGCAGTTCACAGGCGGTAAAAGTGAAACCTTATTTAATTTTTTATTAATAATAATGTATTATTAATTTATTTTTTATTGCAAATATATTGATAGCAAGATAATAGGAAACACAGTATACTGCGTTCTATCTCATTTTCTCGTAAGAATTGCGTCTACGGCCCCGTTTGTCGAGTGTGTCGTCGCCCTAAGTGCGGCAGTTGTCGCATTATGGCATCTTATGTTCTCGCATATGCCAAACGCACCTGCCGACCGGCTGCGCTTGCGCGTGGCTCTCTGGGCCCGTATCTTGCAGATTTCATCGATGCATTTATTTTTATATCGCTGTTATTTTTATAATGGTCACCTTTTTGAGATGCAGTCTTTTTTTTAAATAAAATGAAAGTGATAAATAAACATACAGCCTACCTGATGGGAAATTACTGTAGCTAGTGGACACCTGCTTTATGTAAAGAACGCTATAGATATGTTGTTACTCCCGAGGACTAAGATAGATTGCTTTTCCCTTAATCATGCTGACAAGGGCCTTTTACGCTAGAACATAAGTAAGAGGTGTGGTGGTGCCTCCCCGGACGGACTCCCATTTAGAATAATAGTCCCTTGTCTTACCAAATTGTTAAAAAGGGTATTTAAGCTTGGACGAGTTTTTATTTTAGGTCTATTTAGATTTTCAGTATTTAAAATTATAGAAATAAACTTCTTTCGTGTTAAAGACTGTTCTTTAACCCGAGGACTACTGAACTACGTTTAAGATAGACCGCAATTGTCGTATGCCCAGTTCGACAATCTAAACATGCAATAACCATGTAATTGATCTGGACACTGTTTATAGTGCCCGGACAAAATAAATAATAACATTACTTTACCGAATTTATTCATAAAGCCCGGTCAATTTAATTATATCAATAGTTTTCTATTTTATCATGTTGTGTACTCTCTGGACATTATGAATATTGCCCTATTAACTGCATGTTAAGTATTTAATGATTTCTTATATTTACGTGAAAACTACACATTTAAATAAAACTAATTTTACGGATTTTATCGCGTATATTAACTTATCGAGCACTTTACTGCGTAGATCGGAAAAAAACATTTTTTAATCTGGAGGTAGCCGTGGTTAACTATGACATTGGGACGTCATACACCTCAGTCCCCCCCGTGACCATAGGTGCTGTAAAGTGCTCGAAATGTCGGGAATATAAAATAAGCTAATATACAGAAACAGAAACTTTTTTATTCAATATAGATTATAAATAATACTTATTGAAAGTCACTCTTTTGTTTGATTACCACTGGTTCGGAAAAAACCTCTGTCCTGGGAAGAACCAGCAAGAAACCCAGCGGGACTTTTTTTAAATAACAGTTTACAATCATGATGTTACACAAATTAACAACACAACAAATTAGAAATAGCTTGGTAGCGATCACCTCATTTCCAAGGGTTATTATCATCCATAAATTCCTTAATATTATAATAACCCTTTTTATACAAACTTAGTTTAATAAATACCCGATAAAATCCGTAAAATTAGTTTCATTTAAATGTGTTAAGTATTTGTCTGTGTTGCCTTAAGCTAATTATTTAACTACAGTAATTACTGACCGCTGTGAGCACTGTCAGTTCGCCGAGCCACTCGTTGAGGAGTGCCTCCGGGTCCTCGGCGGCTCCCGCGCCCGTCTCCTCCACTAACGCCATCTGCAACAAGCAAATGTAAATTACAGTACATCTACATAACACCTTGTCTTTAAAAATAAATTCCGTACACACAACAAGAAGTCAACAAGTATTTTTCTTGTTTATTCAGAATAGGGTTGACAACTTATTTATTTGATATGTGGTATTTTTAATTTATTCATTTGAGTATGTTTTGAGGTCATTGTTTTGAAGAGGGATTGTGAATGGCAGTAATGATGATGATGATGACTTTTCAAATAGGTATTTTATATTTTAAAGGAATATTTGCTCTGCTTCGAGACTTTATTGACAGCCACAGATATTAATATACAGGGTTATTTGTCAAAGAGTAGCCAAATTTTAAACTTAAGTTCGAATAAACAAATAATAATACACTATTATTGCAGTTTTGAAAATACAAGTAAATATGGCTGCTACTTTTATTTGAATTTATCCCAATTTGAACGTGATTTATGGGCAATAACGTGTTTGCCTACCGATCGACCCTTACGACTGTGTGCGTGCGCAGTGAAATCAGTTTAAAATAATGCATTTCCACGCATTATGAATTGGAAAGAAAAAATGACAGAATGTTTGAGATTTTTTTATTAAATTTCCTTTACCATTTGTCTATATTACTTATACTGAAACTTCTTTGCAAATTTGGCCGGTGATTGCAGAATGACCTGTATACTATACAGGTCATTCTGCAATTAAAAATGTATGAAATATAGTACTTGCATTCCCAAATATAGGATACTATATTATATACCCTACTAGGGTTGACAACCCTAATTATCTAAGATTCGTTTGGAAAACTTTTTAATTTAACCGTTGCACGCTGCAGCTATATTATTGCTGCAGCACGAATGGTCTGGCTCGACGGGGAAAGGACAACGCTCTCACAGAATACCAGCGAAAAATATCAGCTCAATTGCTCTTGTATTTCGTATGGTGTGTGTAGAGAACCGGATACCCTTTTTACTAGAAACGAGGCATTCCATCTTAGTCCTCACGGGTGACAGTGCATCTTTATTTTTATTATTATTATTTATTATTATTCTTAATCGAGGATACATGTACTGTGTGCTCGTTTGTGAACCGTATTAAAAACAACCTTGTTTGAATAAACAGATATTTAAGTCACATCATTCTATTTTTCACGCGCATCTTAAGTAATTAATATTTATAATAGATATAGGTGTCTATATGCCATAAGCCAGCTTGACATCAGGTGGGATGACCTTTTTCAAAATAAGTTGTGACTTTGGTTACATATAACCTAAAAATATCAATTTTTTAATATTTCTGTAAGTAAGTTACTATAGATCCAGGATTTTGCGTGTTACTTCTCAATTGAATTAAAAGTTACTTTTCTAATTTTGTTATGTTCTTCTAAAATCATAAACGTAATCATTACAAAGTGGTAGTTACATACTGGAATATTGTGTGTTTATTTCTAATTTTAGTTGATTTGTTCTGAACACATTTATTTTAAACAATTTCTTTCGCATGCCAGGCAAGGCAAAATATGTGGAAACAAATATTGACTCTGTATCCATCCGTCTGTACCCTAAGATGTTTTTAAAGTAGTCTTTTTTTAATACGTCTTTGTCTGTACCCATGTCTTTAGCGATATAATTTTTTTTATAGGATAGGGTGACAAAAGAGCTCACTGTCCACCTGATGGTAAGTGGTTGCTGTGGCCCATAAACATCTACATTCATCCTCGTTTGTGAATCAAAATACAGATGCGTTGTCACCCGTGAGGACTAAGATGTAATGCCTCTTTTCCAGTAAAAAGGGTCTCCGGTTCTCTACACTTACCATACGAAACACAGCAGCGTCAAGCTGCATTTTACGCTGGTATTCTGTGAGAGCGTGGTCCTTCCCCGGTTGAGCCGACCCATTCGTGCTACAACTATACTACTAATGTAGTTGCAGCATGGCTCTACCACGTGTAAATTTATTATATATTATTATATTATTTGATTTAATTCTTTAGTATAAATGATTTGATTCTTTAGTAGTTTATATGAATGTGTTCTATCTTAGTAAGATGATAAAAAGTTTAAAAAAAATCTCAGTCGTCTATTCCAATCTAACCCTGTCACAATAGCCGCGACTCGTATTCACTGTGACCATTTCACAAAAGCGTTAAATAAAGAAATGAACACGTACCCCTGCCTCTATTGTTCTGTCAACATATTTCCTTTTATTATTTATAATTTTATTTTTAGGCGCGTTATAGGGATGATTGATTTTAGAAAAATATCGGTATTGATATCGATGTTAATATTTATTTAATTAATCTTGATACATATCCAAAGGGACATCCGAAAATATCGATGTTTTAGCTGGCAAAATAAACAATCTAGGATTATTTTATTTATCAAATGTTTTCATTAGGCGAACTAAATAAAAATATTATGGGTACATTCTGAAAATTTACTTTGGCTCCTCCGCCTATCTTTCTTTGTTAGCCTAACAAAGAAAGATAGGTCCTTACGGCAATAATAATGACAATGTAAAAACATCGATGTTATCCCGCTAAACATCGATGTTTTTCAATTATAGATCATACCTTGCGCCTAAGAGCAAAATATAGACTAGCTAGCCACGAGATTAGAAAGTAGTGCACAAATAAAATAGATAAGTATTTTAATATATTATAGGTGACAAACAAACACACAGTTCACCTATGGTAATAGTAACAGTAACACCTATAGTAATTGTAATAATAAAGTGGATATTGTTTCCCATAGACATCTACATCTATCCTCGATTAAGTATTAACCCTTTCGCTGACCCGTGCACTACATATAGGTCATTGCTATTGTTTTACTATTGTCTGAAAACCGGACAGTGAAAGTATGCCGATGTGTGTAATGCAGATGCCTTGTCACCCCTGAGGACTAAGTGGTATGCCTCGTTTCCAATAAAAAGTTTCCTCGACTCTCTACAGTCACCATACGAAACACAACAGCATTAAGCTGCTATTTTGCGCTGGTATTCTGTGAGAGCTTGGTAATTACTTCCGAGCCGACCCATTCATGCTAAAACCATAATATAGTTATATGTAGTTGAATAAAAGAAATGAATGCTCTATGTAAGTTGTTGGTTGCATTCACTTAATTACGCATCGTTCCTTTTAAATATAATATCAAAAACCGTTTTTGCACAAAACCAATACTGCTCAAAATCTTTATTAATTTTAACAGTGGTAGAGCCACGTGGCAGCTTTTGCTGTCACACGGATGGGCCGGCTCGAACCGGGGTGGTACCACGACCTCACAGAATACCAGCGTGAAGTAGAGGTTTACCTCTGCGTTTCGCTTGGTGAGTGCAGGTGGCCGGAGGCCCTTTTTACTGGAAATGAGGCATTCCATCTTAGTCCTCACGGGTGACAACGCATCTGCATTTTGATTTGTAAGAGAGGATAGATGTAGAAGTCTATGGGCCGCAGGAACCACTTGCCATCAGGTGGACTGTGTGCTCGTTTGTCACCTTTATCCTATAAAAAAGATCAATAATTTTATATAACAAAATAAATAGAGTACTACACATTTTTGTAACATGTCATTTCTGGAATGCAAAAGAACGTTAATTGCTTGGCTGAAGCAATTGGATTACCTTAAGACTGAAAATTTGTTATGGCATCTTGATGACCAAATTTAAATTAGATAAGATTTTGTTTTGTTTTTTTAGATTACAGATGATTTAGTATAATTTACTTTTTGGATGTTACTCCGTTGCCGAGTTATAGGAATTAAAAAAAAAAGTTAATATACATGTATGAATTATTACAAACTTGAAGAGAAATTTATTATTTTGTATATATTTTACTAAAAAAAAGTTATGTTACACTGGGATTTTCTCCTGTATCGTGGAGGCAGTTTACAAACATATTGCACAAGTACAAACATCCAGACCCGGAACAAATATTGGTAGGCCGGGCAATGGCTGAACCAATTGTAATAAAACTTCACGAACATAATATATAGAGCTATACCAGGAGGAACATATAGTATAGGCTATATGTTATGCAAAAAAACTTGGAGTATTCTTACGGAATCAAAAATGTATAAAATAAAAGGACTTGATGATTATCTTACATCTAAATAAAGCTCCTATATAGCTTCCCTATAAATTTAAGGTCTGTAATAAGTGTGAAATTTTTATTTCAAGTTTATATTTCTCTACAGTCTACACCAATGAACGTTGTTCTTTACTTTTATGTATACCTTTTCAGACACAATAATCATAATATTATCTCATCTACATTCAAAGTCCGTCAAGGATCGTATTGTATTTGATCCTAACTCCAACTGAAGACTACGCTTTATTTTGGGTCTAATGTTGCTAATGGTGGCATTGTTTCTTGATGATTAGTAACGTTAATTATATTTAATTTATGCAAAATAATTCTTTGCCAAAAATGATCGATTGACAACTCAACACGTTGAGCAAACTGTGTTATGAAATCATAGCGTGTAAATTAATCAATCAAATCAATCAAATCATTTATTTGCAATCCAAGTGTACATAATTGGTCTTAAATTAAAAATGCGCTTACAACTTAGACGCCCTTTTCAGGCACTGCAAATTTGACAAGGGCACTGCTTATATAGGTACTATTAACATACATAAAATATAATTAAAAGCTAGAAAAAAAAATATAAAAATACATAATAGTGTTATTTTTATCTAAATACTCTTCCACTGGGTAGAAGGGGTTTTGTTTTAAATATTTACTGAGTCTTGATTTAAATTTGGTTAATTCTGATATATTTTTTATTTCCTGTGATAATTTATTATATACTTTTATTGCCATATAGTATGGGCTTGTATTTAACATTTTTGTTCGCGACTGTGGTAGGTATAATTTATTTTTGTTACGTGTATTTATGTTATGTGTATCTTTAATCTTCTTAAAATATTATTATTATTGTGGACAAACAGGCATAGATCATAAATGTACATACAGGGTAAGGTAAGAATATTTAGTTGTTTGAAATACGGTCTACAGCTAGTAGTGTTATCTATCTGGGCTAGTAGCTTACTCTGTAGTACGAGCTGTACAGTAGCTTACACTGTAATACTAGTAATACTCTGTTTATAATGCTCAAAAAATTCCGAACATTGACCGTGTTCAACTGAACTGTACTGCAATCCGTACAAACTAAATATTGCGTAAATTGAAGATTTGTGAATTCCATAAAATAATTATAATTACATTTTATTAAGAAATATGTTTGTTTAGATTAAATTAAGATATTTTATATCAAATTCTTATATTTATTTTATATTAAAGTCTTCGCGCATGCGCGACTACTACAGCTCCCGCGCATGCGCGAAGACATACGAGTAGGACACAATTTTTGTTTGTAATGGCTTCTCTAGTACGTAGTACATATAACTCAATGGTGAGGGCCACGACTTTTTTGCCACCACGGCGTCACTTGGGAATGAAGTGAAATTTCTGACGGATTCATGGCGAGCAATTTAATTTGTTAGGAAAACTGTTTATAATTAGATTAGCAATGAATAAACTAAACTACGGATATATTTATATCCGTACGGATTAATGTAGAAAAGTAAAAAAAAAAAAACAATTAAAAATATCTGCAAAAACCACTGACGCATTTTTTTTGTGTATTTACTTATTACTCTAGAAACCGACATTTTTTTTCAAAACACAACTTCTCAATTATACGACATTATTTATCGGAAAACCACCTTTTTTATAGCACAAGGGTGACAAACGAGCACACAGTCCACCTGATGGTAAGTAGTTGCTGTGACCCATAGACATCTACATCTATCTTCGATTACGAATCAAATTGCAGATGCGTTGTCACCCGTGAGGACTAAGATGGAATGCCTCGTTTCCAGTAAAAAGGGTCTCCGGTTCTCTACACTCACCGTATGAAACACAGCAGTGTCGAGCTGCAATTTTACGCTGATATTCTGTGAGAGCGTGGTCCTTCCCCGGTCGAGCCGACCCATTCGTGCTACAACTATACTATTAATATAGCTGCATCATGGCTTTACCACGTGTAAAAAATTCACCTCAGTCGTAACAAGCGACATCTAGTGAGCGAAAGATTATTATCCCTCATTGTAATCTATCGATTTACTCGTGCAACTCGCCAGAAGTGACGTCTAAGGTAAAGGCGACAAAACGCTTTGACAAAAAAATGTAGATTACATTTTACTGTTGCATAACTTAAATAAAATTGAACTGTTAAACGGTTCAGATAAAAAAAAACCTTAAACGCAGCACGAAACAGAAATGTAGTAAATATGATATTACGAAACGTAGTGAACGAAAACGAGAGTCGGATGTAGTCTCACTGCATGGATCATTGGGAATAAGTCGCGCAATGCAAACTCAGGGCTGGCGCTACAACAATTAAAATTTGATAATTTTTTTAAAAACTTTTATTTGTTTTGTTTTTATTCGTTAGGGTCAAATCTAGCAACTGAATTTTAAAACGGTTATTCTCAAGCGATTGTCTAAATGTTTTCAAATCAAACATCTTATGCTTGTAGACTTTAAACAAAGCACTTACGAACGTTGACATATACACACACAATAATTGTCACTTGGTATTAATACATAAGTGTAATACGTCTTTTGTTAATACGTTGTTCATTTAATACGTCGGTGAAATTCGTCTTTGGCGAATTTATGTTCAGTATAACCAGTGGAGTAGCGTGCCTTAGAGGGGGGCCCTGTATCAAATTTTGTCGGGGGCCCAAATGAAGGGTAAAGATTTTTCACAAAAGGAACAAAAACTCTCGCATTGAATTAAAATAATTATATATTTATTATAAGTAATTCCTTACAATTAATAATCCTAGGAACTATGCTAGCCAAACACTTCAAACCAACATCCTGTCCCATAGAAGTCCTTAGAATGTTTGCTTACATACGTTCGGGGCCTCTGTAGCCCGGGGGCCCCGTATCATTGATACGGCTGATACGGCGGTAGCTACGCCCCTGAGTATAACCGTTACAGTCTATTAACGTCCACTGCTGAACATAGGGCCTCCCCATAGCATTGCCTCATATGGGGATATTTGCCATAGTTGCTATATTTAGTAATCGGCTTGGCGACCGCAGTTTTTTATATTTAGTCGTTTTTAGGAAGACTCTGCGCTGCCCATATCCTGATATGTTTCTCTTACGACACCCAAGGGATGATATGAGGTAGTGGAGTATATTCAGTAATGTTCATATTATTAAATTTTCTAACTTTGAAAATGAGATAATATATATGTATATATGTATGTATATATATGTATAACTGAACGACATTAGGATCAGGGGCGTAGCTACCGCCGTATCAGCCGTATCAATGATACGGGGCCCCCGGGCTACAGGAGCCTCGAACGTGCCTAAGTAAAAATTCCAAGGACTTCTATGGGACATGAAAGGCTATCACTATTGTCTATAGAAGCAAAGAATTTAGTAAAACTGAAATCGTCTTCAGCTATGAATGCCGCCGCATCGTCTTCAGCTATGTTTGCCGAACAAAAGGCAAGAAAAGTGTATATTTGATTTGAATTGTTTGGCTAGCTTAGTTCCTAGGAGTATTAATTGTAAGTAATAACTTATAATCAATTTATAATAATTTTAATACAATTCAAGCGGCTAAAATAATTTCACATAATAGCCTTCCATGTCTGTGCTATGGATATATATATATGGGACCACCGCCGAAGTACATCCTATTTAATAAAAAACTAATTAATAATATCGGTTCGCAATTAAAAAAGATATTGCGTAATATACATACAAAAAAAGGAACATACGTGCAGTCGAATTGAGGACCTCCTGCTTTTTTGAAATCGGTAAAAATGTAGATAATTTGGGGGCACTTGAAGTAAAGTTTAACATTTAAAAAAGTTTATGAAATAAAAATTGTAAGTATATTATAATAATTTCTGAAATGATAATTACCCCTGGGAATGAGGTGATCGCTACCAAGCTATTTTGTTTTGTGTTGCCTTTCTAATTTATTTTGTGTTGTTAATTATTGTGTAATTAATTATTATAAATTGCTCTTTTTTTAAAAAAAAAACGATGAGCTGGTATTCTTGATGGCAAGAATTCCAAAGAAACGGTAAATCTATACAAATAAATAAAATTGAAGTGTGGTGGGTAGCTCAAGGATGCTAGCCAAGATTAATCTTGCAGACATACCCTCTATCTACTACAATGGGATTACAATACCGTTCAGTAAGTCTGTAAAAAATCTTGGCCTACACATTGACAACACGCTGAATTGGAGAACTCAGGTTACTGAAGTCAGTCGTAAAGTCACTGCTACGTTACGTACTCTGTATCGTTTAAAACATTTTCTCCCCACAAAGTCTAAGATCATGCTTGTCCAATCACTCATATTACCCATATTTGATTATGCAGATGTGTGTTACCCGGATCTGTCCCAGGATCTTCTGAACAAGCTGGAACGCCTTCTCAATAACTGTATAAGATTTATTTTCGGGCTTCGTAAGTATGACCATATTTCGCAATATAGATCTAAGCTTAATTGGCTTACAATCCGGCAGAGGCGTATTTCCAGAATATTACTTGTTCTTTTTTCCATATTAAATGACCCATTTTCGCCTTCTTATCTTAAGAGCAAATTTCACTATCTCTCCTCATCTCATGATAGGGTTCTACGTTCGTCTTCTAACAACAAAATATGTATTCCAGTTCACTTCACCGAGTTCTATGGTAACTCCTTTACAGTTCAGGCTGCACGCCTTTGGAACTCCTTGCCTGACGACATCAGAAAAGCTCCCACTAAGTTTGCTTTTAAAAAGTTGGTGCGTAATCATCTATCTGTTAAAGACAACGCTTCTTAGAAGAATCATCCATGTCATTTATATTTTAGACGTATATATTTATAGTTATTAATATGTATTATTTGTATATGTATGTTGGTATGAATATATGTATGCTTATGTATGTACGTATATATTTGTATACATGTATAAATAGGATATATTTTTATAGTTTATTTATTGTATATAATAGTAATATGTATATATAATGTAATTAATTATACATTTCTATTTTCTTTTTATTCTATATTGCTACACCTACTTCAAATTCTCACCACTCCATGGGTTGACTGGTAGAGAATGCCACAAGGCATTAAGTCCGCCCTTTGTATTCTTTTAGGTTAAGGAATGCAATAAAGAATAAATAAATAAATAAATAAGTGTCTGTTTGCAATGTCAAAATAACAGCTTTTGTCGTGAAGCGACACTTAAAAAAAATAAAAAAAATAGAACCTAACCTAAGTACAACAAAACAACAAAGGTAGAGCCAGAAAACAATATATTTAAATTTATAAAAGGTATTTACAATTTTATAAAAAAAATGATGTGAGGATGATGATGAATGAAGTGAGAATACAATTAGATTATAAAAAAAAATAAAGGTGAGAGAATAGGGGAATATAGCGTTGAAGTGGGGCCTAAAAGTCGAAGCGACACACGTTGCGTTTGTAGAAGTAGGTTTCTTAGCAGCGACGGCACGCAGCGCCTGAAGCCAGCACACGCCGTTTGCGCTTGTAGAAGTAGGTTTCTTAGCAGCGACGGCGCGCAGCGCCTGGAGCCAGTACACGCAGCGTCCGGAGCCGGCGCACGTAGCGCCTGGAGAAGGGGCGCGCAACGCTTAGAGCCAGCAGTTGCAGCGCCCAAAGGTAGCGCCGGCGGTAGGTGCACTCGGCGCCTGGAGTAAGTAGTAGTAGTGCCCGGAGTAGTGTGGCCCCCGCGCTTGTAGTAGACTCGAAGCGACTTCCGAGGTAGATGGAGGCTTGTAGGATTCCGGAGTGGCGCGGCCCGAGTTTGAAGAAGGCTTCGCCGAAGACTTCACGTGTAAATGGAGGCTTGCAGGATCCCGGGGCAGTGCGGCCCCGGGATAAGGCCTTTAGGAGATACTTCCAATTCGCGAACTGAAGCGAGACTCCTTTCTTCACCGATTGTTCGGCTTTTATACCTTTCTAGAGAGAACGGAAAAATTATTTAAATTATACGCAAATTTTTTGTAAATGGTCAAGAGAAAAGAGGATTTATGTGGAATTATCGAAATAGGAATAACAGATCGGTAGCAAATTTGAATATAATTACCATGGAAACGATATAAATAAGAAAGACAAAACATGTCAAATTTTTGTTTTAGGTTTATAATAAGAAAACTATAAGATTTAAGTGGAAAATGAGATATTATTGATATAGAAAAAAAGGTAGCGCAACTGCCCACACAAAGCCCAAGATTGTAGAGTTACGGAAAACTAGCTAAAAGATCGAAAAAAGGTAGACTCCATTGACACCAATTTAAAAGTGCTGATAATGTGAAAATACGAAGTAGAAATGATTTGTTATTGTGTTCTTATGGTTTAAAATCGTTACAGGATCCTATGGAAATAAAGGTGATGTAAAATATCCAGTTTTGAGGTGAATGCAGAAAATCGAAACAGAATGGAAAAATGAATTTAAAATAATGTAAAATAATACGTAAGTAGTATAACACTACATTTTCCCCCCGACCCTGGAAAATTTTTGACTCAGCAAAAATTTTGATATATACATTCTAAAATAAACCATAAAAACACAGCTTTGCAGAAACAGACATCACCAGGCAAAATCAGATATACTATCTCTTACATTCATCATCTGCCGTTCAGGTAAGGGTGGAGTTCACATTCAATGACTACCACTCTAAAAGTGTGTTTTCAAAACGACATTAAGGCTTATTTAAGGAGTAGTCATCCGCTCCTGCGTGGAAAAAAAAATAAATTAGTCGAAGAAACACCACTCTTAAAAGTGTGTTTTCGAAAGGACATTCAGGCTTATTTAAGGAGTTGTCATCCGCTCCTGCGTGAAGATAAAAAAAATATTAAGGGAATAATCAGCCGCTCCCAAGTGAAGATAAAGATAAAGAAATCAATCTTAAGCAAGCTTTAGTCGCTATGACTTAAGTAAAGATAAAGAACGGCCAGAGCGGTAGGGCTCAAAGCCAGAGATCAGCAACATCACTAGCGAGATGTGTCTGAAATAATAAGAAGTGAAGATTAACCTACCAAACAAACAAACAAATTAAAAGAAATAATAACAAGGTGAAAATGATGGTGATATTTATACATATATACAAATTAAATGTGATATTTATACATATATACAAATTAGCAGTTAATAAATGTTTAGATATTTATACATATATACAAATTAACAGTTGTAAATGCTTAGAAAAGTTATGAATCGTCTCGCTTCAGCTTTGAAAAACAATTTTATATAAAGTGTAAAGTTCAAAGTTAAGTTTAAGAAATAAAGATTTAATTGAAAAGTTATACCTCTTTAAGTTACCTAGAATAAAAATATTAGAGTGATGAATGTAAGTGAAGTGTTGAATGTAGGTCTAAATATAAGCCAGATAAGTTGAAACACTAGATGAAGTGTTGTTTTAGAATTTGGAAGGTTATCTACAATAAAAATATTAAAGTGATGAATGTAAGTGTTGTGAGAAATGTAGGTCTAAATATAATCCAGATAAGTTGAAAAACTAGATGAAGTTTTGTTCTAGAATAAAAATATTAAAGTGATGAATGTAAGTGTTGTGTGAAATGTAGGTCTAAATATAATCCAGATAAGTTGAAACACTAGATGAAGTGTTGTTTTAGAATTTGGAAGATATGAAAAGGATGAATAAATGAATGATGAATAATGAGTTAAGAACGAAAGGGAGAGCAATTAAATCAAAAGGGAATGGACAAGGCGCAGTAAAGGTGAAGAATTAAGAGAGAAGGAGGACTTTTACGTTGGGCGCCAAATGTCGTGAAGCGACAATTAAAAAAAATAAAAAAAATAGAACCTAACCTAAGTACAACAAAACAACAAAGGTAGAGCCAGAAAACAATATATTTAAATTTATAAAAGGTATTTACAATTTTATAAAAAAAATGATGTGAGGATGATGATGAATGAAGTGAGAATACAATTAGATTATAAAAAAAAATAAAGGTGAGAGAATAGGGGAATATAGCGTTGAAGTGGGGCCTAAAAGTCGAAGCGACACACGTTGCGTTTGTAGAAGTAGGTTTCTTAGCAGCGACGGCACGCAGCGCCTGAAGCCAGCACACGCCGTTTGCGCTTGTAGAAGTAGGTTTCTTAGCAGCGACGGCGCGCAGCGCCTGGAGCCAGTACACGCAGCGTCCGGAGTCGGCGCACGTAGCGCCTGGAGAAGGGGCGCGCAACGCTTAGAGCCAGCAGTTGCAGCGCCCAAAGGTAGCGCCGGCGGTAGGTGCACTCGGCGCCTGGAGTAAGTAGTAGTAGTGCCCGGAGTAGTGTGGCCCCCGCGCTTGTAGTAGACTCGAAGCGACTTCCGAGGTAGATGGAGGCTTGTAGGATTCCGGAGTGGCGCGGCCCGAGTTTGAAGAAGGCTTCGCCGAAGACTTCACGTGTAAATGGAGGCTTGCAGGATCCCGGGGCAGTGCGGCCCCGGGATAAGGCCTTTAGGAGATACTTCCAATTCGCGAACTGAAGCGAGACTCCTTTCTTCACCGATTGTTCGGCTTTTATACCTTTCTAGAGAGAACGGAAAAATTATTTAAATTATACGCAAATTTTTTGTAAATGGTCAAGAGAAAAGAGGATTTATGTGGAATTATCGAAATAGGAATAACAGATCGGTAGCAAATTTGAATATAATTACCATGGAAACGATATAAATAAGAAAGACAAAACATGTCAAATTTTTGTTTTAGGTTTATAATAAGAAAACTATAAGATTTAAGTGGAAAATGAGATATTATTGATATAGAAAAAAAGGTAGCGCAACTGCCCACACAAAGCCCAAGATTGTAGAGTTACGGAAAACTAGCTAAAAGATCGAAAAAAGGTAGACTCCATTGACACCAATTTAAAAGTGCTGATAATGTGAAAATACGAAGTAGAAATGATTTGTTATTGTGTTCTTATGGTTTAAAATCGTTACAGGATCCTATGGAAATAAAGGTGATGTAAAATATCCAGTTTTGAGGTGAATGCAGAAAATCGAAACAGAATGGAAAAATGAATTTAAAATAATGTAAAATGATACGTAAGTAGTATAACACTACACTTTTTACTAAATTCATATGAAAGTATACCGTAATTATAAAAAAAATCATAAAATTTTTGTCTGTCTATCTGTCTGTCTGTTTGGTTCGGCTAATCTCGGCTGGACCGATTTTAAGGGGATTTTCACTAGCAGATAGTTGATGTTATGATGTTAACTGTGAACAAAATCCTATCCAAATAGGGAATTATAATAACAAATTATTAAAAACTATGCGTACGAAGTCGCGGACACAGCTAGTTAAACATAAGAGTGACTTTCAATAAGTATTATTTATAATCTATACGGAAAAAAAAGTTTATATTTCTTTATAAGCCAACGTTGTCAGGAAAAAGAGGCATCATCAGATTTCTAGTATAAACGACTACATATGTAGTTTAGATGCGAAACAATGGCGATAGTGATAGTGCACCAATCCTAATTTTTCAAAATAAAAAAAATAAATCCTCAATTTTAGATTGTCAAAAAACCGGATTTTTAACCATAAAAATCTATTTTTATGTTAAAATTTAACAATGATAATTTTTTTAACACAGTCTGCACAGTGTACACTGGGCATAATAAATTGACTTATTTGGTTTTTGGCAATATATTATGTAAATGGAAGTTTTCGTGGGGAAATATACTTAATACCTAAAAAGTTTTTTAAAACAGTTAATTGCTATTATATGAAATATTGTCATACTTAATGTTTAGTGATCTCGATATGAGAAGACCTCAACGGTTTTTCACATGCTTTTATTAGCTTGGTATGTATCTATGTGACCGAATTTTCGTGTGTGATTTCATCCTCTTCAAAATGTCGGATTGATTTGAAACTTCGCACACTTATCAAGGACCGATGACAATGCAATAATTTAAATAGTTTGTCCCATTATCCTTGCCAGGATGCTCAGGATTTACGAATAATTAATAAGACAACTACGATTTCTGCCAGTTCAATCGTCTGTAAGCCGCGTAAAAAAATTCGTTCTAAAAAAACGCTATGTTAGCCGCACTAAAAAATAGAAAATAAATAATAGTTTAAAAAAAACTTAACACTCTGTTGTAGACATTGAGGCTTCTCTAGTACGTAGTACATATAACTCAATGGTTGTAGATAACCGAACTAAAAAGTAGAAAATAATTTTCAATAAGTTGAAAATTAGAAAATAGTGATTAAGATAAAAAAAAATGTATTGTAAAAAAGCGTGGGGTGCTTGATGTCATTTGTTGTAAATATTTTTGTGGATATTTGTAAAATTAGCGTCATCATAAAATATCTGAAAAAGCACCCTAAGTTTCTTAATAATAAAATGAATTTTTTTTATGTTAATCACCATTTCCTTATTTTAAACTTATTGAAAATTATTTTCTACTTTTTAGTTTGGTTATCTATAAACATCGACATATATGTACTACGCACTAGATTTCGCATTCCGAACATTCACTATGTTCAAGTGAGCTGTACTGCAGTCCGTATACTAAAATAAATATTGCGTAAATTAGTAATTTTATTTAGAAATATGTTTGTTTAGATTAAAATAAGAGTATTTTATACAAAGACATTTAAGTAGTTATATTTTAAATCTCTTTGATTTTATATTAAAAAGTCTTCGCGCATGCGCGACTCTACTATCTCCCGCGCATGCGTGAAGACATAGAGTAGCGCACAATTTTTGTTTGGAATAGCTTCTCTAGTACGTAGTACATACTACATATAACTCAATGTCTATAAAATCTTGTTTTTTTTTAATTTTTTTTTAAACTATTATTTATTTAAATTACTGTTATTTACGAACATTTATGTTGGAAAAAGCACTGCAAATTACTGATACTGAATCTTATCATCATCATTGTCAACTGCTGTACAAGGATATCAAGGGTATCATAAAACATGCCACAAATAACGTTCCTAAGTCAATTGCATTTATCGACTGTGCCTCTGGTCATCTGGTGCGTCCAGCTCGGTCGTAGATTTAATTTGTTAACAAATAACATTAATCTATAATGTACTACAAATACAATTTTGTCAACAACAGTTTCATGGTATTCAAAATATGTACATTCATTTAATATATTGATTAATTATGAGTGAACTCGTCGCACACAAGCCAGCGAGTCGACCCTCGCCCCAAAACTGGGTGCAGCATATGACTCATTAAATTCTAAGGCCGGGGATACATACGGAGACAATGACTCCGTTCCCACTCAATTTAAATGCGCGTCTGACACGGCTAATGCGCATTAATATGGTATTAGAAGCGTAACAAATATTTAAATATTGTAATATGTCTAATAACTTTTATTAGCTATTAAATCTTATTTCTTGATCTCTGACACTTCCACTTTTACATATACTTCCGTTTTGTTCCGTGAGGGATTCACTCTGCGGCCTGCGCCTAGGAGCCGTCAAAAGGTCCTCAACAACTAACCCATTTGCTAAAACCATAGATCAAATTTATACGTGGTAGAGCCATGCTGCAGCTATATTATAGTTGTAGCACGAATGGGTCGGCTCGACCGGGGAAGGACCACGCTCTCACAGAATACCAGCGTAAAATAGCAGTTTAACGCTGCTGTGTTTCGTATGGTGAGTGTAGAGAACCGGAGACCCTTTTTACTGGAAACGATGCATTCCATCTTAGTCCTCACGGGTGACAACGCATCTGCATTTTGATTCTTAATCGAAGATAGATGTAGATGTCTATGGGCCACAGCAGCCACTTACCATCAGGTGGTCTGTGTGCTCGTTTGTAACCCTTATCCTATAAAAAAAAATCACAAATATATAGAGTGGATCAGGTGGACTTCTCGGCAAACGTCCGTCAAAATTTTACTTTACTGATCTTTCTTTCTTTAATATTGCACGCGTCATAACGCGAAGCGTTTTTAGGCTGTGCTTTACTCTCAATTCGTCAAGGTCAAGTAATTTTGTGTTCTTAAAACGCCTCTATCATAACCATATTGCACTTATACGATAATATTAGTAGCCGTATATCAAGAAACGACTTTATAATTAATCCATCTTATATTTTCTAAGAAATCATTTTATATTGCAACTTTGAAAAAAGAAGGTTCGATAAAAATTTTACGTGGACGTCAGGATTTTTTTATTATAGGATAGTGGGCAAACGACCATGCGGCTCAGCTGATGATAAGTGACTACCGCCGCCCATGAACAACCGCAACACCAGGGGAATTGCAAATGCGTTGCCGGCCTTTTAAAAAGGAGTAGGGTCTTTTCTTGAAGGTCCCTAAATCGTATCGGTCCGGAAAAATCACTGGTGGTAAACTATTACTACACAAGGAAGTTTTGCGAGGAAGAAAATATCTTCTAAATCCGAATTTTGTGCGAGGAAGAAAAGACTGGTGGACCGCTAATCATCCAGATGGTGTGGATGGTATCGGGAGTTTTGCCGCGATGTGCGTTCGTGAAATTTGGCGGCTGGGATTAATCCGAACAATTCCTTAAAGCACTCCCCGTGGTAAATGCGAAAGAAAATGCAAAGAGATGCAACATTTCTTCGCAGCGCCAATGAGTCGAGCCGATCGGAAAGGACTAGGTCGTCGACGATTCGAGCCGCTCTG
This sequence comes from Parnassius mnemosyne, assembly GCA_963668995.1. Taxonomy (NCBI): domain Eukaryota; kingdom Metazoa; phylum Arthropoda; class Insecta; order Lepidoptera; family Papilionidae; genus Parnassius; species Parnassius mnemosyne. Next base: position 68,730,110 of record CAVLGL010000082.1, on the reverse strand, counting down.
CGCTGGATGCGGTCAAGTGGAAGAAGCTGGCACTGGAGAGCCCCAGTCCAGAGATGGGATTGCAGGCGTTGTGTTGGCATGAAATACTGTCCCACTCTGCTGAGTACGCCAAGCTTTTTAGAGGCCAATTTGGCCTTCTCTTCCAAGTGACCACGAAACTGCACGTCACTCGATATGTCGACGCCGAGGATTCCGATACTGGCTGAGGCAACAAGGGGAGTACCTTGAAACTGAGGAGATACGACAAAGGGGTTCTTTTCAGCGATAAACGCGCAAACCTGTGTCTTCTGAGGATTAAACTGGATTAGATTTAGTCACCCCCAATCCAAGACTTTGTTCAGCAAAGACTCGACTTCAGACACAAGTTCGTTCCGGTACTCGGCGACGGTTTCCCGAGAAATATTGGCACGGCCGGTGTATAGAGCATCACCAGTGCTGTCATCTGCATAGCAATGAATGCTACCGGTTTGCAACATATCATTGATATGCAGAAGAAACAGCGTCGGTGATAGCACGCAGCCTTGTTTAACACCAGCGTTAATAGGCTTGTAGTCGGAGCATGTACCGTCTACAACGACCTTGATGCTCCGATCTGCAAGGAAGCTGGTGATCCAATTGCACAATTTCTCGGGAAGCCCATAGGAGCTTCGAAAGAAGCGCTTTGTGCTGAACCCGATCGAAGGCCTTCGCAATATTCAAACTAACGGCCAATGCCTCCCCATTGGACTCTACTGCCTCCGCCCATCTATGAGTCAAGTAGACCAGATGATCACCAACGGATCGACCACGACGAAAACCGTATTGGCGTTCACTGATCAGCTGGTGATAATCAAGGTACCGCAAGAGGTAGCAGTTTATAACGGATTCCATTATTTTGGAGAACAAGGGGGTGATGGCGATAGACCTGTAGTTGGACGGGTCTGAGCTATCGCCTTTTTTAGGGATCGGGTGGACAAAAGCTGTCTTCAATGATTTCGGGACTACGTCTAGGGTGTACCGGAAAAGATGCGTTAGAACCGGTGCCAACTCCGTAGCACACGTCCTCAGCACAATTGGGGGAATTCCGTCAGGCCCCCTAGACTTGTTGATGTCCAGGGAGAGGAGTGCTCTGTGAACCGAGCGCTGTGAGAACCGCACATCCGGCATGGAGCACACACAGACCGCGAGATGGTCGGCGGTGTGCTCCCCCCGTCATCGAGTTGGACGCAAAAAGGGAGCCTAAAAGGTCGGCTTTCTCTTTTGCGGCGTGGGCCAGTGAGTCGTCCTCCCTATGCAGAGATGGTAGTGATGGCTTACAGAAATTCCCTTGGACAGCCTTGGCGAGAGACCAGAATGCATGGGTTGCCGAAGGAAGGCGAACTAATTTCGCCAATTCTGCCTATGTGCTCTGACTTTGCCTTGGTAATAACTGTTTTGAAGGACCTGGAGGCGAAGTTAAACTTCTTTTTAAGTATGCTGGTGTTTACATCCCGAGTAGCCGAAGCTGCAGCCCAGGCTTGATAACACTCCTGCTTACTGCGTAATGCAGTCTTATAGGAGCGACCAAACCAAGGCTGAGATCTGCCTCCGATGGGTACCACAGATGATGGAATAAATAGTTCCATTCCCTATAGCACCACATCAGTGACAGAGTCAGCAACAGCGCTGGGATCATCCGGCGAAAAGCAAACTCGCCTCCATGGGTAGGAAGCAAAGAAAGACCGTATTCCGTCCCGATCCGCCGACTGTAATGCCAAAGACCTGCAGAACGCAACCGCGAGGGGAGCGTGAGTGACACCACACTCTGGATCAGACAATGGTCCGAAGAGCCAAGAGGGGCATCGACGGAAACCTGATATCCGTCCGGATGAGAGGTCAGCAGAAGGTCCAACAGGGAAGGTGTATGATCCTCAACATCTGGAATCCGCGTAGGGAATGTAACCAGTTGTGTCAGACCATATGCCAAGGCAAAGTCATAATCAGATCTCCCCGCATGATCGGTTAAACGTGAACCGAGCCATTCGGCGTGGTTGGCGTTAAAATCGCTAAGGATCACGATCTCTGCGGATGGGACCTGTTATAGCAAGGAATCTGTAGCCATTTGGACGTGGTCGATGAGTCGGTTTGTTTCGGCATTACCGCTATGAGACCTATAGAGGCACCCGTAGACGTGCGGATGATTGTCGTTGTCTACGCGTAGCCAAAGGACAGGACAGGTCCGAACCTTCAAGACTGCCGAGGCGTTGAGTACAGATGTCTTCTCTGACGTATACGCAAACTCCAGCCCGAGGCACAAAGGAGTGCTCCAATTTGTACCCCGGGTAGGAGAGATACGAAATATCAGCCGGAGAGGACATCTGCGTCTCGGTCAGAAAGAGCTAGGCCACCTTGATTTTGTATGTGGTCACGATAACTCCCGAAAAAATTGAAGTATCGAGACCGGGTTGCTTTTATTAGCTTCAGCAACTGGTTCCCTATTTCATATCAATAGCCTAGTACGCGTAGTTTGTTAATAAAATGATTTTCAACTTTTAAAAGTTTTATTGCTATTAAAAATTTAAAGGCGCTTTCATATTCATTTTTAGCGTTTGATAGACAAAGGACAAATGTACCCATTCAGCCTATATTGATATTATACTTTGTGTAATCGATTTATTTTGGTAAACATTATTAATTATTTTCCCTGTAAAACACTACCTGTTGAAATAACAGAACGCTAAATATAAAACTCGTAAGTAAATAATATATTTTAAAAGTCAGGAATACAATTTACTTTTTTCATCAAAATTAAATGAAACGCTCATGAGGCGCGCACTTTTGGGTTTCCAAACTATGTTTTATTTCGTTTATAATTTAAAATTAAAAATTTTGTACAGCCGACTTCAATATAAGTTATTAAGAATAACTCAAAAACTATTGGTCTAACCTTGATCAAATTCATATGGAACCACACAAGAAGTACCTGCTTTCAAATAAAAAAAGAATTATCGAAATCGGTTCACCCAGCAAAAAGTTATTAGGTAACACACATAAAAAACATACAGTCGAATTGAGTACCGTTTCCTTTTTGGAAGTCGGCAGAAAAATCCGTTAAAATTAGTCTTAATTCCGTGAATGTTTTGAAAATTAAGAAATATATTTAAAAATTCAAACTTTTATTTAAAAGATGTTAAATTGATAAATAATGTAGGTATATTTGTCATCATTATCATCATCATCGTCCGTCATATTTACGATAATAAACCGAAATCACGTTCAGTTTTTGCTCCATATTGTGACTTACAATATCTTAATGCACAACCGGGCATATTTTCTTTTAAAATATTTTTTAAATATATAAAACGAATGCGTCTTGACTTTTTGACGATGTCACTAAGACTAAATGACATAAATCGGAGAATATCCTATAGGACATAAGTTACAGACGACAATTTTGCTACTGATGTCCGGTCTATTACTACTACTACTTAAATGTCTTTGTTCCCTATAAAATTATTATTTATAATGTACTCTGTGCATTCTACGCTCATAGTGGTGACATCTATCGAATAAACCTGGTATTACACAAAGCAAGGTATCAAAATACGATAGATGACGCTGTTTCAAATGTTTAAATGTGAAGTATAATTAAAATCAAATAATATTAGCCACATATTATTATGTAATGTCAGCGGTATTATCAATTAAAGTGAGCCGTGGTAGCTCAGTGCTTAAGCGGTCGCTGTAAATTTTGGAGTACGCGAGCGACCCGGATTTGATCCCCGCCGGCGTCAATGAAATTGTTAATTGCAATTTTAAGTGCTGATTTAACACGTGTTCGGCGGCGAAGGAAATCCTGCATGTCTGAGAAATAAGACAAAATAATATTTCGAAGACATGTGAAGTTCACCAACACGCATTGGGACAGCGCGGCGGACATTTCCTTGCCCTAAAACCCTCGCAGAAATGAAGGACGTATATAGGCTGTAACTTTAACTTTTTTTTAAATATTAATCAATACAAAGTAAGGGTTGATTTAGACATTCTTTAAAGATCAAAAGTTCAGTTAATTTACTTGACAACCCTATGGCATTTCAACGCTATTTTCCGAGACAAACAAATAGGAAAGAAAGTTGTTGCATACAACCAACAATAACACAGAAAATACATTTTCGTAACAAGGTTATCAGTTGAACTCTTGTTTCTAAAGCGTCACGACTAAATCCGCGTGCTCTCTATAGCTAGAGTCAGTGTCCGTACGGACTTATATAAATAGTAAGTAAAAAGTAGTTGCACGAGACAAACACCTGCTGGTAGTTGGATTTTTACAAACGGGACCCTATTAAAGCAAATAAAGAAAATATTATATCACCTCTATTTAAAAAGAAAACGTCAGGCATAGCTGACGTTCTATTTTATAGAATAAGGGTGACAAACAAGCACACCGTCCGCCTGATAGTAACTGGGAATAAGATGGAATGCCTCATTTCCAGTGGAAAAGTGGTTAATTAAGTCGAATTTCAATTTAAAGCAAAATTTTCTATAGATTAATAGTGACAAATGAACACAAAACACCTGATAGTAAGTGGATGCTGTGATCTGTGACCCCATACACATCAAATCATCATCAAAATAAGGATTCAAAATGCAGATGTACCGTCACCTCTGACCTAAGAGAAATGCCTCGTTTCCACACTCACCATACGAAACACAGCAGCATTAAGCTGTAATTTACGCTGGTATTCTGTGGGAGCGTGGTCCTTCCGCAGTCGAGTCGACCCATTCGTACTACAACCATAATATCTGTAGAGTGACTCCATCACATACGGCTCTATAAAAACGGAATTCAAAAGCGATCGCCGCCGATACGATTTATTTAGGAAAGAGTAATTCTATCAGATGGCTCTCCGTTTATTTAAAATCGCGCCGTGATGCAATCAATTATGCCAATAATATTATAAAGCTTTGATAAACATTGCCGGGGTCATGAAATTGATTACGGGTGGGTTCAAAAATAATGTATGACTTTTAATTTAACGTGTAGCGGCGTAAAATCATCAACATCCTCATATTATCATCCCGCGAGCGACGTAACAGGCGACAGAGTACAATTCAAATTTATTAAAAAGTGATGACAATGCAATAATTTTATGACTATGACCCGGTATCTTCATCAGGTTGGCATGTTGTTTAAACTTACTTAAACGCTATTTTTAACCGACTTCTAAAAAAAAAGGTACTCAATTTTCGACTGTATTTTTTAATATATGTAACCTTTTTTTAGGTGATCCGATTTTGATGATCCTTTTTTTATTTTGTCTCACGTGGTCTCATGTAAATTTGATCAAGATCTGAACAGTAGTTTAGAGTTACTCGTAATAATGTATATTTAATTGACTTCGGCTGCGTTTTTATTTATATTGAAGCCGGTTCTTTATAGATAACGTTACACCCCCCCCCCCCCTCTTTCCGCCCTTTTGATTTGGTACTGTATGGTGGAGGCAGTTTACATACACAAATTTCACAAGGAAAACCATCCAGGACCCGGATCAATTTTATTTATAGATCATACAAATACTTGTTCCGTGCGGCATTCGATCCCGTGGCCTTCAGCGCCGCGATTCATTGCTAAGTAACTGCGCCACTGAGCCATCAATCAAATCATAACACAGTTGCGAGTAATTCTGAACGCGTCTTAATTCGTGTTGCCCCGCCGTTTGTTTACATATACGTATAACTGTGTGTAATTTAAATGCATTGGTAATTATATGCTTTTGTAAGGTACGTTTGACAATGGATTCGTTCGCGCAGTGTATAAAACATTTTATAACAATTGCGTTTAAAAAGATTGCTAAAACGAATATCGCGATCGGTGATGCGCCAAAAGAGTAAACCGCACAAAGCGAAAAAAATAGCAATTAATGTTTGCCATCAATCTTTTTTTTATATTATTCTAAGCCAGCGCTTAACTACAATCTCACCTGATGGTAAGTGGTGATGTAGCATAAGACGGTGAAGCGCACTGACTTAACAAAAGCCTATTCACTCTTGCCTTGAAGACACCCACATTGTAATCGGATGGAAACACAGATGCTGGCAACTTATTCCACTCCTTTGCTGTACGCATCATGAACGATATAGCAAACCGTTTGGTTTGAATGCGTGGTAAGTCAACAACGAAGGGTTGGAGACTGGCCGAACGTCTGGTTGTCTGTTGTTTGGAAGGGAGAGGGAGGAATTAAGCTATGCAGTCCCTGCGCACACTCTCCGAAATGCATCCTGTAGAAAACCGAAAGGCTGGCTACTTTGCGTCTGTGTTAGAGACTGGTAAGTTCGTTTTTAACCAAATTCGGGTCACCAATAAGCCTCTTAGCACGTCTTTCCATTGAGTCCATAGTTGCTAGGTGGCACTTTGCAGCACCAGCCCATATATGGCAGCAATACTGCATGCACGACCAGACTTGCGCTTTGTACAATGTAAGCAGCTGTCCCGGCGTAAAGTATCGCCGCATCTTTGCCAGAACTCCCAGCTTTCGTGCAGCTGCTTTGGGCTTGGATTCAATGAACTACCCGAAGTTCATATTTGAGGATATCTCAATCACCAACTGAAGGCGGTCGGTATATTCAAGTGATACATTTCGGAAAGACGGAGCCAAGGTGAGCTGGTTCCTTTTTGCAGTAAAGAGACACGCTTGTGTTTTGGAGGCGTTGAACTTCACAAGATTGGCATCGCCCCATTCGGAGACTGCCAGTACAGGTACTGCAGTAGTGTGAGATTCACACGTTCTACCATAGTTTCTCTTTCGTACAGGAATCTCTTTCTAACAGGAATCGAAATGTATTGTGATAATACAATGTTGTAGTCCACATAACATAATTATAAGAGTTAAATTTCGAATAGGGATATTCTAAATAATAACAACGCGTCTCCTTATTGGATTCTCCAGTTCTTTAAGCTAACTATACAAAACGAAGCTACATTTTACGTTAGTTTAGGCCAGCCACATACATGCGAAACGGAACGCGGAACGGATTCGGGATTCCGAATGCAGCAAATCCATATAAAATCAAGTGCCTTTTACACACGTACAGCAGTTTTCCGTTCGAAATTTCGCGGGAAAAACGGGATTCCGAATGTACGTGGCCGACCCGTTCGGAATTCCGAATGTAGGTATGTGGCCGGGCTTATACTGGTGTTTTGCGAGAGCGTTGTTCTACCCCGGAGCCGATCCATACGTGCTACAACCGTAATTATTTATAACTAGCTGTTCCCCGCGACTTCACCCACGCGTAATTTATTACGATTGGGTTTCATGGGTTTTAATTTTTTGCGCGTAACCCTAATTCTTTTTCTAAAATAAAAGTAGACCAATTTACTTCTTATAACATCAGCTATCTGCCAGTGAAAGTCCGGTCAAAATCGGTCCAGCCGTTCCGGAGATTAGCCGGAACAAACAGACAGACAGACAAAAATGTTAAAAATCGTATTTTGTTACCGTATATATTTTCATATGCATATAGTAAAAAGCTGTTATTTCGACATTACAAACAGACACTTCAATTTTATTTATTTGTATAGATTTTTTAGTGGTATAGCTGAAGTGTGGCTCTACCACAAAAATAATAATTAATAAAAATACTTGTGATGATTTTTTTTTTAAATTTTGAAAAATATTTCTTTTTGTAATGTGCCAGATGCTATCATAAAACGTTACCTTTAAAATTAAGCATAATATCATATTAGATGTCTGTACAGAGCACTCAAATTATTTTGTCCCGTCTAACATACATATGCGTAGTTTGCGCAAATATAACACTCTTACACTTGCTAGCAAAAGTTAATTATTAAATTGAAAGTGCGCTCAATGCCGTGGATATTACGGGCGTCTGACATATGACCGGGGCTCGGGGCCAGCTTTCACCGAAAAAAATTAATTGACGCATTTAGTTTTGCGAAAGCGCGCTTTAGATTGATTGCCTTTCCTCGCCAACTTAAGTTCAATAATCATCCTATTTGTATATTTTGTACAACAAACGGTTGGTAACAAACGAGCACACAGTCCACCTGATGGTAAGTGGTTGCTGTGACCCATAGACATCCACATCACTCCTCAATTACGAATCAAAATGCAGATGCGTTGTCATCCGTGAGGACTAAGATGGAATGCCTCGTTTCCAGTAAAAAGGGTCTTCGGTTCTCTACACTTATCATACGAAACACAGCAGCGTTAGGCTGCTGCTATTTTATACTGGTATTCTGTGAGAGTACCTTCCCCGGTCGAGCTGATCCATTCGTGCTACAACTATACTACTAATATAGCTGCAGCGTGGCTCTACATGGCCCGAGATTCGAACACGGGATAATTCGAGTTCAGGGACAGGCCAAAATTATTTATTAAACCCCAATACTGTCAAGCATAGGTGCACTTTCTATTCCCTTACTCTTATAGTCCGATGGGACGGTAATCCGAGACGCCCGGTGAGAGGACCAGGCGCAGGACCAATGGCTTTACGTGATTTCCGAGGCACGTGAGTGAAACATTGCCAACTTCCCGACTTCCGGCTTCTACTGAGAATTTCTTTACAAAAAAACCCAATAACTGAATTTGACTCGACTCGGGATTCGATGCCGGGACCTCATACCCACCAGCTATAGCTACACCAACGAGGAAGGCAAAGTCGTCGATTACTATTGTTACCTTTGTTATTGAACAGGTCCAAACTACAAACAATAGTAGTTTCTATTGCGTTGGATTTTTTTTTATATGATAGGGTGACAAACGAGCACACAGTCCACCTGATGGTAAGTGGTTGCTGCGGCCCGTAGACAACTACATCTATCTACGTTTGCGAATAAAAATGCACATGCATTGTCACTCGTGAGGACTAAGATGAAATGTCCCTTTTCCAGTAAAAAGGGTCTCCGGTTCTCTACACTCACCATACGAAACACAGCAGCGTTAAGCTGCTATTTTACGCTGGTATTCTGTGAGGGCGTGGTCCTTCCAGAGCCGACTCATTAGTGCTACAACTATACTATTAATACAGCTGCAGCATGGCTCTACCACGTAAATAAAGTGTCGTGGCAATGTAAGAACATCCATTGCCCCATATCATCCCGTGGGTGTCGTAAGAGGCGACAGAGGGAAACAAATCAGGAGGTTAAAAAATAGTTGATATCCCCCCTATGGCCTATGTTCAGCAGTGGATATTAATAGGATGTTACAGTGTAACGGTAAGACTAATCTGTTATCAACTCAATAAGTCAGTTAATTTCGATACTAAAAATCGTAATTTTGCTTGTATAGCCAGATCGAGAACAGAAAAAGCATCAGTCTTGAAGACGAGGACTTTAGTAATAATCTATACAAATAAATAAAATTGAAGTGTCTGTTTGTAATGTTAAAATAACAGCTGCTTACTAAATGCATATGAAAGTATATACAGTACTAATAACAAAAACACAATTTTTAAAATTTTTGTCTGTTTGTCTGTTTGTTCCGGCTAATCTCCGAAACGGCTGGACCGATTTTGACGGGACTTTCACTGGCAGATAGCTGATGATATAAGGAATAACTTAGACTACTTTTGTTTTAGAAATAATTAGAGTTCCGCGCAAAAAATTAAAACCCATGAAATCCATATTCCACGCGGACGAAGTCGCGGGAAACAGCTAGTTTAAAATAAATCATATTGTACAACCGACTTCAATATAAATTATTAAGAATAACTCAAAAATTATTGGTCACACCTTAATCAAATTTATATTGGACCACATGTGAAGCAGCAGATTACAAATAGAAAAAGAATCATCGAAATCGGTTCACCCAGTAAAAAGTTATAAAGTAACACACATTAGAATAAACATACAGTCGAATTGAGTACTGGCTCCTTTTTGAAATCTGTAGAAAATAGCTAAACATTAAGTAATAAAAACTATATTTTACAACAGTTGATTGACAAACGAGCTCACAATCCACCTGATGTTTAGTGGCCAATCTAAGAAAGTCGTACGTGGTAGAGCCACGCTACAGCTACGAGCATATTGTGGTTGTAGCACGAATGGGCCGGCTCCACAGGGTTAGGGCCACGCTCTCACAGAATACCAGCGTAAAATAGCAGCTTAATGCTGCTGTGTTTAGTGTGCTAAGTATAGAAAATTGGAGATCCTTTTTACTGGAAACGAGGCATTCCAACATACTTCTGCATTTACAGACATCTATATTTATCCTTGATTAAGAATGAAAATTTAAAAGTTCACCTCCGAGGACTTACGTATAATAGCTACAGGCTAGCCTTATTCTTTATTCTATTGTAATAAGACATATTATTGTAGCTATATTATAATAATAATTATAATGCCATCTGCGCGGAACAACAGTGTTCGAGTGTTTGCGCAGGCAAAAGTATGTACTCTCTATTCCTTCACTCCCATAGCCTGATGGGGCGGTAATATGATAGTTTTGCGCGCCACAATTAATACCACTAACGCCATCTAGTATCGAATAGCAGAACTAGGAGAGTCAAGAACCTGATAGAAATTTCCATGGAAGAACTTTCTGGAACTACCGCCACCTAGTCAACCGGGACCGATATGTACTCGAACAGTCTAGATGTTTCTACAGTAGAAGGTTCTGGAAACTATCTGAGGCCCTATATAAGGCTGGTATAGACCGCGACCGAGGCGGTATTGAATTTGCGATATAAGTGAATACTTCGAAGCGATACAACTGCGAACTAAAGTGATCAGTAGTACAGTAGTACAATTGTGTTTTATTTTTAGTGTGGTTTAAGTTGTAATTAGTGCTCTGTAATTAAAGTGTCAATTTTTGTAATTCACTCGGCAGTTTTTTATTGTCTCGAACACCAAGCTCGTAACAATACGATCGAAGAGAGATCAGGCGTAGGACCAATTGCTTTTTGTGCTTTCTGAGTCTCGTGGGTGAAACACCTCCATCTTGGCTGGACTCCAGGCTGCTACTGATAATTTATTGACAAAAAATTCAATAACCTAATTTTGGTCCAACCCGCAATTCAAATCGGATACCTCATATCATATTCAACAATCGCGTTTAGAACCACTGGTCCAACGAGGGAGTGAAATTGTGGGTATAGTATTTGTATTTGTATTAAATTGATTTTAAAAAACGTTATCCTCACTTTAGGATTTTCTCGTACAATTATTCGTAGGCCATACAAATATTTGTCGCTTGCGGGATTCGAATCCGCGGACTTCAGCGCCGCGACTCAATGCTAAACTACTGTGCCACAGATCCGTCAAAATTATTTTATTCATATTTAAAAATAGACAGAGATATTGTCCGTTTGACATACTTTATTTTATCACCGGATATTAATAATTATTTGGGCGTAAAGATATCATTATTGCCCACACTGCACCTACGTTTGACCTTTCTTTGTGAAGAAACACCTTAAGCGTTGGGTGCGGTATGCGGGCCATACTGATAAACCTAAGACTTGGCTCTATTGTCTTTGAAAATATTAAATATATATTATGGCCCATAACAATGCTTGATATAGTTTTTACAATTTATTTCTAGGTGTTTCCATTTGTCATGAAATTTTAAGCCAGTAATAAAAAGAATACCAGCGTGAAATAGCAGCTTAATGCAGCTGTGTTTCGTATGGTGAGTGTAGAGAACATGACACCGTTTTACTGAAACCTTGTATTCTATCTTAATTCAAATGTGGTGACAACGCATTTGCATTTTGATTCTAAATCGCGAATCGATGTAGATGTCTATAAGCCACATAATCTACTATTGCGGTATTAAAAAGAAACAATTTTCAACATTTATGAAAATATCATCTTAAATTATTATACACAACGGTACAAGGACCATTGTAATTCAGTCTGTTAAAGTAAATGGTACCCTACCTAAATACTTTTAAAGTGATTTATTATTATTGCATGGAATATTCTCCTTCGAGTTTCAGAGCCATTAAGAAAAGCGCGGGAAAAGTCCATTTTGAAATGCAAACAAATTTTTTTTTCTTTTTGGCCAAATATTGAAAAAGAATTATTATGCGTGTACAATAAGAACAGGAATGTTTTTATAGTATAGTTGTAAAAAAAATTGTATTAAAAATATGTACATGAACTAATTTTTATTTTTATATATTTACACTGTTAATAATTTTATGTTTTAGCTGCATTTTGTTACATAATTCCTTAAATCAAAATACCAAATAATCTGAAAATAATGACGTGAAGAGTGACGTTTAGAGAATAAAGTTGGTAGATATTTAATACACAAAATCACATAATTTTTACTTATCAAAATCCAATTTAAACCGTTAATATACAAGACAGGAGTAGCAATCCGCCGGCGTTCAATTTTACAGCAAAGCCCCAATAAATGTTGTTAGTAAGCCCATTCCTATGCACATCCTCCGGGCATGGCATGGCCATACATCATTATGTAATTTAAGTATAATAGACCTTATCTAGGGACTCTACAGTTACGCATTTATAAATAATTGCAATTGTGTTAAATAATTTAATATTTAGTATTTTTTTTTTGAAAGGGGTGAAAAACGAGCTCACAGTCCCCCTGATGGTAGTGGATACTGTGGCCCATAGACATCTACAACTATCTTAGATCAAACTGCAGATGCGTTGTCACCTCTGAGGACCACGATGGAATGCAAGTCAATTGGCCGTTTACAAGTTGGTGAAAATTATATTAAGAGACTTCGTTATATATACATACAAAGTAGATAGATAGGAGTATATAGATACACGCGAAGCTAATAAAAGCACATGAAAAGCAGGCTAAACGTAACCGATATCCTTTTAAATGATCTAGACCAGTGAATAGCTATTAACACGCTAGTAATAAGTAATAACAAGTCCATGGAGCGGAAGGGCGCCTCGCCTGTCTTGAGAGGTTGTGAGGCAGCCTGCGTAATAGTATTGCATTGCACTCAGGCTTATGAGGTGAGGGAAACTCTTATAGCTCGTGAGAAAGATAATATTTATAATATACCTATATTATGTTAGGTAATATTATATATAATATATAATATTACCTAACATAATGACTATTTGATTGTGATATGCGATCGGTATTTTTACTATTTATTATTTGGGGCATCTATATAGTTTACTCATCTGGTTGGGCTGTATAAATATATAATTGTAAATGAAAATGATAAACATACATAAATATCAACAAAATAAAATAAATGCATAAAAAATACATAAATAAATAAAAACCCTCGGCAGGGGAGACCAGACGGCCGAGGGTTAGGGGGAAAGGGAAAGAAACCGGCGGACGATGCGGGCGGTATCGAGGAGCACCGCCTTCTGCATTTGAGCCTGGAGCGGTCCGTCACGGAGTCCCAGTCGCCTTAGATGACCCGGGAGGCTGACTGGGATTAACCCGTTCGCAGAAACGACCACAGGAATAATTTCGGTCGGCAGACCACCCCACATGCCGGTAACCTCGTGAGCCAGGTCCAGATATTTTGTCACCTTATCTGTTTCGGCTTTCACGAGGTTCTCGTCATAAGGAATGGTAATGTCGACCAAAAAGATCCTTGACTGTGCCCGGTCCATCAGCACAATATCAGGCTTATTCGCAAGAATAGTCCTGTCTGTGATGATGGCCCGGTCCCAGTAGAGCCTGGCGCGGTCATTTTCGAGCACGGCTTCCGGCAAGTACTTATAATACGGCAGTTTCCGATCCACGAGGCCGTATTTCAGAGCGAGCTCCTGGTGTAGAATCCTGGCTACTAGATTGTGTCTGTGCAAATACTCAGAGTTAGAAAGCGCCGAACAACCGGAGATGACATGCCTAAGTGACTCACCGGGATGGCGACAAGCTCGACACATGTCGACGGCGCCATCCTTTAGGATGTATCTCCGATAATTGTTGGTCTTAATAACCTGATCCTGTATCGCACAGACAAAACCCTCGGTTTCCCCAAAGAGGTCACCGAAACGTAGCCAGTGAAGGGAGGCGACTGTGTCTACGAAAGGCTCATGTAGAGCCTTGTAGAACCTCCCGTGGAGCTCCTTCTCCTTCCATACGGCCTCCCGGTCGGAAATGCACTGTACTGCTGGGTCTTGCCATTGCTCGTTGGCTAAGGATAGAGGGGTCAGTCCTTTATCACAAGAAATAACGTCCCTATAGTATGGATCATCCGCTCTCGTCAGAAAGTAATTACGGAGGCTGCACACTTCGCGATTATGCATGGTAAGCGCGCTTAAAAAGCCGCGCCCACCATGCTTCCGCGGCAAGTACAGCCTCATAACTGACGATCTCGGATGATGCATCCTGTGGGACGTCATTATAGTGCGGACTTTTCTGTCCAGAGCGTTTAGTTCGGTCTGAGTCCACCTAAGTATGCCAAAGGTATACATGAGAACAGGCATGACCCAACCGTTATATGCGTGCGTCTTATTCACACCGGACAAAAGGCTGTTAAGCACTTTGGTCAAGCGTGCATAAAACACATCGCAAACTGACTGTTTCATACCCGCCTCATCTACACCGATGTTCTGTGACATACCCAGGTATCGGTATGTTTCAGCCTCGGAAAGGGTCCTTATGTTGATGGGCATAGATAAATCTATGCCCTCGGAGTTAGCAACCCTTCCCCTTTCAACATGGAGGACCGCACACTTATCCGTCCCCAGCCCCATTCCAATAGAATTGCTAAAATCACAAGTGATGTTTAGCAATTCCACAAGATGAGAGCGACTGGAGGCGAATAACTTGAGATCATCCATATAGAAAAGGTGGGTCACTTTTGTACCTCCCCTCCGAAGCTGAAATCCCCTCCCGGAGCCCTCCAGTAAGGTACTGAGAGGGTTCAGAGAGAGGCAGAACCAGATTGGACTCAGACAATCGCCCTGGAAGATACCCCTTCTTATCCTTATGTGGTTCTCCGCAGCCGTCATCCGTTCGCCTAGATGACAAAGGATCGTACTCCACTGCCCCATACACTGCCCGAGGAAGTCTCTAACTGTACAGTCAACCTTGTAGAGCTCGAGGACCCTCTTCAGCCATGTATGAGGCACCGAGTCAAATGCCTTTTTGTAGTCTATCCAGGCGGCGGATAGGTTCCGACGGTTGCGTTTAACCACTTTGCCAATGACCGCGTCAATGAGGAGTGGTTCCTTGGTTCCACGACCACCGCCCCGACATCCATTTTGAGCGCGCGACATCACCTGATTTGAGTTCAGGTGACGAGTGATTCTCGCGCTCAAAATGGATGTTAGTGTCTTATATATCGTGGGTAGACACGTGATGGGGCGGTATTTGCTCAGGTCTATGGTATCCCGGTCTTTAGGAACCAAATGAGTGATCCCAGTAGTGAAGAGGCTCGGGAGCGACTTTTGGTCGAGAGCCTCTTGAAATTGTCGGGCGAGCACAGCGTGACACACCACGAACCCCTTCAGCCAGTAGTGATGCAGCCCGTCGAGCCCCGGACTTTTCCAGTTCGGGGCCCTTCGGACCGCCTCAGCTACATCGTCCGGCGTTATAATGACGGGATCCATGGGCGTAAGATTCGCACACTGACTCACCACAACTTCCGTCCAAGGGCCCTCACTGTGGTTTACGGGCTCTGACCACAGGCCGCGCCAGAATGCGACAGTGTCGGCCTGATTCGGTGCTTGGCCCGTTCCACGTACCATTGGTCGCTCCAATGATTTATATAGCCTCTTCTGATCACTCTGGAAAAGACGATTCTGGTTGAACCGTGTCGACCTCTCGGTATATCGCCGAATCCGCTTCCCCCAAGCAGCGATTCTCTGCTTCAGGTCGTCTATGCGCTCCGTCAGTTTTTGCGTTATATCCGGCTGGGACAAACTGATATTTGTCCCAGCAAACGCCAACCTGACGGTGCGCACAATTCTCGGCCTATTATTGCCCGACCTGAAGCTTATCAGCCTGCCAATGAGGGCCCTTGCCTTTACGATACGGTCTTCAATCCTTCTTCTCCAGGCTGGGATGGCGCTACTTTGCCTAGTAGCGCGTCCAGCCGTGGGAAGTTTGGCGCCAACAATACGGCAAACTGCCAGTGCGGCGCCAAAAAGAATTGAGTCCGTCTCGCAAAGGTCCCGGCTGGCTTCCAAATAGGTCACCAGCATTGGGTTGAGAGCCCTCACGACAGCCCGATTTCGCTTGCTTAGGGGTATGCGCGGGAGTCGTGGTCGATTTTCGAGAGGCGTACTGCGCGTTTCCACAATCGCCTCCTCCAATTTACTCCTCATCTGCTCTAGTTCTTGGGTGACCATTCCATCATCGCCTGAATCAACTAGAGCGGGGAGATTCTTGGCGCCCTCTATATGTGGCTGCTGGTCTGTGGCCTGAGGAGCCGCATCCCCAGCTATAGCCGGTTCATTCGATGAGGGAATAGCCTCACGCCGTAGTCGTTCGAGTTCGGCATCATCAAATATTTTCGAGCGTATGATGTAAGCAACCTAAGAAAAATAACACAAACACGCCAATACGCCCTCGCGAAAAATCTCCTGTAGTAAATATCTCCCAAATTGATAGAGACAACATTACATTAAGAAGATCCCCAAATAATATGCACAATGACACTAGTGATTCGGTGGATATTGAGCTATTAGGTGATACTGTTATTACTCAGACCTCCCCAAACCTAAATGCAAAATCTGATGAAATTTTACTGCAAACTCTAAGTGTAATAATACAACAAAAGTTAAAAGAAAATAATAGATCACTAATAAATGAGCTGCAAAGTACAATTCACTCAGAAATTAATAAAGCCATTATATCATTAAAAGAAGATATTCAGCAAAAAACAGAAATTCTAAATTGTCAAAATAAACAAAGAAAAGACGAGATTTGCCAACTGAACTTAAAAATAGAGTCAATTACAAAAGAAAATGGAAAACTAAGAGAAGACATAAAACAACTAAGTAAAAAGATTGAGAACAAATTTAGAATACCTGAAATAAACTCAAAAAAAATAGTACTTTATAAACTAATGGAACAACACAATGAAAATGATTTCAGCTTATGCAACAGAATTGTAAACATATTCAGAGACATTATGAATGTGGATCTCACCGGTTATATTGAAGACACATACAGACTAGGTAAACATAGGAATAATACTAGACCCCTCGTTATTGAATTGATAAGTAAAAAGATGACAAAATACCTAATCGATCATAAACATTTATTCAAAAAATCTGGATTAGCCATATCTAAGTACTATGATGATATTACACAAAAACACAACAAATTACTAAGAGAAGAAATGTTTAAAGCGAGACAAAAGGGATTATATGCTGTGATAAAAGATGATAACCTATACGTAGAAGGAAAAAAGGTACTATGGAATACAAATACAACAAATAACAAAGATATAGATAACGAAGATACACATGACAAAAGTATCAATAAATCCTTTTTTCGAAACCAAGGACTTACAAGACAAAATACTCATCCAGAACATTCAGAGCATCTACAATAAAATAGATATATTAGAAGAATTTGTACAAAGTAATCCCGATTACCAGATATTATGCTTTACTGAAACATGGCTATCTACGGAAAAACTTGAACTGATACATTTAACCGATTATCAAGTAGCCGCATCGTATTGTAGAACATCGCGCACCGGAGGCGGCGTCTGCATCCTACTGAAAAACGACATAGAATATTTAGAATTAAAAGAAATTTCCAATATGTCCATTGAATATGTAGTGGAAATTTGTGCAGTAGAGCTTATAGAATATAATACTATATTGTTAACATTGTACTATAATGGGAAGAAGGAAGATTTATTTTACGAAAAAATAAAAACTATTCTGGATTACATAAATAAGAAATTTTCTAAACATAAAATCATACTGGGGGGAGATTTTAATATCGACATGCTACAAAAAAATATAAAAAACGACACATCAAAAAGAAATAAAGGAAATAAGCTTTCGGACTTAATGCTCCAATATAACTTTCACCAACAAATCCACAGTCCTACACGTGTCACTAAAACAACTTCAACATGCTTAGATTTAATTTATTTAAACTTTAACGATGCAAACATACAAACAACTGTGCAAGAAATGGGTCTGTCTGACCATAGGGCTACTATAATCCATCTGAATCTTTCTAAACAAAATAAACAAAAAATATGGTACACCGAAAAAAGACAATATAACAAAAACAATATAGCAAATTTTAAACTTGCACTGGAATCGCTTGATTGGGAAAACATACTTAATAAGAATAAAGACATAAACTATAACTATTATATATTTCATCAAACTGTGATTAAAATTCTAGATAATTGTATACCAAAAAAAGTAATAAAAATAAAAAACAAATATAAAAAACATTGGCTTACCGTCGGTATAAAAAAGTCTTGTTATAACAAAAGATTACTCAAATCGCACATTATAAGGTCAAATGATAAAATTCTTACAGATTATTATAAAAAATATGAAAAAATATTAAAAAAGGTTATAACAACGTCGAAAAAATTACACTATATAAACAAGATAAAGCAGTCTGATAATAAAATAAAAACAATGTGGCATATTGTCCGAGAACGCACAAACAAAATGAATTTAAAGGTTAAATCAAATATTAAATTGAATGTCAACAACCAAATTTCTTCCAACCCAAAACAGATTGCCGATAAATTTAATGATTATTTCACCAATATTGGTGAAACAATTCATCCACGAGCAAAGGGTCTTCCTGTTCTGCGTCCATCAGAAAACTCAATATTTCTAAGTAGAGTAGGATTTGAAGAAATACTTAAAATATTAAAAAGTCTAAAAAATAAACTAAGCTATGGTGTTGATGAGATTCCTCCAACATTGTTCAAACAGTGTGCGAGCGCTTTAGTATATCCATTAACATTACTGGTAAATCAATCTTTTGAAGAAGGCGTATTCCCAGATATACTAAAAAGTTCACTCGTGAAACCCATTTATAAAAAAGGTACACAAACGGACCCAGACAACTATCGACCTATTGCCTTACTACCCACAGCTTCCAAAATATTTGAGAAAGCATTATACGATCGTATCTATAAATTCTGTGAAAAATATAATATCTTTAGTGAAAGTCAAAACGGTTTCCGTAAAAACAAATCAACAGTTTTAGCAATTTACAATTACATTCAAAAAATACATGATATAATTAACGATAAAAAATATGCTATAGGAATACTACTAGACATGTCAAAAGCATACGATACAGTGCAATATAACATATTATTAAATAAATTATATGACATAGGAATCAGAGGCCCGTGCTACAATTTGTTAAAATCATATTTGCACAATAGAACGCAAATAGTAGAAATAGAGTATTTCAATGATAAATTACACAAAATTGAAAAAATTAGATCCGATACTAAAACTATTAAAGCCTCAATACCTCAAGGCAGCGTGCTGGGGTGTCTTATGTTTTTAATTTACATTAATGACTTTGCAGAAACCCTGAACGAACACTGTGTCATGTTCGCGGACGATATTTCTATTCTTATATCAAGCCAAAGTCCACTAAATCTAACAGAAAAAAATAACAGCATATTATTCAAAACAACAGACTGGCTAACTAAACATAACCTGCGGATAAACTTATCAAAAACTAAAATAATGTCTTTTCACCCATATCAAAAAGCAAAATTAGATATAAAATTAAATAATGACGGCTTCACTATAGATACTGTTAACGAGCACACACTACTAGGCCTAATAATAGATACCCATATTACTTGGAAACCACACATAGAAAAATTACATAGAAAGTTAAGCAGTTTTATGTACGCATTACGAGAAGTAAAAAAAACAACAGATATAACCACCGCGATAACAACCTACTACGCGTATGCACATGCATGGCTCAGCTACGGCATTGTCCTATGGGGAGGCAGTACTGATGCCCCAAGTCTATTAACTAAACAAAAAAAACTAATACGAATCATAGCTAATATACAAAACACAGAAAGCTGTAAGCCTTACTTCAAGAAGTATAACATTTTAAGCCTGCCCTCTATCTATATTTTGGAACTATGCAAATTTGTCAAAAAAAATCCAAGTTTCTACACAAAACGAGATGACATCATGTCTAGTAATCTAAGACAGAGAAACAAACTAGTGCTGCCAATTTCAAAACTAAAATCTCATTCTTCCAGCCCATTCGTCATGTCTATAAAAATATATAATAAATTACCCGAATATATAAAAAGCATTAAGGACGAAAAACAATTCGTAAAAAAATTAAAGCAACTGCTTATAAATAAGTGTTACTATAATACTTCTGAATTTTTAGATGATAAAAATATAATATAATATGGATATGTAAATAAAAATATGTTAGGTAATAATGAAATGCCATTCTACTAAATAAATTACAATAAAAAATTTAAATAAAATTTAAAATGATTCAAATAATTTAATAAAAATTCAACTATGCTAACTACACCAATTATAATAATACCTTAAATGTCAAAATCAATTCATTAATAAATTATAACAATTAAAATAACCGTATTTAAAATTCATTGTGTGTATGTTTAAATAATAGAATAAATGTTAATATTAAATAATTATTTAAAAATAGCAATAATTATAATAATAAATGTTCCTCCTTCATAATATTGCTGTGCCCATCAGGGCCCACGGAGATACCATAAAACTATGTAACACCTTTTGTAACCTATGGAATGCAATAAAGTTATTGAGTATTGAGTATTGAGTATTGAACTCGGTCTGCCAGGTTTTGCTCCGTGACGGGAACTGACGGCTCAAGCTCAGCAAAAAAGCGATGCATCCGAGCCCGATACGCTATCCCTCCAGTTTCTTCCCCCTTCGCCCTATAGTACGCCCGCAATGCGTTAATGTTCATATTTTTTGTCCAACGCATGCGGCGTACTCCACCAGCGGCGGGTGTCGCTTGCCGAGTCCGAGAGGACCCCGCCGACACCAAGCCGTCTGGTGGGGATGATGGACGCGAGGGGCTGCTAGGTGGTCGTGCAGCACCTCGCGCTCGGCTGGCGGCTCGCATGCTGTCACGTCCAGCGCCAGCTCCAGACGCGCCCCGGCGACCCCCAGGCAGCGGCCCTATGCGCGTTTTATTTTCATCCATCATCCATTAATTTGGGCGTCAATTAACGGGAGACGCCCAGACCCGGCGCCGTTTAATAGTGTGGCCGTAAGCACAAACGGGCCTTTGCACCCTCAATACTGCCGAGGCACGGCGCTCACACCTCTTGGCAAGGCACTGACTGACTGCGCTTACATAGCAGTTTTGTCACTTAACTGTTACGTCAGCGGGCGATGGGGTCGTCACTTCCCTACGGCCAACTAGTATATATATATATACTAGCTGGCCAGGCAGACGTTCTTCTGCCCTTTCCGACGCTCCTTCCTATAAAAAATCCTTAAATTCGCAATAAAAAATGTTAATGGTCACCTATAGGGATAAAAACTATCCTATCTCTTAAGTTGGACATAATTGCACACAGTTTTTATATATAAAGATATACATATATATATATATATATATATATATATATATATATATATGTATATATATATATATATATATACTAGTTGGCCAGGCATACTTTGTTCTGCCCTTTCCGATGCTACTGAGGGTCACTTATCGGGATAAAAACTGTCCTATCTTTCAAGTTGGAGCAAGCAATACACATTTACAACATTTTATTAAAATCGATTGAGTGGTTTCGGAGTTCGTCGCAGACAAACAATGTACGTAATTTTTATATATAAAGAAGATATATAGCCAAACTACAGCTATATATTATATATTATACAGATATATATTATAGTTGTAACATGACCACCCTCTCACAGAGTACCACAGTTGAATGGCAGCTTAATGTTGCTGTGTTACGTATTTTGACTGTAGAGAACCGGACATTATTTTTACTGGAAACGAGGTATTCCACCATGGTCCACAGGGCTGACAACGCATCTGCATTTTGATTCTTGATCAAAGATAGATGTAGATGTCTATGGGCCGCATTTACTACAATCAGGTGGACTGTGAGCTCGATTGTCACCCATTTCTATAAAAGAAATCAAATACCTCTGCCTACCTCCGCTGGGATAACAGGCGTGACTTATACATATTATATATGTATTATTGACTGCCTCGTTGGCCTAGTGATCGTAAACGTGACTACAGATCCGAGGTCCCGGGTTTGAATATCGGGTGGGTTAAAATCAGTTAATACATACATTTTTCCATCAAGAAATTTTCAGTACCAGTCCGGAGTGAGGAAATTGGCGGTGTTTTGTGTCTTTGTTTCAGCCCCTTGTCTCGTAAAGCCGTTAGTCCTGCGCCTGATCTCACTCCGGTCATGTCGAATTACCGTCCCACGACTATATGAGTAAGGGAATGGAAATGCACCTATGTTCGCGCATAAACTCTGATACTATAATCCTGTCCTTTGAACGTAGCCGCCATGACCTAAACTCGGTCTGGAAGACGTTTATGTATTATCTATAAAATCTAAATTCATATACAACATGTGCAACATTTTATTTATTATCTTAAACGTGTCTAAAAGAAAGATGGTTCTTCACACATCGCTGTCATGATTTGTCTCATTGACAGCCCCTCTTATCGCGAGGTCAAGGTGATAACATATCAAGGCCACGACCGATCGCTTCCGTGCCTAAAGACTAAACGATGTGTTTTGCTGTCCTCACCGCACCACAATGCGGCCGCGTGACTCAGGGTTCAGAGTACACAGTGCACACCTAGTTGAAGTGTTCTTAGGTTCATCTATGTGCCGAAGATTATATATTTGTGTATAACAAAAAATTTACTGTTACCATAGATGTGTCAATGTGTGTGACCAATGACTGAAATTGATATATACGTCTATACATACACATATAAATAAAATCGAATTCTGTCTGTAATATCGCACCTTATATTGTGTTAAGGGGGTAATTTGCATGCCGTTAGAACAAAAATAACCATTTTAAAATTTTTGTCTGTCTGTCCGTCTGTCTATATGTCCAGGCAAATCTTCGGAATAACTGAACCGATTATAATGAAATTTCTTAGAGAGGACAAATAGATATTAATGTTAGGAATAATCTATGCTGTAATTCATCCGAAACACTTGGTGTTTTTTTTTAGAAAAGAAAAGGAAAAGTTTATAAAATATATGGTCTTTGATTATTATCTTAAATGTACACGTCAATAAATAAATAAGCACAGGAGAAGCCGGGGCGGGTGGTTAGTATGTAATACAATTAAAGTGTGTGGCGGTAATATCCAAACAACTGTTCTATTAAGTTTAAGGCGTTATTTTCAAGCTACATGAATAAACATTTTAAAATTATTGTCTGTTTGTCTGGGCTAATCTCCGGAATGGTTCAACCAATTGTGATAAAATTATGAACAGACAGAAGAACGCACTGCTCGCAAATATCTATACAAATAAATAAAATTGAAGTGTCTGTTTGTAATGTTATAATAACAGCTTTTTACTAAATGCATATGTACGTATATACGGCCTACTTATAACAAAAACACAATTTTTAAAAATTTTGTCTGTCCGTCTGTTTGTTCCGGCTAATCTCCGAAACGGCTGGACTGATTTCGACGGGATTTTCACTGGCGGATAGTTGATGTTATAAGGAGTAACATACTTTTATTTGAGAAAAAGAATTAGCGTTCTGAGCAATGTAATTAAAACCCTAAATTTCACCCGAGCGAAATCGCGGGGAACAGCTAGTCTAAAATATATTTGATCCAACAAAAATCATGGTCGGTTTTTAGTGTAATTGAAAAATTTACAAATAAATGGTTTTGATGGTTTTCTCGTAAACTTGAATTTTAACTCGAAAACTTTGTACAAATATTTTTTGGTTTGTAATTTTACACGAAAAGGTCCTTATCCTTTGTTTTCTCTCTTAATTATCTGATGCAAAATTTAATTTTAACATTTTTAACTTAATAACTATTTTACAACAAAATTACAAGCTTTGATAGTTACGGTTAAGACCTTTTCACGTATTATGGTTAAATATTTTATTGAAACATCCCTGTTACAGAAAACTATGTGTCAAGGCGTAAGGTGATAAAACCTTTTTTATATGAAATTGATAGATCTTTAATTTTTATTTTAAAATATTCCCATATCGCACATATCTTTCGAGATAACAGCAAAAACAAATGACTCTAAAATAGTTTTTCAATAATTCAACTACTTGTTCAAAGACAAAGCACTAATACACATCTGCAGGTTATTTCTATTTAAGTTCCACGCGGATGAAGTCTAAAAGCTAATTACGTATACCTAATAGCGGATTAAACTCTTACTCACAATCAAGTTACGCAGAGTGAGCGTCTCGTGGATGTATTCTCCGAGGTTTTGGTCATCACACGAAATCAACGTTGTGATTTCGTGTTGAGTGACCAACATTTTTGACATGACTAAGAATAGATAAATGGAAAAATTTGCTTTTTTTTAAAGTATAAGTATTTTGTTGTGTTTTTTTTTTAAGAATCACGGTGACAAACGATACACACAGTCCATATGGTAAGTGGATGTTGTGGTCCATAGATGTCTATTCTCGATTAAGAATCAAAATGCAGATGCGTTGTTTCCTGGATGGACTAAGATATAATCCTCGTTTTCAGTAAAATGGGTCTCCGGTTCTCTACACTCACCATACGAAACACAGCAACAGTATGTTGCTATCTTACGCTGGTATTCTGTGAGAGCGTGGTCCTTCCCCGGTCGAGCCGACCCATTCGTGCTACAACCAACCATAATAAATATACAGCGTGGCTCTATCTAGTATGTACAATAGTTTCTAGGAAATTATATTGATACTTTTCTTAATTTTACTTTGTTTATTTATATACCTTTAGCAGTATGGTGATTTCATATTTAATTCGTAATCCTTTCGCGACGCACTGACACTATCTGTCTTAACTAACAAAAACAAAACAGGAATTTTTGCTTCAAATTTAAATGGGACCACTCTAGAGATATCTTTATAAAAGTGTCAAAATCTGAAAACAAAAAGAATCGCGCAAATCGGTACAGCCGTTTTCGAGAAATCGGCGAACATACATAAAATCTTACGCGTACAATGTACAATAACAGAAACTCATTCTTTTTGAAGTCGGTTAAAACAGGACGTACAACAAAATAATTGTGTGACGTCAAAGCGCCCCTCAATTCAGACGGTTGTTGGTAAGTAAAGATGAAATTGTGATGTTCACATCACGGACGGAAACACTTAAACTGAGCATAGTGAAAGAGATAGAAAGAAACGTTTCCGTTTTGTGACAATTCTGTTTATAATAATTAAAAATGAAAATAATAATAACTCAAAAATTAATGGTCAGACCTTGATCAAATTTATATGGGACCACATGTGATTTAAAAAAAAAAGAATCATTGCAATCGGTTCACCCAATAAAAAGTTATGAAGTAACACACATAAAAAACATACAGTCGAATTGAGTACCGTCTCCTTTTTGAAGTCGGTAGAAAATTAAGTGACTAACGAACTTTCTGTACAACTGACGGTAAGGGGCTGCTGTGCGGACACCTGCAGTCAATTGCAAACAAGGAAAACTACAGATGCGTTGTGCCATGTAATGTCTAGGCTGTTAACTGAAAGGCTAACTTACCTGGCTACGTAATAAATATGTATAAAAATAAACGTATACGTACTTGTACATTATATCTAATACAAAGTATCTGTACCCTGACTAATATCTACACATATAAGGATATAAAGTAAAGAGAGATACATTGTGTGGTATAATTAAAAAAAAAATTCAAGGATTGTCTCTGTTTCCTTCAACATTTTTAAAAGAGCATCGTTGAGTTTTCTTTTAACCTCACAGAAAGTGTTGTCGCGCGGAAATCACAGATTCTGTCTAGTTTATTATAAACATAAATGCAAGAAGTCATTAAAAATGTCAGCAAATTTAGTGTTAGCCTTCTTCATAGGTACTTTAATAGAACCGGTTCTTAATAATTTCAGAATACTTGGGTGAGTTAAGCAATATTTATGACCCTTAAGAACAACCCTCTACCTTGACTCAATAGCAAATAGTTGGATTTGTGTACTTCCTTTTAAGCAAATTACCTTTATTACGTAACGTTGAGCTCTTTCGTATTTCAAAATAACTAAAAAGGTATCATATGAAAACATAAAGGGCGACCCAATATTATGACATTAAATTTGCATATATTTTACTATGCTAAAAGGTTATCAAAAATTTACTTGAAGCCAATAGAAGCGTAATGGAAGAGTTTTCTTTATACGAGTATACAAAGAGTATATATACAGTAATAGTTTCATTTGATTTATGGTAGCTTTATCATAGAATAAGGGCGACAAACGAGCACAAAGTCCATCTATGGTAAATGTACGCAGTGGCCCATAGATCTACATTTATCCTCGATTATGAATCAAAATGCAGATGCGTTGTCACCCGTGAGGACTAAGATGGAATGCCTCGTTTCCACTAAAAAGGGTCTCCGGTTGTCTACACTCACCATACGAAACAGCAGCATTATGCTGCTACTTTACGCTGGTATTCTGTGAGAGCGCGGTCCTCTCCCGGTTGAGCCGACCCATTTCTGCTACAATCATATAGCTGCAGCGTGGCTCTACCACGTAAATATCAGATTGGGGGCGACTAAATCTAGTCCAATTCAATCCCCAGAAGACACAAGTTTGCGCGTTTACCGCTAAAAAGAACCCCTTTGTCGTATCTCCTCAGTTTCAAGGCACTCCCCTTGTTGGCTCAGCCAGTATCGGAATCCTCGGTGTCGACATATCGAGTGACATACAGTTTCGTGGTTACTTGGAAGAGAAGGCCAAATTGAACTCTAAAAAGCTTGGCGTGCTCAGCAGAGCGGGACAGTATTTCATGCCGGCACACCGCCTGCAACTTTACAAGGCGCAGTTTCGGCCTCACATGGAATACTGTTCCCATCTCTGGGCAGGGGCTCCCCAGTGCCAGCTCCTTCCACTTGACCGCATCCAGCGCAGAGCGGTTCGAATCGTCGACGACCGAGTTCTTTTCGATCGGTTAGTACTTTATCGCATTTACCACGGGGAGTGCTCTGAGGAATCGTTCGCACTAATTCCAGCCGTTCAATTTCACCATCGCACATCGCGACAAAACTTGCGATACCATCCATACTACCTGAATGATTGGCGGTCCACCACTGTGCGATTTAGAAGATGTTTTCTTCCTCGCACAACTTCCTTGTGGAATCGATTACCACCAGCGATTTTTTCGGACCGATACGACTTAGGGACCTTCAAGAAAAGAGCCTACTCCTTTTTAAAAGGCCGGCAACGCATCTGCAACCAGGGGAGTGTTGCAGTTGTCCATGGGTGGTCGTAGTCACTTACCATTAGGTGAGCCGCATGCTCGTTTGCCCTTATCCTTAAAAAAATATCTATAGCCATAAAATAGCTTCAATTTAATCTATTAGATCCGTTTCCGTTTCGTTACAGTATATTAAAGCCTACAGCTGAACATTTTTTTTTATAGGATCGGGTGACAAACGAGCACACAGTCCACCTGATGGTAAGTGGTTACTGTGACCCATAGACATCTACATCTATCCTCAATAAAGACTCAAGATGCAGATGCGTTGTCACCCGTGAGGACTAAGATAGAATGCCTCTTTGCCAGTAAAAAGGGTCTCCGGTTCTCTAAACTCACCATACGAAACACAGCAGCGTTAAGCTGCTATTTTACGCTGGTTTTCTGTGAGAGCGTGGTCCTTCCCCGGTCGAGCCGACCCATTCGTGCTACAACCATAATATAGCTGCAGCATGGCTCTACCACGTATAAAACCATAGGCCATATATTGCCTCAGGCGATAGTTTAGTTTGCAAGCAATTTGGCAAACGTAGTTTTTTTATTTTTAGTCGTTATGAGAAAGGCGTAGTTGCCCATCTTCTGATTTGTTTCCCCCTTTCGCTTCTTAAGAAACCCACGGGATGATATGGGGTAGTCATTTCCTTTTTCCTATTTATTTCTTCTAAAGATACTCGTATTAATATTTATCATTACATATCTTGTGTATTTATTTTATCAATAGACTACCAAATGATGTATTATTGAAATAACTAAAGTTAGATAACGTCGGTGTTTACTTTTTCTTTCTGTAGAATTTTTTTTCTTTGATAATGGGCCCGTACGGTAGTACTTTTGCCAGTGTCAAGTATATTAAGAATTTATTCTTTATACTAATTTGTTCCAATAATTCTTCACAATACTCGTATGTTGATGTGTCACATTGTGAAGTTCTTGGGAGATTTTCACGGCAGCTTGAGCCAGCAGACAGTAGATGACGACAGTATCTCAAAAGGCCTAAACATTATCTTGAGCTTCACATCACCATCGGAGCACTAGTTTCATAGTTTCCACTAATAGTTCACATACGCAGACACTAATACACTATTATATATAATTAAAAAAAGAAAGTCCCGCTGGGTTTCTTGCTGGTTCTTCCCAGGACAGAGGTTTTTTCCGAACCAGTGGTAATCAAACAAAAGAGTGACTTTCAATAAGTATTATTTATAATCTATATTGAATAAAAAAGTTAAAAAAAGAAACACAAAATCGCACCACTTTAACGTATCAAAATCTATTTCAAACCATTATTTAAACAATAAAACAGGAGCAGCAATTCGCCGCCGGTCAAATTCCCGTCAAAACCCGTTGAGTTGAGTTGAAGATAAAATATTCAAGTGAATTTTTTTTAAGAAGCAAAGACAACATCCATTTTCTGCCTAATAAGGTCCACTGCTGAACATAGGCCTCCCCATAGATTGGCTCATAGGAGGAAATTTGTCATAGTTTCCCCGCTTGGCAGGCAAGTTGGCAACCGCAGTTTTTTATTTTTATTAGTTATTAGGAAGACGCCTTTTTAGGCTTGTTTAAAGGTCTTATGAATGACAAAACCTACACTGGTTTGCTCTCAAATAAGAAACGAAGAGAAAATCCGGGGTATTTTTAACTAAAATCCACAGCTCCTTTTACAAATTGAAAATTATATCAATACAATTTTTTTAAATATGTCAGTAGCCAGTAAATGCAGATTTACAGTTATTTCCACCCATTCCACGCAGTTTACACTTAAGATAATCAGGTAAATACATAGACATAGAGATAATGGCCGTTCCGTATTCAGTTGTGCAGTGAATACATACCGAAAAGTGCGAGAGAGACAAAGCGAATGTGCGGCCAGTAGTAGACTCTTTCTAAAATTCTGATTGATCCACATCAAAAAATTGCAGGACGTGAACCAATTAGGCTTGCGGGAAAGAGACAGGAATTGGCCACTCAGTCACTTTGTCTCTTTCTAGAGAATTGTCACTTTTTTGAGGCTAACGCTCACTCCATTCTCTGTGTCTATAGGTAAATATAAACTAGTCATAAGTGTGTGGAAGTGACGCTTTTATCAATTATCATAATAGTTGAGCGTTTCAAGCGAAATGCTGATAAGGCGTCTTACAATGGTTATCAATTTCCTTTGAGTTATTGAGGTTTGGTCTAATAATGTTATTTTGAATAGGTCTTACCTAATTTATTTTAATTTTGTTGCAAGTAGAATATTGTATTTCGTTCATAAATTATTCATTGCGTTTTGCCGCTATTTCGTCGTCTATTACACCTAGCTGGTGCTACTACATATAACAAACTGACGTAAGTTTATAACAAAAGGTTTAAAGCTTTAAAATAAAGATTGCATAAGTTGAAAAATCGCTCGCTGTAAATTCCACAGTCCAGAAATGGTTAATTGCAGTTTTAAGTGCTGATTTACCACGTGCTCACTCTCACTCACGATGTTTTCCTTCAATGCTGAGGTGAAGGAAAATATCGCGAGGAAACATGCGTGTCTGAGAAATAAGAAGCAAATATTTCGAGGACATTCGGAAGTTCGCGAACACGCATTGGGGGAGTACGGTGGACATTTCCTTGCCCTAAAACCCTCTCAGAAATGAGGTTTTAACTTAAGCCAAAAATAAATGTTTGTAGGATTGGAAAGCAAAGTGTAATTCTAAAAATTATGATTAAAATACAAAAATAACATTTGAAAATACAAATTATTACAGTCTATCAATGTCTAATGCTAAATTTGTAGCTCCCTCATGGTATAACATTTGATATAATACCACGTTAGTGAGGCGGGTTGGCGACTGCAGTTTTATTAATAATTTAAAGTTGTTATCGGGAAGTTGCTGCTGCCCATATGCTGCTCGGTTTCCCTCTGTTGACTCTTACGAAATCCACGGGATGATATGGAGTAGTAGTAGAAGAATCCTCTGATTCCCTTACGCGGCCACTTTTCTTACGGCGATATTATAAAACCGTAAATTATTGTTTAAATGTGTAACTTTTTAATTCAAAACGTCATGGATTTCAAAACGTCCTTTTACATACATTTTATAGTATAAGAGTGACAAACGAGCACACACTACACCTGATTCATCTACACCTATCCTCAATTAAGAATCAAAATGTGGACACGCTGTCTCCGGTTCTCTACTCTCACCATTAGAAACACAGCAACACTGAGCTGCTATTTTACGCTAGTATTCTGTGAGAGCGTGGCAGGACTACCCTGATAGAGTCGACCCATTAGTGCTAGAACCGTATAGCTGCAGCATGGCACTACCACTTCAAAATATATAACTTGCTTAGAACAAAAATGTTGATAAGAAAATATTGGTTCTCTGCGGGATTCAAATCCATGACTCCACAGCACAGAAGTCAACTGCTTAACAAAATCGCTTTCGTCACATCATCTCTATATTTTTTTTTATAAGATAAGGGTGACAAACGAGCTTACAGTCAACAGGTAAGTGGTTGCTGTGGCCCATAGACATCTACATCTATCCTCGATTACGATTCATTGGCACTGCGAAGAGATGTTGCATCCCTTTGCATTTTCTTTCGCATCTACCATGGGGAGTGCTCTGAGGAATTGTTCGGATTAATCCCAGCCGCCAAATTTCACGAACGCACATCGCGGCAGAACTTCCGATACCATCCACACCATCTGGATGATTGGCGGTCCACCACTGTGCGATTTAGAAGATGTTTTCTTCCTCGCACCACCTCCTTGTGGAATCGATTACCATCAGCGACTTTTCCGGACCGATACGACTTAGGGACCTTCAAGAAAAGAGCGTACTCCTTTTCAAAAGGCCGACAACGCATCTGCGATTCCCCTGGTGTTGCAGTTGTTCATGGGCGGCGGTAGTCACTTACCATCAGGTGAGCCGAAAAAAAAAGAATCAAAATGCAGATACGTTGTCACCCGTGAGGACTAAGATGGAATGCCTCGTTTCCAGTAAAAAAGGTCTCCGGTTCTCTACACTCACCATACGAAACACAGCAGCGTTAAGCTGCTATTTTACACTGGTATTCTGTGAGAGCGTGGTCAGCTGCAGCATGGCTCTACCACGTTAAAAGTTATAAATAGTTTATAAAATATATAAAAATCAATTGCTGCCCGTTTACTCTCACTTCTTGCTAAAACTGAAGAACGGCTCGACAGATTTTGATGAAATTTTTGGTTTTGAATGGGTCCCTACATGGTTTAGACTTTAGGAGCCGGTTGGTGACGCTGTTGTCGAGTTACAGCACGTGCGAAGCCGGCGTGGATCGCTAGTATTAAATGAAAAAGATTCAAATTACGTAATCGAGGCAATAACAGATGCGTCGATTTAAAAATAAATCTTTATTAATAACAAATTCATCACCTCCAAGTCGCGGAGCGCGTGATCGACCGAGTAATAATAGGAAAACGATTATGAACCCGCTCTCGGATGAGTCACAGCGATCTCGTCACGAACTGAGTAATGTGGGATCTAGCGGAAAAACTAAGCCGCCCACATACGTGACCGATGCTGTGTAAACACTATCTGGTGTGTGTAGACATTGTGCACGTGTTTAATAACTTTGAACGACTTCTTGTATGTATATACAAGCGGCGGTAATAATAATAATGCCCCCCAGAACGAATTTCAACGGAGACTAGCCATCTGCGCAAGATAGGATTACAGTGGAAGAGTGTATGCGCAAACACAGGTGCAATATTATTCTCTCACTCTCATACTCCGATGGGACGGTAACCCGATACGACCGGAGACGGATCCGGCGCAGCACCGCACGGGTGTGCAGCACTGCCTACTTCTTGACTCCGGGCTTGAGAATTTCCCGACAGAAAAACTCAATAATTGATTCTGATCCAGCATGGGATTCGTAACCGTAAACTCATGATCAGCAGCCACATTAACGACCACTAGCCCAACGACGCAGTTACACCATTAGGTTAAGGGTACCAGACTGTAAACTTGGAAAGTCGTGGGTTCGAATCCGCCATTGAGTAATAGTAGTAAGTACCAGAGAGTATTAGTACATCTATTTGACTATTCCTAAGAGAGATGCCACAAAACACGGTCCCGAGCCACCTGCATCCATTAAGTTCCTACATGTCTCACCTGGTCGCCACTCGGTAGGACGCCCTATATCTCGTCTTTCTTCCCCATCGGTTGTCGTTTCTTTGAGCTATATTTTTTATAGGATAGGGTGACAAACGAGCACACAGTCCACCTGATGTTAAGTGGTTGCTGTGACCCATAGACATCTACATCTATCCTCGTTTGCGAATCAAATTGCAGATGCGTTGTCACCCGTGAAGACTAAGATCGAATGCCTCTTTTCCAGTAAAATGGCTGACCGGTTCTCTACACTCACTATACGAAACACAGCAGTGTCAAGCTGCCATTTTACGCTGGTATTCTGTGGGAGCGTGGTCCTTCCCCGGTCGCTGCCATTTAAGCTTATCAATTAATAAGTACTATAAACAAGCCTAAATAGACGTCTTACTAATAACAATGGAAAATAAGCGGTTGCCTTGCCTGCCAAGCTTGGAAACTATCTTCAAAGGCTTGATTTTTTTATAGACAGTAGATGTAGAAATATGACAAAAGAGCACACAATCCATCTGATGGTACATAAAATTAGTCCATAGACAGCTTTTTTATAAAACTAAAGTGACAAACAAACCAATAGTCCACCTGATAGTAAGTGGTTGCTGCAGTTAACTTCAAACCAAGATGGCTGCAGATGCGTTGTCACCTCTGAGGTCTAGGATGGAATACCTTGCAGCGTGTGATTATACTGACTCTCTATAGGTACCCTTCAGACCGGCAGACAGTGGTGCACGATCTGCTATTAGGTGGTAGAATCGTGTAAGAGCGTGGTTGGTACCTACCCAGACGGTCACCTAGGCAGGAAAGAATTTCTACCACCTAGCGAAACACTATTTTCAAAGTTAAAATATAAAAATGTTTTTTGTTCACATTTCATAATCATATATTGTCATCAGATTCTAAGCTGTGTTTAAAATTTCAAGTCTCTAGCTCATCGGGAAGTGTTCGAAATTCAAGTTGCAAGATTCGCTCCGACAACAATTTGAGGAAATTAATATATTAACTTTGGCCTCTCAATATATTAATGAAAATATAATGTACGTACACAAAAATAAAAGTAGTTTTATAAAAATAAGTGATATTCATTCTGTAAATACTAGGAACAGACACAAGATAGTAGTACCAGTTACTCGACTTCATCGAGTCAGTAATTCATTCTTGGGGCGATGTATGCGCTTTTACAACAAAATCGCAAAAAATATACAAAATTTGACCTGCTCAAAGTTCAAAACTTTATTAGATTGAGCTTGTATAAAAAGGGTTATTATAATATTAAGGAATTTATGGATGATAATAAACCCTGGGAATGAGGTGATCGCTACCAAGCTACTTCTAATTTGTTTTGTGTGGTTAATTGTGATTACATGATTGTAAGCTGTTATTTAAAAAAAAACGTCCTGCTGGGATTCTTGCTGGTTCTTCCCTGGACAGAGGTTTTTTTTTCGAACCAGTGGTAGTTAAAAAAAAGAGTGACTTTCAATAAGTATTATTTATAATCTATATTGAATAAGAAAGTTTCTGTTTCTGTTTCCGTTCCATCCGGAACAACAGACAGACAAACGAGAAAGTGACTTAACAAAAACGTGCTAAAATGGGTGTCAAGTTAAAAATGTAAAAAAAAGAGTTATATTAAAACTGCCTCAGATAGTTTAAAGCTCGACATATAAAATATTTGGGATACAACGAAAATGGGAGTATATTTTACACGTAAAAGCAGAGGCAATCAACAATGTTCAAAGCGTTTGCAATTAATTAATTTCGAAACAGCAGCCGCCCTTTTAATTGTTGTAGCTGCTTTTGATAGTTCGCGGACCGGGAACAGTTGCAGTTTAAAAGTGCGTGACGCCTATCACTGTGATCGCTATATTGCCGAATTACCAGTTACTACCAGTTAAAGCTAGGATTTCGTTTAAAAGGTTTTTTGCGCCCCCTTTTCCGTTGTATGCTATATGTTGTATGCATATCTGTCTAACACGAAGTAATCGTGCGACATTCGGTGGACAAAAGGTTACTTTATTTGAAACGTTTTTTGCTTATTATCAGAAAATAAAAGATCTAAATAAAAACGTACACAATAAAGAATCCAATTTATGTTTGATATTAAATATGATTGTGTCATGTTATGTTATTGTTATGTCTTTCATATTATCGAAAAATATAATATGGTTACCGTTTGAAATAACGACAAATAGAACGTAACAAGTTTTTTTCCGTCGAGTAAATTATATTTTTTTTTATCTCGAAAGATATATTATGTAATATTTTTTAGTCCATTCGGTTAAGAATTTAATTGAAGCAGAATTAAGTATCATTAGAGGAGTGTCAAAAATCGTGTCTAAAGTACGCCAACCTGGCCTCTAGCGTGGTTTACTACCGGCTGATAATGATGAAGAAGATCGTCACTACCTATATAATAATTGTGTGTCTGGGCATCTTCAAATCATATAAATTATGTAGCTTCAATAAAGTTCAAGATCTATGTAAATTTAACATTAAAATGTACATTATATTATGTTCCATTTTATTTTAAACACACCGTTGGACATAATTCAAATTTATTAAAATTGGTTGCCGTATAAAATATTATATTAAACAAATAAATCTGAAGGTTTTATAATACGCGATCAACAAAAAAATATTATCTGCCCCTGTCTATATAAATTGTATTGTAAATATTGGCGAAAGGGCTTGTAGCTAAAACCACAATAAATTAAAAAGTAATTATAAAAAAATGGGATTAATACCCGTCTGTGATCAAATGCGCCTTGCGCCAGTGAAAAGAAAACCAGCTTCCTGTTATAGAAAACGAGAGTTCAACGCACCGAGTTCCAGTTAAACAAATTGAATTAATGTAAAACTAATAAAACTTGCAAGTGTAGCGACACGGGAAGTTTTATATAGGTACTGCATTACCTCGCGTACAAATGCAGGGCCGCTGATTGAAACGGTCTTCCTGGTGGACGGAC
The DNA here is from genome assembly GCA_963668995.1 of Parnassius mnemosyne. Taxonomy (NCBI): domain Eukaryota; kingdom Metazoa; phylum Arthropoda; class Insecta; order Lepidoptera; family Papilionidae; genus Parnassius; species Parnassius mnemosyne. The sequence continues at coordinate 68,694,677 of CAVLGL010000082.1, read as the reverse complement.
AATCTCACTAATCAGCTGGGGACGGCCGGGCCGGTGCACTTCGATTTGAAGTACTACATTGCAATGAATGTGCTGCTACAAGTTGACAGTCTCGAATTTATTACGAATTGCCGCACAACTTTTCTGGTATCACCTTTATTATATCACAAGTTATAATACAAACACTAGTTACTTTACGTTATTTAAGTAAAAGATTATGAGTCTTTAAAAAAAATGTAAATAAATTTTATAGAAAAACACAACATTATTTTCACTAAGGAATTTTAAATTATCTTTAATTAAACAATGATAAGCAAAATGTCGACAGTAAACGATAATCTTGCACGAACTTCGCGCGAATTTTGCGTTGTCCGGTCTCGTTTAGTTCGCGCGGCGTGTGACCGCGGCGCTACCATCGCTGATACTGAGCTGAGGCGAGCGGACAAAATGCGCGACCGCTAGAATATACTAAGCCCATATTACGTCACCTAGGTCTGCTAATGGAAAATCAAGTATAATACCCATTGCCCGTTTGAATAGCAAAGACTTCGCATCCCTTGATTGCAATGTTTTTTTTTTATAAAACTGAAGTGACGAACGAAGTTACAGCCTTCCTGATGGTAAGTGGCTACTGCAACCTATCTGCATCCAACTTAACACTTTCACTGTCCGGTTTCCAGACACAATAGTAAGACAATAGCAGTGCCCTATATATAGTGCACGGGACAGCGAAAGGGTTAAAAAAAGGACGGCGTTGTCATTTCTGAGGACTAAGATGGAATGCCTCACAGCCGGTTAAAATACTGTCTCTAATACGCTGAACAGGACCATAGTAGTGCACTTATCCTCGATTAAGAATGAAAATGCAGACTGCGTGGTGACCCATGACAACTAAGATGGAATGCCCATACGAAACAAGCCAGCATTATGCCGCTGTTTCTAGCTGGCATTCGTGATGCAGCTATTATACAAGCTGTATTACAGCGTGGCTCTACTATGTAATTTTTTTATAGCATAAGGCTGACAAATGAACACACTGACGGTAAGTGAATGCTGTGGCCTATAGACATCTACATCTATTCTAGATTAAGAATCTTAGTCCACCTGAAGCTAAGTGGATCGATAAGAATCAAAATGCAAATGCGATGTCACCCCTGACGACTGATGGAATATCCAGTAAATGGATTAAAAAATGGAGTAATGGATGGATACGAGGTGTATCCAGTAAAAAAGTTCTCCGGTTCTCTACACTCACCGTACGAAACAAGGCAGTATTAGGCTTATATTTAACGCTGGTATTTTGTGAGAGAGTGGTCGTTACACGGTCAAGTGACCCCATTTGTACTACAACCATATAGCTGCAGCATGGCTATGACTTATAAATATCAAAACACTTGAGTCTTTTATAAATGAAATGAAATGAAATTGAGTAATTGGCCTTGGGGTGGTTGGATTTCAGGCGATATAGATATCTATATAATTAACTAACATTGGACAACCCTAGCAACTCGTGCAATTTCCCATTTTCTCAATTTGCGGCTTCATTGGAAAATTGAATTGCCCTTTGACGGTTCAAATCGATTCCCAACTCATTGAAAGCCTCAAGTGTTTGCTAGAAAAAAAGTCGCAGTTCTCCTTTTAGCACAATTTCCACAGTTTTAAAGTGATTTTAAATTATTTTAAATATTATTTTACAATAATTATAATATGATATATTAAAATTTTACCATTTAGTGGCGGTGTAAGAATATAATTTACTATGTATCCAGTCGTAAGTATCAGAGAGAAATGAGACTTGAGATGGGCTGCAGCATTTTTCTGATAACAATTCAAAATTATAAAAATCTGCGGTTGCCAACTCGCTTGCCAAGCGTGGCATCTATGGGCATTATCCTCCCAATCAGAGGCAATCAATGGGGTAGGCCTATGTTCAGCAGTGGACTTTAATAGGCTGGAACGATCACAGTATAAAGATGTATTTTAATACAACAACATAAGCGAGTGAAACGTCTCTAACGGTTAAATCCGCAGCAGGCAAACAATTAATCGCTCGAGCAAACAATTCGACGTCTGCTTATCTTCAACTCTAATAGTCTTCGCAGAAGCAATTACGCAAGTCTGAGCTGCCGACCGACACTTCAGATAATTGTTGTATAAACACTAAAGTACTGCAACCCGAATCGATAAGCACGGGGATAATGTTAGGGAGTAGACAAGTGTCAGTCGTGAATGATTCGTTCATTTGACCCAGCAGTATTGATGATTGGAATTACATTTTTTGATTGTTCCGGATCATAAAATATTTTGAATAATATTTACTATTGGATTTTTATCTCTTTTATTAGCTTGAAAGTTAATTATAGTCTTTTACAGTTGGAAGTTGTTTCCTTTATTATCTCAAGCTCAGACTCACAACCGTTTCTGCACTATAATATAGATTGGTCGAAACGATTACAAATATTTATAAAAATAAGAACAAAAATGCTATTCGCGTAATACCATTACATTCGCGATTCGTGCTATCTATCTTAGATCGCAGGTTATAAAAGTTCTGTACCGGATCGTTCAAAAACATGATTGCACTTGTGACGGCTCATTATTATTATTAATAAATAATAATTAAATTCAATATAGACACATTTAAAAACGTCACAGATGTAATATTTTGAACAATGTAAAATGCGTAAATAAGCATAAAGTTCAAGTATATTCATTTCGTATATTAAGTATATAGTATAGTGAAGGCTTAATTTTGTCTTAAGATTGTCTTTAAAAAACCTTTAAATTTAATAAAAAGTTAAAAACTTTGCTTAAAATATTCAAAATGTATTAAATAATAGAAGTACAAGTCGATTATATTGCAATAATAAAGATAAATAACATTTGTAATATAACTGAATAATGGGCCAAAAAAGTTAATGAGCGTGTTCTTGTATTACTGATGTTCATTTGCTAGTATGAGGGAGGTGCCGGAGACGCATACCCATGGGTGTACATATGGGGTAGTCAGCTGACTGACTGCTACTAGCACAGTTGCACAATGTATAGTCCTATATTGGGGACTTATGATAAGGTCTATGGAACTAAAGCATTAATATAGAAAGAAGGTCTCAATGATGAATCAGCATTATGATAGCAGAGTTATGACTTTAAGTCCCACATGTAAAAGACATAATAGTATAGTCTATGAAATAAAGCAAATATGTGGAAGGTCTCAAATATGTAAAAGCATTACATTGAAAGAAATGGGACTTGAAAAGGATTATTATAGTGGCGTGCAGATTGCTTCATAGCGTCTGAGACCGAGGTAAACTTGGACTCGCTAACCGATGTGTCCTAGACATATCATCTTAGTGCCGGTGGTAAGCGGGTGTGTTATAGCAATATGACTTGCCCGTGAACATCGCACGTCCCTATCGTTTGTGGAGGCGTCTTAGCGCATAGCGTTATGATATTATGTCGGCTATCTTCCGCATTAGGGTTTTTTTTTTTTTTTTTTTTTTTATAGAATAGGGGGCAAACGAGCATGCGGCTCACCTGATGTTAAGTGACTACCGCCGCCCATGAACAACCGCAACACCAGGGGAATTGCAGATGCGTTGCCGGCCTTTTAGAAAGGTGTAAGCTCTTTTCTTGAAGGTTCCTAAGTCGTATCGGTTCGGAAAATTCGCTGGTGGTAATTGATTCCACAAAGAAGTTGTGCGAGGGAGAAAACTTCTTCTAAATCGCACAGTGGTGGACCGCCAATCATCCAGATGGTATGGATGGTAACGCGAGTTTTGTCGCGACGTGCGATGGTGAAATTGAGCGGCTGGAATTAGTCCGAACAATTCCTCAGAGCACTCCCCGTGATAGATGCGATAAAATACGCAAAGAGATGCAACATCTCTACGCAGTGCCAGTGTATCGAGCCGATCGGAAAGAACTCGGTCGTCGACGATTCGAATCGCTCTGCGCTGGATGCGGTCAAGTGGAAGGAGCTGGCACTGGGGTGCCCCGGCCCAGAGATGAGAACAGTATTCCATGTGGGGCCGAACTTGCGCTTTGTAAAGTTGCAAGCGATGTGCCGGCATGAAATACTGTCTCGCTCTGCTGAGCACGCCAAGCTTTTTAGAGGCCAATTTGGCCTTCCCTTCCAAGTGACCACGAAACTGCACGCTATTCGATATGTCGACGCCAAGGATTCCGATACTGGCTGAGGCAGCAAGGGGAGTGCCTTGAAACTGAGGAGATACGACAAAGGGGTTCTTTTTAGCGGTAAACGCGCAAACTTGTGTCTTCTGGGGATTGAACTGGACTAGATTTAGTCGGCCCCAATCCGAGACTTTGTTAAGCAAAGACTCGACTTCAGACACAAGTTTGTCCCGGTACTCGGCGACGTTTTCCCGAGAAATATTGGCACGGCCGGTATATAAGGCATCCCCAGTGCTGTCGTCTGCATAGCAATGAATGCTACCAGTTAGCAGCATATCATTGATATGCAGGAGAAACAGCGTTGGTGATAGCACGCAGCCTTGTGGAACACCAGCGTTGATAGGCTTGTAATCAGAGCATGCACCGTCTACTACGACCTTGATGCTCCGATCAGCAAGGAAACTGGTGATCCATTTGCACAATTTCTCGGGAAGCCCATAGGAAGGAAGCTTCGAAAGAAGCGCCTTGTGCCAGACCCGATCGAAGGCCTTCGCTATGTCCAAACTAACGGCCAATGCCTCCCCCTTGGACTCTACTGCCTCCGCCCATCTATGAGTTAAGTAAACTAAAAGATCACCTGCTGATCGACCCCGACGAAAACCGTACTGACGGTCACTGATCAGCTGGTGATCCTCAAGGTACCTCATGAGCTGGGTGAGTGTGTTTGGTAGTACTTTTAAGTGCAGCAAGCATACTTAACTGTATGTCTTAGTGCAATAGCGATATGATACGTGGAGTTTTGACTAATGACGTCTTAGTAGAGTGCTAAAACCAAAAAAAAATTATATAGTATAAGGGTGACAAGCGAGCTCACAGCCAACCTGATGGAAAGTTTCCTGAGCCTCGACTTCCTACTTGTCTTACCAGGTCGTCACAGTCGTGAGATACATCGATTTTACATTTTATTGGCGTCTGACGATCTACTTCATAAATAGAGAACTAGAGAGGTTTCGGGGAAACGAGATTAAGTTGAATCATCGCGAGTATAGAATCCTTTACGGCAAGGTAGATAATGCTCTATAAAATTTATTTATCTATTTTTTTTTATTGCCTGAAACAGTAGACTAGACTAAAGGTAAAAAAAAGTTTAGTATTAGTTTCCGATATTTTTTAACAAAATGTTAACCAACATTTATAACCATATTACAACGTTTTCTACTAGGTGACAGGAGTCTTTTTTACCAGGAAGTCCGAGTCGGTCACACAACACTCTGAACTATTTCTGCCGTCAAATTGCAGAGCTTGCAGTGCTGCGTGCCGGTCTGGCGGCTAAAGAGAGTCAATAAAATAACAGGCTGTGAGGTATTCCATCTTAGCCTTCAGAGGTGACACACCTGAGGACTATACCCTCACACCTTTCTAAATTTGTTTTTTTTTATCTTGTCTTAAAGCTTACAAAATTTGTTTTATTTATATTATTTCAGAAGTTGAGTCACATGGTGAGTGAAGGAAAAAATGTTGAGAAAACCTGGAAGAGAGTTTGCTATGCTACAGGCTTCCCAGCTGAAATAGCCCTCTCAGAATATAGAGGGGGCCCGTGCCCAGTTTAGGACGCATGTCTCGTCAGCTTCATTACAGTCGTGAGCCACCTACATACGTCGACTTCCTGCATATCTTACCAGGTCGTCACTCCATTTAGTCATTCTACACTTTGCCTACATATACGAGGCTGCTACCCAAGAACCTTTCTTCCCCATCGGTTGTCGAGTCCTCGAGATATATGACCGGCCTATTGCCACTTCAGCTTACTAATCGGTTCTGGCATGTTAGAACGGGTAATACTAACTAAAGCTACAAAATAAAACCATTTTCCAATCATAACTTTGAACAGAGATTGACTTGTATCGATTCATTAAATATTGAAATTTTGAATCGATACCGTCCGACAATCTACTTTGACGCAACGGCCGGTATTAAAGCTGACATGCAGTAATAAACTCTGCAGGTTCAACGTTAAAGGTTGCTAGATGCAGCGCTCCATGTTTGACATTTCTGTTAAAGTTGCAATCTGAAATTAATATTCCGGCTTTTAGTTTCGAGTCAAAATCAATCAAATACATCTAAGGTAAAGCAGAAATACAGATTTTAACATAATTTGCATTAGAAGGACTTTTTGTTACTGGACTGTTGCGGAGACTTCCTTTTGCAATACTATGAATCATAGCTAACATACTATGCTCATATTATTTATAATTTAATACAATAAACAGAAGCAATTTAAGTTGCAATAGTGTATGTAAGGCCGCCTACATCATAATGAAGGTACTTTATAAAATTCATTTGTCGCGACGAACGGCAATAAATTATTCCGATAAAGCCAGTACCGGCGATGCACGTTTAACGTGGTAGAGCCATGCTGCAGCTATATTATAGTTGTTGCACGAATGGCTCGGCTCGAACAGGGAAGGACCATGCTCTCACAGAATATAAATAGCAGCTTAACTCTGCTGTGTTTCGTATGGTGAGTGTAGATAACCGGAGACCCTTTTTACTAGTAACGTGCCATTCTATCTTAGTCCTCACGGGTGACAAGCATCTTTACTTTAATTCTTAATCGAGAATAAATTAATTAAAGAATTTTAATTCGTACTCAAGAATAGATGTAGATGTCTATGCGTCGCAGTGGCCACTTACCATCAGGTGGACTGTCTGTTCGTTTGTCACCCTTATCCTATTTTAAAAAAAAAGCACGCGCCGCTATAAGCCTGCTGATTCACATACGAGTCCGTCGCCATCAAGCAAACAGCTAACAACCACGGTTTGAACCTTGAGACCAATAAAAAAACCGAGGGCGAACCAAAACCATTTTTATAAACTGATATAACAAACTTATAGCTCACGCGATGGAAATGGCTTTGTCATCCTATGGCCACCTTCAAACTCTCAATACGAAACACAGCAGCATGAAGAATCTATTTTACGCTAGTAGAGCACCCAGTTAGAGCGTGGGCATATTAAGGAAAAAGATTCAGACTAAATTTATAATTTGATACTTCATATTGTTCAACGGGTTCCATAGACAAAAGAAAAAAATATTTAAAAATTTAAATAATCAAAGAATTTTTTTTAGCTTCTTGTTGTAATATGTTATCCAGAAATTGCGGAAAAATTAAAACATACAATATAAATAATGTAAATATAACTTTCCAATATTATATGCAAAATACTTTGCATGAGACTTTTTTATATACTTATAGAATGAGGATGACAACGACACACACACAGTCTACCTAAGTGGATGATGGAAGTGGTAAGTGAATGCTGCTCATAGACATCTACATACTTTATCACCACTGTGGATTAAGATGGAATGAATCGTATCCAGTAAAAAGGGTCTCCGGATCTTTACACTTATCATACGAAACAGCATCGTTAAGCTACTATTTTATGCTAATATTTTATGAGGGCGTGGTCCTTTAATAGCCCTCGCTTTAATTTTTATTAAAATCTACATGTGTCCATAGGCCGCCGCAGCCATTTACCAAATAGAATGTTAGTTAATCTGTCGCTTCAATTTAAAAAAAAAATCCCTACCGTTACGAACATTTTGCTACCGTCTGCGGATCTGAAATTGCAGCCGGTACGGAAATTTCCTATTAAAGCACGGCGCCTCTAGATTCGATTCGAAACACTACAATCTCCCGACAGGCATGATTCCGGTTGTACAGTCGTTAAGAATTTAATTCACGGCAAGGGACATTTCTAAAATCAGTAACCGTATAGACAGGAAAGTTATAGTTGTTAAGGCTCTGCTGTCCATCTCCTGAGTCGTTTCCTTCTGCCCCTCTTACGACACGGGACGATATGGGATAGTGGATAGTCTTTCACCAACGTTACACGGCATAAAAAACTACGGTTGCCAAGTGTGAAAACTATGGCAAATATCGCCCCTATGAGACAATCTAATTATCAAATTAGTGTAATAATTCCTGTCGCTATGGTAATACTGTCTCCTTGGTCTAGTGATCGTAAACGCGGTCATCATGAATTGGGTTGTCTTGGGACACGGGTTCGTATCCCAGGTCGGGAATAAATCAGTTTTTGGGTTTTTATGTCAAGAAATGCTCAGTAGCAGCCTGGAGTCAGAGAGTTGACTGTTTAAGACCCCCGTGCATCGAAAAGCACGTAAAGCCGTTCTGATCTCTCTCCCGTCGTGTCGGATTACCGTCCCTTGGGGCTACGAGAGTGAGGGAAAAAAGAGGGCATTATAATCCTGTCGCAGATGGCTAGTCTCCGTTGAGACCGGCCGCCGTGACCAAAATTCAGTCTGGAGGTCAGTATTAACACTGTTACTCATTTTAGTAGAATATAATAGAATGATTTTTATTCAATGTAGATTATTTGTTACATAATTCTTATTGAAAGTATTTTTTTTAATTTACCATTGGTTCGGAAAATACCTCTGTCCTGGGAAGAACCAGTAAGATATTCAGCGTGATTTTTTTAAACATATTTCACTTTACAATAATTTTGTTTGTACAATATTTAAATGTATTTCAATAGAACCAGCATGGCGGCGATCACCTCGTTCCCACGGGTTATTTTCATTTATATTATAATAACCCTTTCTGTAAAATTTCTCTTTAATAAAACATTTAAACTTATTTATTGACAAATTTTGTACATTCTCTGGGATTTTGTTGTAAAAGCGTATACACTGACCCATAAATGAGGTACTAATTCTGTGAAGTCTAACTGGCACTACAAGCTTATGTTTGTTCCTAGTGTTTAAAGTATGAACATCTTTATTCTTATCAAAGCTATTTATGTTTTCATGTACATACTTTTATGTGAAGACTTAGCAATATACTTATTTTCATAAATATATTGCTAAGTTTGCCTGTCGATTTGGATATATGGGGCTCCATTAAAGCTTCGCGTCAATAGTGTATCATACGTGGTAGAGCCATGCTGCAGCTATAATAATAGTATAGTTGTAGCACGAATGGATCGGCTCGACCGGGGAAGGACCACCCTCTCACAGAATACTGTGTTTCGTATGGTGAGTGTAGAGAAACGGAGACCCTTTTTACCGGAAAAGAGGCATTCTATCTTAGTACTCACGGCTGACAACGCATCTGCATTTTAATTCGCAAACGAAGATAGATGTAGATGTCTATGGGCCACTTACCATCAGGTGGACTGTATGCTCGTTTGTCACCCTTATTCTATAAAAAAAATAGTAATACCAAGACAAACAAACTGGGAAGGACCATCCAGAAGAATTAATAATAATAACCAGTTTTAATATATGGATTTAAAGATTAACAGTTACATATTGTTAAAAAAAATACTGCCTATATACGATACTGAACACAAGTCTCCTCTCATTTCTGAAAGGGTTCAAGGGCAAGAAATGTTCGAATTGTTTCTTAATGTCTTAAGACATGCAGGTTTCCTCACGATGTTTTCGTTCACCGCCGAGCACGTGGTAAATCAGCACTCAAAATTGCAATTAACAACTTCTTTGGTGCCGGCGTGGATTGAACCCGGGTTGCTCGCATACTGTTCGCGTGTTTATCGCGTATATTAAAGATAAGGCCGAATTGGCCTCTAAAATGCTTGGCGTGTTTAGCAGAGCGGGACAATATTTCATGCCAGCACACCACCTGCAACTTTACAAGGCGCGGGTTCGGCCTCACATGGAATACCATTCCTATCTCTGGGCTGGGGCCCCCAGTTCCAGCTCCTTTCAGTTGACCGTATCCAGCGCAGAGCGGCTCGAATCGTCGACGAAAGAGTCCTTTCCGATCGGCTCAATTCACTGGTGCTGCAATGAGATGTTGAATCCCTTTGCATTTTCTTTCACATTTACCACAGGGAGTGCTCTCAGGAATTGTTCGGATTAATCCCAGCCGCCAAACTTCACGAACGCACATCGCGGCAAAACTTTCGATACCATCCACACCATCTGAATGCTTGGCGGTCCACCACTGTACGTTTTACTAGGAGTTTTCATCCGCGGACTACCTCTCTGTGGAATAATTTACCAGCGGCGATTTTTCCGGACCGATACGACTTAGGGACCTTCAAGAGAAGCGCTTAAGTACTCCTTTTTAAAAGGCCGGCAACGCACCTGCAATTCTCCTGGTGTTGCAGTTGTTTACGGGAGGTGGCAGTCACTTACCATCAGGTGAGATGTACGCTCGTTTGCTCCCTCTCCTATAAAAAAGATTTATATAGTACGTAACAAACAATCGGTGATACTTTTAGGTCCCTAAAGATGTAATAGACATGGCATTTATGACAGAGAATTTTTCTTTTAAGGTTTTTGTTACTATCAGGTGATTCGCATGCTCCTTTGCTCCCTCATATCAAAAAGCTAGTACATAGCTTAAAATGGTGGCCCCTGAGGTAAAATATATCATCGAAATTATTTATTTCTCATACATACGATGTTTGCCTTCGCTGTCGAGCACTTGGTAAAACCAGCACTTCAAATTACCATGGCGGCAATCGCTTAGTTAACACCTGACCTCAAATTCCAGATTTTACGTTATATAACAATATTTGAATTAAATTAAAAGAATATTGTTAACGAAGAATCGGAAAGCATAAGAAATGCATACTTGTTGTCGTAATTTTAAAGCACCCAAGTTTACAACTAATTCTCGGGGTAGGTTCAATTCTCTTATCTATTTCTGCAGTTGAACAACTATGCAGCCATTGTTGTGCTCTTGAACGCATAGAGTTAGTATTAAAACCGTTAGACATTCCACAGAGTAGCTTATGAACGTACGTCAGTTATCTGTGGCTTCCTTGAGTTGAGTAAAACTGTTAGCTCTTGTCGTATCACTATTAATTATTCCATGTAAGAAGACAATAAGCTTTTCAATGGCCTATGAAGATTATAGCGTTTTTATATTGATTTGAAAGTGATTAGTTTTTGAAAAAAGTGCATTACGTAATTAGATACTCAAGCCTGTCACCCAGAGGTATAGGCAGTGACTAGGGACTTCCATGGCCCATCTTGAATATATCGCCAATTTGGTGAAAACTTAATATTTTTCATACAAGTAAAGATAAAAAAAGTGCACACAGTCAACTTGATGGTGAGTTGATGCTGTGGTCCGGTCCATAAACATCTTCATCTATCCTCGATTAAGTTTAAAAATGTAGATGCCTCTACATTTTTACCACTGAGAACCATGATATTTCGTAATCAGTGAAAAGGGTTCCTGGTTATCGGCATTAAATACAAAACGCAGTAGGTTTATAAGTCTATTTTACGCTAGTACGGTATCTACCCTGTGAGAGCGTGGGCATATCAGGGAAAAGATTCAGACTAAAATTATAATTTGATACTTCATATTGGTCGGCGGATTCCATAGTTAACATGGAGAAATTTATTAAAAAAAATCAAAGAATTCTTTAAGCTTCTAGTTGTATTAAGTTATCCAGAAATAGTAGAAATATTAAAACATACAATATAAATAATGTCTATTTTACTCTCCTCTACTATGTTATGCAAAATAATTTGCATAAGACTACCAAAGATTTTCAAAACGATTGAAGATTATTCAAGTGTACTATTACACTATAGTGACTGAATTGAACGTTTAAGACAAAATTTTATGAATTGTAGATAATATGTATTTGTTCTTGTGGTTTACGAGTAATCTCTCAAACTATTTATAGTTATTTATATCTCAATATTTGCAACTTCACTTACCGGTTCAAGGTTGCCATTGCAGTGGCCGGTAAGTGAAGTGCAAGGTACCCCCAGACTGACTACCTAGTATGAGATGCAGCAAGCCGATGGATAAATGTTGGTCAAGACCAGGCCTATATTCTGCAGTAGACATGAGAATGGCTGTATGATAGTGATGATTTGCGACAAATCCCATATGAACATATAAGTGAATTGTCAAAAAAACCCATTAGAAAGTGAGCCAGCTGTAGTGAACAAAGAGATATTTGGTATAATGCAAGATGTCAGTGCGTGAAAGGAGATCAGATAGGATTGGACGTGACCGAAATTGTTAATGACATACAAAAACGTGCCTTTGAAGTTTCGCAATGACTTAGCGCAAGTGCAAGGCATGCCCGGCATCACGATTCAGTGCCTTACACACAGGCCATCATGTTGTACGTCCCGCCAAGGTTAAGCACGATGCACAATGAAAAACTACTACGCGTTGACATTTTTCATTGTGCATTATGTAGACCTTGACGGGACAGCAAAGCGGCCTGTGTGTACGGCACTTTACTGTACTATTTGGCATTGTTGTGGTAAGTATACTATATAAAAAGAGATTTTTGTTAATACTTCGGATATAAAAATATAAAAATCTGAAAACGCGAGCATTCCAAATAATTTTTTTATATGATAAGAGTGACAAACGAGCACACAGTCCACCTGATGAGCTGGTAATTCATGGTAGTATTCTGTGAGAGCGTGGTCCTTACCCAGTCGAGTCAAATCATTCATGATACAACCATAATATAGCCGCAACATTGTCCTAACACGTGGAAAATTAATGAAAGATTTATACAGTTATTACTAAATAAGTTCCAGAAAAAGCAATTGAAATATTATGGTGGCGCTATCATCGCATCTCAATGATGGACAAAGCAACAACCGAAATATAAATCACGCTGTCGAAGTTTCCGAAAAAATTCTACATATATAACACAGGTCTGTGCATATAAAGGTTCCCATGTTCGGACGGCCGTTATACAACTCATCCATGTTATGTTAATGTGATCACAGAACTGAACACAATTTTATCCCCCTAAGATTTTCGATTTTAGCGAGCCCTGCGTCCAATGAAGCTGTAAGAGCCGCATAGACTAACAGCATTAACATCACAGAATCTATATTATAGATGTTTGGCCGTTGTTCCAATTGAACACACCTTGTCCTTTTCCACCAGTGACCAAGGATTTTAGAGAACTGTTCTCCCATTCATCACAATTTCTTTGTAATGTACGAGAATCCTGTTAACGTTATCGTTACCGTTACCGGTACAGCCAAAGTGCTAAACATAGGCCTTTCCCATAGATTACCTCATAGGGGGGGGGGGGGGGGGGGGCTGTTCCATAATTTCCACGCTCGATAAGCGGGTTGACAATCGTAGTTTTTTTAGTTTCAGTCGTTATTAAGAATACGCTGCTGCCCATCTCCTGATTTCTTTCTTTCGGTCGCCTTTTACGACACCCACGGGATGATATGGGGTAGTGGATATAATTACACCGCCCCATATAAAAGGTTATTTTGCAATAACCGGCCAAATCTGCAGACAAAATTTAGAACAAGTAATATAGGCAAATGACGAAGAAAAATTAATTAAAACAAATCTCAAACATGCTGTCCTTTTTATCTTTTAAATGCAAAATGCGTGGTAATGCATTATCTTAACTGATTTTACTGCTCACGCACACATACGTAATGATCGATCGCTAGACAAAAACGTTGTTGCCCATAAATCACATTCAATTTGGGATAAATTCAAATAAATCCTATTTTCAAAAACTGCAATAACTACAATTTATATTTTTAGAACTTAAGTTTAAAATTTGGCTACTGTTTCAAAAATAACCCTTTATAAAATAAGTTAAAAATCTGTTAAATAATGTTAATTCAATAACCACTCGCGCTACTTTTATAACACTTGTCTAAACCGTTCCATGTCGGAAGCTCAACCGAGTCACATATTATTAGCGTTATTATTAAATGTGCATACCGACGGAATGCGGTACGTGCTCATGTAAAACACGCGCCGATATGATTGAAATAATCTGCTTAGATGTTCAAGAAGATGGAAAATGTATTCGGTTCAATCGAATAACAATCGAATTGGCACAACTAAGAAAGTGTAAGCAGAAGTATGAAATAAAAAAAACATGTGTTCAGTTAACACGCGGTCGGAGTGAAACCTTCAGAAAATTAAACTATGAAAGAATGAGTCGAATGCAGTGTATTAGGAGTAGGCTAATGAGGGCTAATAGTTTTCTGCCCACTAGATGTCGCTAGTTGACACTGAGGTAAAGTTTTTGTTACACAATGTCATTTAATTGAGAAATTAGTTTTTTCACAGAATACCAGCGTAAAATAGCAGCTTAATGCTGCTGTGTTTCGTATGGTGAGTGTAGAGAACCGGAGACCCTTTTTACTGGAAGCGAGGCATTCCATCTTAGTCCTCATGGGTGACAACGCATCTGCATTTTGATTCGCAAGCTAAGATAAATGTAGATGTCTATGGGCCACAGCAACCACTTACCATCAGGTGGACTGTGTGCTTGTTTGTCACCCTTATCCTATATAAAAAAAAATACTAAAAGTTTATTAGTTTGATCTTTAATTTTTTGCACATTTTAAAAATATTTCTAAATATTTCAGCTTTTATGAATATCTATGGTTTGGTTTATTTATTTTTAATCTTATTAATATAAAATATAGCTAATAGTACAGAAAGAAACAATAACCTTTACATTTTCCGATTAAATTAACTTCCCCGCTATGAAATCTGTCAATTACCTCACTTTTAAATGGCGCCGCCTAGGCAGAAAGTCGTGGATGCCCTCATGGTAGGGATAACTAAATTTAAAAATTATTTTACATTTTATTCTACATATTATATTATATTATATTATATTATATTATTTACATATTGTACAGAGAATGAGATAGTAGGAAACACTAAACTGTATTCTATCTCATTCTCTCGCAGACTAAATCCTATAAATGTATATGTTTGTCTCTTTTTAGAATCGTTTTTTGGTTACACTGAGTTTCAAATCTCAACAATTCTAAAGAAGTTTTTACTTCAAAAGGTTTTTTTTATTTACTGTAATAAGGTTAACCAATAAACACGGTCCTGTAGTAACTGGATACTGTGGCCTAGACACCTAACATCTATCATCGACTAAGAATCAAAATGCAGATGCATTCCCCCCCCCTCCACGGAATAAAAAAAAACAACTTTTTTTTATTCCGTGGTCCCCACTGAGGACTGGAAGGAGAAACTTTGTGACTTGTGAAAAAGGTCACCGGTTCTCTACACTCATCATACGCAACACTGTATCATGCTGTTATTTGCGCTGGTATTCTGCGAGAGTGCGGTCATTGCCAGGTCGAGCCGTGGTATTCGTGCTGAAGCCATAATGTATGGAAGCAACAGCAGCATGGCTCTACCCCGTAAATCTAATTAACACTTGTAAATATTAACTAGTGTTGAAAGTGAGTAGAAGAGGACTGCACGTGTGTGAGTGACGTTTTGCCACTCTTAAATTATAAACGACCTTAAAGGTTAAACAGTAATTTAAAAATCCGGCTGTGTAAAGCAGTTTACTGAAAAGATAAACATTTTATACTCTAGATATCTTCCCTAACTAAGACGAAACTAACAACATCCAATATAATGATTTCTTATATTTGTGCGAACACCACACATTAGAGGCATTTTAACTTGGTCCTCACGGGTGACAACGCGTCTGCATTTTAATTCACAAACGAGGATAAACGTAGATGTCCATGGGCCACAGCAACCACTTACCATCAGGTGGACTGTGTGCTCGTTTGTCACTCGATTCTATATATAAAAAAAAAACATTAAATAAAACTTTACTGATTTTATCGCCTTTAATTTTAACTTTTTAATTCCCAACAGTCGGAGCAAAAATTAATATTAAAATACTGAAGGCAGCCGGGCTAACTATGGTATCAGGGCGTCAAACACCTCAGATCACATGTAAGGGTTCTGTAAAACAACCGAAACGTCGGAAATTAAATAGTTTAAATTTTAAACGCGATAAAATCCGTAAAAATTGTTTCATTTTACTCTCCATACGTTAAAATCCATTAAGCCGTTTATGCTACTGAACGTGGCAAAGAAATAGACATACATAAACACTTATATAGGTACTCTAGAAAAAAATTACCCTCTTTCTGAGGCAGTCGGCAAAAATACCTGAATTGGAAAAATGTTCGCTAAATTGTATCTGTTTTAACGCTGAAATTAAGGCGTCTTTTAGATGAGTTTTCTGAACTTAATAACATAAAGTTGCTCTTTGCACATTTTTAAATGAAGATTAAATGAAGAAAAGGTGTCTGAAGATGGGTAAATAACTTTTTAACTTGTTTGTTATTTTACTTTTTAACGTTTTTAACCTCTGTAATTCTAATAACTATTACAAATGCGCAAAAACAAATTACTTTATAAAAATTAAAATACAAGCTTTGTGAACCCGAATTCTAATAATTGTGTCGTTAATAAAATCATAAAAGCTATTTTTTTTATGAGAGAGGGCAAACGAGCATACGGCTCACCTGATGGTGACTACCGCCACCCATAAACAACTGCAATACCAGGGGAATAGCAGATGCGTGACAACAAAAGTGACAATAAATAGTTATTTTTAAAAGTCTGTCTAAGATTCTATAAGGAAATCGCGTAAAAGTTATAATAAATGAAAAGACTTGTTATTTTTTAGGGGGTGCTGTGAACACTTTACAATTTTTTTATCTTATAAAAATATAAACAAAATCGACCCCAGCTACCGGCAAGTGGCTGCCAAAACATAATTGATGTTGGAGGACGTTGATTTTTCTAAAATTCACCCCGCTTTAATACAAATTCACATTCAAATTACGGGGACCGACGTGAAGTTTCGAATCGAGCAGCGAAGTAAACTCTTCATGTTTTGGCCTTTTATATTCGCTTGTTGCTTTTTCGAGCAACCGATCTAAACACTTATTCTACAAATAATACCGTGGAGTGGAGCAAAAAAAATATTTTTTCAATAGCGACATACTAACATTTTGAATCACACCTACACGAACATTTTGAAACGTCAGTAGCCTTATGCAGGGTGTGAACTGCGAACTCAAAAGGTCGTGGTTCGAATGCGCCATTCGACTACCGTCGTGAATCACTCCTAACGCAAGCATAAAATGCTCCAGCAGTGGCTTTCTTTTTAATTAAAGAAGCACGAGAGTAGAATAAATGCTGTAGAAATGCGGTCATTAAGGAGCATGTTAGGGATGAATCTGAATGACAGAGTGAGAAATTGTTTAATACTCGTAAGAGAAGAGTGTGGTTTGCAAGATGATGTTGTGACCAGGATTAAGAAAGGAGTGCTTCGGTGGTTTGGCCATGTAGAAAAAATGAATGAGGAAAGAGTGACAAAGCAAATTTATGTTGCAGAGGTGAACGGCATAGTCGGGAAGGGTCGCCCTAGGCGAAAGTTTATCGACCAAATTGGCGATATATTAAAAATGGGCCATATCAAGAGTACCTTTAACCGACGAGCGTGTATGCGTAGGTATATGGATGTGGAGGAAGCGAGAGAGGTGTGTCAGGATCGTGCCAAATGGAAGTCCATAATCTCTGCCTACCCTTCTGGGTGACAGGCTTTATGCTTATGCTATGCTATGCTTTTTAATTAAAAAGGTATATTATTTATTTTTAATTTAACATTTAGGTAAATTGCACTCGGACTACCATCCAGAATCGGAACAATCATTCGCCTCGATTCAACATGAAAATACACGTGAGGAATATGGAATACCACGTTGCTAGTAAAGAGGGTCTCCAGTTTTCTATGTTCTCTGTATCAAACACGGCAACATTATGATATGCAATTTTGCGTTGATATTATGTAAGAGGAATGTCATTCCTCGTTTTGAACGACTCATTCCTGCTGCAATCATAATACTGTAGTAGCGTGTTTCTAGCACATATTAGGGCTGAGTCTTTGTTGTTTGTATTCATTCTTGACTTCCAGCATTTTACTAAAATACTACAATACATTGAGTTATATGTACTAGTACTACGTACTAGAGAAGCCATTCCAAACAAAAATTGTGTCCTACTCTAAGTCTTCGCGCATGCGCGGGAGTAGTAGTGCGCGACGAAAATAAGATATTAATATAAAATAAATATAAGAATTTAATATAAAATATCTTAATTTAATCTAAACAAACATATTATATTTCTAAATAAAATGTAATAATAATTATTTTATAGAATTCAGAAATCTTCAATTTACGCAATATTTAGTTTGTACGGATTGCACTACAGTTCAGTTGAACATAGTCAATGTTCGGAATGGCTTCTCTAGTACGTTGTACATATAACTCAATGCTACAATATATTTAAATGGTTCGATTAACACTTTTAAAGTGATAAAAATCGTCTAGTTTAAAATTGCACACACCTCCTATGTATGTATTTTTGGTAAATTTTATTACTTTTATCATGATGATATTTTTAAAAATTCTAAAATGTACTAATGAAAAAAAAAAGTCGGGCAGGTGCAGGTTTAATGATACGGTAAATGTGACTAATACCCAAATACTCAAACCTTACTCAATTTTAAGATGCCGTTAAGTCTCGTGCTGTCTCTATCATTTTACATCAAAGTGACTGTGATACTACGTGACTCGACGATACCTTAAAATTGAGTAGCTTTTGAGTTTTGGCCAAAATCTACCAAAAATACAATGGAGGCGTGTGCGTATTATATATGTATAATAGTATATCTATATATTTAAATCTCTTTGTCTCTATCATACTCGATATCATTGTGTTATAATATGTACTACGTACTAGAGAAGCTATTTCAAACAAAAATTGTGTGCTACTCTATGTCTTTACGCATGCGCGGGAAGTAATAGAGTCGCGTGTGCGCGAAGACTAATTTTATATAAAATAAGATATTAATATAAAATAAATATAAGAATTTAATATAAAATACTATTATTTTAATCTAAACAAAACACATTCCGCCTGTGGCACCGCTCTCGAGCGGTCGCGTCTAGGTAGTCCGCACATCCGTCCCCGTACGGTAGTGCTCTCTCGCTCTCGCGCCTCCGCTGTCCTGCTCGCACTGTACAGTGCGACGCCTGGTGAGTCCTTTTTCGCTAACTCCAGTTATTACCTCCCTGTCTCCGGGCGGGGCGGTTTGACTGTTGGTCTTGCTTTTTAATTGTCATTTTTGTTTTTGTAATTATTTTATTGTTATTTATTGTAACGTGTATATTGTTTCAAGGGAGTTACTTGCTCTTTTCAGAGCAAGGCCCTGTTCTTTTGAGAACCAGGGCACAACTCCTAGAATAAAACCGTCCCGTTCTTTTCAGAACGGTGATCCCGCCCTTACTGTTTCTTAAGAATACGATCTGTTCTTTTCAGAACAGTGTCCCACCAACTATCTATATAATTACGTAGTCCCCAACGACAATGTCCTCGCAGAATTTTAAAAGTAAAGTGCGCGATGCATTCCATAGGTTCCAAAATGACCCGCAAGCTTTTAGAGCAGCCATGATAGCCCTTATGGCTCCTACCACCATTCAGGCACCGCCGCCCGTTATAGCGGCTTACCTCGAGTCCCAGAACTCATTCGCGCCTCTCGAAGTAGACATGGAGTGCTCCAACTCCGACTCAGAATCCACACTCCGGGGCTCTGGTTCTACGGAGTCGTCTGACTCAGACGGATCCGAAGAATCAGAGTTCACGACGGTGTCTCCTAAGCGTCGTAAACGCGCCGCGAAAACCGTTTCGGCGGCCTCTGCCGCCCCCGCAAACCCCGCAGCCCCCGTAGCTGCCTCAGTCCCCGCAGCTCCCGCTGCAGTTTCCGCGACACCTCTGCCCAAGCCGGCCTCCCGCTGTGCTTCTAACCCGACTAAGAAGCAAGTTCCGCCCCCTGTCTTCTTACGAGACAAGGCTCAATTCACCCGCCTCTCCAAAACCTGCTACGACGCAGGAATAAAATATGACCAAGCCACCAACCTCGGGGAGGCTATTAAAATCATCCCCAAATCTGTCGACGACTTTCGTCGTCTCACCAGGCTCTTCACAGCCGAAAAAGTCTCTTATCACACGTACGCTCTTCCGGAAGAGCGCAAAATCAGGGCCGTCATCCGAGGCGTCCCTTTTGAAATTTCCAACGAGGAAATCCTTGAGGACCTTAAGTCCCAAGGATTCCCGGTTGAGGCTGTGCATAAAATGCACAGCAGAACGGGCTTGAGGTTCCCCCTCGCTCTCGCTATTCTTTCAAACGCTCCGGAAGCACAGACTATCTTCCGGCAGTTACGCACAGTGTGTGGGCTGTCGGGAGTTAGGGCTGAGCTCCCACATAGGCGCGGCTACCCGGCGCAGTGCCACCGCTGCCAATTATATGGTCATGCGGCGGCCAACTGCTCCGCCCCACCCAGGTGCGTTAAGTGCCTCGACCCCCACAACACGAAAGAGTGTCCCCGGCCCAAAAATACCGAATCCCCACCCGCGTGCGTCCTGTGCAAACAAACAGGCCACCCGGCTAACTACAGAGGCTGCCCTTGCGCACCTCACCCCCGCCCCATTAGGCACGCTCCACCGCCGGTTAATGCTAAGTCATTCCCGGCCCTCCCGTCAAGATTGCCACCTAAGAGATATTTTCGCCCATCTCAGGTAGACCCAAGGCCCTCCCGGGTCCCTCCCCCTCTTCTTCGCCCACCTCCGGGCTTCTCGCAACCATTACAGCCTCCAGTCTTTCCCTGGGGACCCAAAAAGGCCGACCCCCCGCGGTCGTCCCCCGCTGCACAGCATGAACAACCCTCAGTGGCTGATGATCTAAATACGGTGTACGCCGCTATTAAGAACATCAACATTGGGGAGATCACAGTCTTAGCACGCAAATTGCGCGCTGCCAAGTCCCCTCAGGACAGACTCCTTGCTCTTACAGAGCACCATAATCTTTTAAGTACGTTATAAAATTATTTTAATCATTTCATCGTAAGGTAAATACGTCGGGTTAAAACTGCCTCCGTAGGCACTCACTAATTAAAACTCTCTGAAACTTCTTCAAAGTCTCAGAGTTTCATTAAACATACTTATTCGTGAGGTAGCTAAGTGTGCAACCCCACTCCCTCTCGCTATCGCATCCGCAGGCCGAGGAACTCCCACTCGAACCCGCCTATTCTCTGTCAAACGATCTGAACTACCTCCTGGTGGCTCAGTCAATTTCATAATTAAACTTTCATAAATAATTAACCTTTTACAATCAAATTGCCTTCCCAGGCACTCCCTCAGCGGCTTATAGCCGCCTGCGCCCTCTTTTCCCAAAAGAGGGTCGCTTTACGATACGGCATAGGAAGCTTTAAACAGCTGGTTGCCAGTCCCCAAAGGCGGTTTTTAGGGGGTATCACATAGGCTCCCCCGTTAGGCGTGAGTCCCCCATAACCACGATGGATAGCCATCGTGGTATGCGTAATGCATTTTCCGCCTCCCGTAAAGGGTAGCCCTTTTCCAAATTGCTTCGGGCGCAAAAAAAAAAAAAAAATCTAAACAAACATAATATTTCTAAATAAAATGTAATAATAATTATCTTATGGAATTCACAAATCTTCAATTTACGCAATATTTAGTTTAGTATACGGATTACAGTACAGTTCAGTTTAACATAGTCAATGTTGGGAATGCGAAAGCTAGTGCGTAGTACATATTATATACCGATGCTCGATATACTTACATATTTTTTTTAAGTTGCAAGTTTTTGACAGTCCTTGACCGTCATATTAATTTCAACATCAACAATTTTTTATTCGAAACAGATTATAAGTAATATTATTTCAAAGTATTTTTTTTACTCTTACCAATGATTCGGAAAGAAATGTATTAAGAAGAACATACAAGAAATTTAACGGAACTTTTTTTAAAGTTTTTTCTGGCGTGGTAGAGCCATGCTGCAGCTATATTATGGTTGTAGCACGAATGGGTCGGCTCGACCGGGGAAGGACCATGCTCTCACAGAAAACCAGCGTAAAATAGCAGCTTAACGCTGCTGTGTTTCGTATGGTGAGTGTAGAGAACCGGAGACCCTTTTTACTGGCAAAGAGGCATTCCATCTTAGTCCTCACGGGTGACAACGCATCTGCATCTTGATTCTTTATTGAGGAAAGATGTAGATGTCTATGGGTCACAGTAACCACTTACCATCAGGTGGACTGTGTGCTCGTTTGTCACCCGATCCTATAAAAAAAAAAAGAAAAAAAAAGTATATTATACAACAAAAATAAAATATATTTACGAAACAGCGTGGATATTACCACCTCATTACCAGGGGCTATCAACCATATATAAATTTATTATAATAACCCTTTTTATACAGTTTTTGTTTAATAAAATATTTAAACTTTGTAATAGAGAGAGCTTGTATATTTTCTGGTAGTTGTTGTGATAGCGTAAACATTACCCCATGAAGGAGTTACTGACTCTGTGGAGAAACTAATATCATTAGCTTGTGTTTGATCCTGGTGTTTACAGAGTGTAAATTACTTTTTGTTGGGTTGTGATATAACAGGCGTTGTGTTATGTACATATAAGGCGTGAGAGGTTTATGTATGTATGTATGTATGTATCTTTTAGCAAATCTGGTTTAGTTGGTTATATATAAAAGTTACGTTTCACAACGTTGTTTGCCCGCGATGAACTCCGAAAACACTCATCCGATTTTAACGAAATTTTGTAAATGTGTATTGATTGCTCCAACTTGAGAGATAGGATAATTTTTATCCCGATAAGTGACCCTCAATTTTTTTAATTGTGTATTTACAGATTTTTTATAGGAACAGTCGTCGGAAAGGGCAGAACAACGTCTGCCTGGCCAGCTAGTAGATTATATATAATGCTTATTGAAAAATTGAAAACTGCTCTTTTGTTTAATTACCACTGGTTCGAAAATAAACCTCTGTCCTGGGAAGAACCAGCAAGAAACCTAGCTGGACTTTTCTATTAAATAACAGCTTACAATCATGTACGTTACACAATTAACTACACTAAACAAATTAGAAATAGCTTAGTAGTGGTCACCTCTTTCCCAGGGGTTATTATCATCCATAAATTCCTTAATATTATAATAACCCTTTTTATACAAACTTAGTTTAATAAAGTTTTGGAACTTTGAGCAGGTCAAATTTTGTATATTTTTTGGAATTTTGTTGTAAAAGCGTGTACATCGCCCCAAGAATGAATTACTGACTCAGTGGAGTCGAGTAACTGGTACTACTAGCTTGTGTCTGTTCCTAGTATTTACAGAATGAATATCACTTATTTTTGTAAAACTAATTTTATTTTTGTGTACGTACATTACATTTTCATAAATGTATTGAGAGGCCAAAGTTAATATATTAATTTCCTTAAATTTTTGTCGCAGCGACTCTTTAGGCTTTAAATCATAAATTGCTCTTATGGCCCTCTTCTGTAGAACAAATATAATTTCAGTGTCAGCTGCGTGTCCCCATAGCAAAATACCATACGACATTGTGCTATGGAAATAGCTAAAGTAAACTAGTCTAGCTGTTTCAACACTGGTAAGCTTAAAAATTGCAATTATCAATTTCGTTGGTGCCGGCGTGGATTGAACCCGGGTTGCTCAAGTACTGTTAAAATTTACAGCGAGCACTAAGCTCCTGAGCTACCACGGCTTACTATATTTGTGTTAATATCTGGCTGTGTTTCCGGCCGACTACATATGTAGGTGTCTTTAAGGCTTAATAACGGTAAGATTGAATTTGCTTTTATTGCGATATGACAGTGCGATTTTCCATCTAGGGTTTCATCACCATATACCACCAAGTGGGATTGTAGTGAAGCACTGGCATATAATAAATAAAAAATACATACCACACAATAATATTACCGTCCTTTAGAATTCTACTACAGTCGAGCGAAATTGTAACAGACATAACCCCAGGACTGATTCAAATCGTGTCATTCGCCTTATAATGAGGTTGGTCCGCGCGTGCATAAAAAACAAAAAATAGCGGTAAAACGATTTGCCAAGTGAGCTTTGAACGATGTCGTAAAATGTTGCTTTTACTGGATTTTTTTAGGGTTCCGTAGTTAAATAACAAGGAACCTTTACAGTTTTGCCATGTCCGTCCGTCCGTGGTATTATTCAGAAATTCTAGGTGCAACAATTCTGTAATTTGGCAAAGTTACAGATATTAGTCACGCCTACAAAGTTCTGAAATAAAATCTTGAAAAGCATTTTTATTTTGGGTCCCATGCAGATGGTTTCTTTTACCTGTCTACTGTAATGTGGAGTGCCGTTGGATAAGTCTTTCAAAAGTATCTGATATCGCAAAAGTAGCTGATATCGAACAACATTTTTTCGATTCGGGGTTCCGTTTGCGAAATATTTAGCTTTAGCTTATGTATTTTTCATTAGAGTTATGTGTTCCCCTCCCTCTACCAACGAAGCCGCTATTTTTGGAAATGTAAAAAGTATGGATGATAGTAGTATATATAATGAAGTTGAAATAAAAACTATCGCAGCTAAGTAGGATTAATAACGAGTATCAGTCGACCAACTTATTAAAATGCACTTGAATTTGTAAAACTTTGGATACAAATGTAGAAAATGGCCTTACACTTTTTGAATACCACTCCCTATTAAGTTTGTTCGGAAAATAAGTCCTTCAGTAACCATCGTCCTATTGGGGCAATTTTTTTGAAAACTACGGAACCTTGCCTCATTGTGCGTGGCCCGAAACGCACTTTGTTGGATTTCATTTTTTTAATTTGTGACTCGCCAAATAATTTATCTGTTGTATTTCAAAGCTACAATAATGCTGTTGATTTGATCTTTATTTTTTTATTATTTGAATTATTAAAAAGGATTTTAAAATTTAAAATGTAGAAGATAATTTTATAGCATTTTTAATTAACTACTCTCACCTGTGGTTTAATTTTTTATATATAGAATAAGGGTCACAAACGAGCACGCAGTCCACCTAATGGTAATGATGCTGTAATAATGGATGCTGTGGCCCATAGACATCTACATTTATCCTCAATTAAGAATCAAAATGCAGATGCGTTGTCACCCCCGAGGACTGAGATGGAATGCTTCGTTTCCAGTAAAAAGGGTCTCCGGTTCTCTACACTCACCATACGAAACAAATTGGCATCAAAATAATTCGAATGATTGTGTTTATTTTTATAAAACTTTCAGATAATTGATTGGAATTCATTTGAAAGCGATAAAATCCGCAAAAAATCTATTTTAGTTCAATGTGTGTTCAAATTGTGTTGCACAAGGATCATTGCTTGATTTGCTTGATTGATTGGTTGCGAAATACCCAGCTTATTAATTGACACTAGAGGATTTGCTGCAAGAGGACCACGAGGCAATCCGCCCTAGTTCTCATGTGTGATAACGGATCTGCATTTTGATTGTAACCGAGGATAGACGTATATGTCTATGGTCCACAGTATCCACTTACCATCAGTTGGACTGTGTGCTCGTTGGTCACCCGTATTCTATAAAAAAAAATGTTTATAGCTAGTAACTTACTTCGCACATGCAAATCTCAAGTCGATGTATTACAGGGTCTGTTGTAATTTGGGACCATCTTTTTCGTTAATTAATATATAAAATTAATGAATCGTACATAATATTAAAATAATAATTGCTATATTTTTTTTTTTTTTTTAAAAACGTTACCTTCGCACTAGAATTTTCTCCTGTATCGTGGAGGCAGTTTACAAACATAAATTGCACGAGGACAAACATCCAGACCCGGAACAATTATTTGTAGGCCATACAAATTCTTGTTCCGTGCGCGATTCGAACCAGAGCAACAACTCATTGATAAGCCACTGCGCCACGGAGCCGTCTATATAATGTGTTAAACAGAGATTCCAAGTATTAACAGCAACGTCGGTTTCCCGTCTAATAATTGCTCCTTACAGAAATTATGTGGATATTAATTGGACAGCTGAGGTCCTGACAAGCTTCGGTTAAAGTCACATACTTCAGATTCAAGTCAGCTGGGAATTCAATGAAAGGAGTAGAACGCTGAGGAATTTAATTTAATAGTTGTAACCTACACTACTATGTCAACAACTATTTTATTATTGAATAAGGTTATCATTGCTTATATTTACGCGAACACTACACATTGAATAAAAATATTTTCACGAATTTTATCGCGTTTAATTTTCTTATTTTAATTCCCGACGTTTCGGGTGCTTTACAGCAACCCATTGTCACGGATGGACTGAGTTGTTTGATGTCCCGGTGCATCTTGTTAAGGGATACACTTAACGGATGGTAAAAATTGACTGAAAAGCTCGCTTCAAGATGTAGCCAACCTTGTCTGTGACTCCTCTGACATAGGGTAGTACAGCAGGCACACGCTCGAATGTGGCCGGCTATATTCGGTCACTGTGACGTAGCTTCAAGTTCTGCGCTTGTGTGTGTGTGTGTGTGTGTGTGTGTGTGTGTGTGTGTGTGTGTGTGTGTGTGTGTGTGCGCGCATGCGTTTGTGCGTATGGGTGTGCGTGTGTGCGTGCATGTGCGTGTGTGCGTGCATGTGCGTGTGCGTGCGTGCGTGTGTGTTTGTGTGTGTGGGTGCGTATGTGTGCGTGCGTGTGCGTGTGTGCGCGTGTTTGTGTGAGCGTGCGTGTACGTGCGTGTGTGTGCGTGTGCGTGAGTATGCGTGAATGTGCGTGCGTGTGTGTGTGCGTGCGTGTGAGAGCGTGGGCGTGCGTGTACGTGCGTGTGCGTGCGTGTGCTTGCGTTTGCGTGTGTGAGCGTGCGTGTGCATGCGTGTACGTGCGTGTGCGTGTGTGTATGTGTGTTACTAAATACTGTTTCAAACGATTTGGATTGTTTTTTGGTATTACTTTTAAACTGATGTAACAATCAATTCCAAATCCAAATCTAATCAGCTCTTAAACATGAAAAAGGACGTCGATTGCTGTGAACCGCTTCAAAATCGGTTAGTGCGTTGAAAAGAAAAAGATGATGTAAAATTATGAAAAAGGTATTTTTTTGCACATAACTTTTGAATGTATAGTCTAATTGTTTTTTATAATAGATTTTATTATTGTTCCGTAGATCCGGTTCAAAAGTCATCGTTGTCAAGAATTCAAAAAAGTGTTGTTTTTTTAATAACTAGTTAAGTTTTTAAATGACATGTTAACTATTAGTTCGTAAAAATATTTGTCGAGTGTTTTGAGATCGAACATAACGGGGAGTTCCAGGGATGGCCTGCAGGCTCAACCGTATTTTGTTTTTCTCTTATTTATCAGTGTATAATAAAGTATATTTCAATCAATCATTTCATACAGATTCCAATCATTTCGGCATCGGTTTTGGGTACTCCTAATTTGGCCCATATTTCATATATCGCCAATTTCTCACTCTTTCCTCATTCGTTATTTTTACGTATATAAACAAGTGAAACATTCCTTTCGTGATCATGGTTACAACATTTTGTAAATCACCCTATTTTCTTATCACTCAAATTAAATCTTCTTAATAACAAACGTTTTTGAAACGTTTAAGAAATGGTTATTTATGTCTTATTGGCATTCAAATAACCCCCTGAGCTTATTAGAAGCCAGTTATTGCACGGCACTATTAGGTAGTGCTTTACACTCAACACGTCAATGTCAAGCAATATTATGTTCTTAAAATGCCTCTATCATAACCTTATTGCACTTATACGATAATATGAGTAGCCAGCCGTATATCAAGAAAACATTTTCTAAAAAAATATTTTATATTGCTACTTTAAAAAAAAAAACGGTTTGAAAAAATTGTACGTAGACGTCTAAATGTTGATTTTGTGGTCACGATAGCTCCTGAAAAAATTGATGTATCGAGACCGGGTTTTTTTTAGGTTCAGAATTACTTCAACTGGTTCCCTATTTCATATTAAGTTTTATTGCTATTAAAACTTTAAAGAGGCTTCCATATTTTTTTAGTCCTTGATAGACAAAGGCAAATATACCATTCAGGCTATATCGATTCTATACTTTGTGTAATCCATTTATTTTAGTAAACATTATTAATTTTTATACCTGTAGGCAACACTACCTGTTAAAATAATATAGCGCTAAATTTAAAACACGTAATTAAAATATTTGAAAAAAAAACAGGAATACATTTTTGTTAATCAAAATTAAATGAATCGCGCGTGAGGCGTGCTTTTTTGGATTTTCCAAACTATTTCAATATGGCAGACAAACACATCAATTTTATTTATATGTATAGATCACCCGAGTCCACCCGATGGTAAGGGGTAGCTGTGGTCCATAGATATCTACATAATGAATATGCGTTGTCATCCGTGAGGACTAAGATAGAATGCCCCGTTTTCAGTAAAAAGGGTCTCCGGTTCCCTACACTCACCATAGAACAACATTGAGCTGCTATTTTACGTTGGTTTTCTGCCAGAGCGTGATCTTGCCCCGGTCGAGCCGTCGAGCATGGCTCTACCACGTGTAAGTATTAAGTGCCTGTAAAATTTCAGATTATTTAGACATCTACAGGTGATTGAAAACTGAATTACATAAGGACTATATCGACGGCAAATCGAAGGTGAGTGATGTACTCGCCATTAACGTTAATACCGTATCCTTTCCACTCCAGTAGCTCGAAAACGTCTTGCAATGCAGCGGTGAAGAGTTTCGGGGATATTACGTCACCCTGTCCTACACCTGTCTGCAGTTGGATAGGTTTCATAGTAGGATAGCCATCGTAGCCCTACTGTACAAACACTTCAGCACTTCGATGTACGATTGTGTTCGATGTAGGAAAAATATCAGTTTTCCCTCGCTTTCAGAAACTCCGCTGTAATTTCATCCTCGCCCGGGGACTTGCCGTATATAGATAGTAAATAACAATAATTAAAAATTTATTTAATGAATAAAGCCATACCGAAACAACAAAGTTTGAAGCCCTGACTCCCGAAATATGCATTAGCTGTGTGTGGGAATTCGGATCCTTCCTATATCCACAAAGTTACAATTAAATAATGGCTTATTGCAAATCAGAACAAAGATAACAAAATAAATAAATGATTATTAGAAATTAAAGAAAAATAAAAATACGCATCAGTGTGTCTGTGAAAAATATAATGATTATCAATTTATATATACATATATGTGTGTCTGAGTTGGCAACCCTAGCTAGCAGTCCAATGATCTCGAATCGAATTCTGTTTCGGAATTCCGTTTCGGGATTCCGTAAATACATCACACAAACACAAAATTAAACAAGAATAAAAAAATACGTTTATTTCCGTTCGGAATAACAAGGCTCAATTTAGAAATGCTAGCCATTGAGTCTAGACATTCTGCCAGCGAATAATGACGACGATTTTCTGATTGCGATTTTATTATTGCTGTATCGTTGTCACTGGGTGCATCCCTTTATCTCCCTAGGCTTCCAATATATATGTAGTCAATATTATGTAAAAATATCTGTCTATCCAGAGATATTTTTTTAAATATAGATGTCTGTAAAGTCTTTCGACTAATTATTAAACAAAATAAGATGAAAGTTTACGAAAAGTTATACACGTATCATATAAGATTAAATGTAATAACATACATAAACACAACTACTCGCTTCGGTCGGGCGACGAACACTGAGTGCGTTCCGTACGGAATTTACTAATGTGTGTTGCCACTCATACAAAATCTATGGAAGACTTGCGTTCGGAGCGGCTTCGTACGACCGCCTGTGCGTTCGGAACCCTGAATCGGAGAAAATTCCGTATCGCACGTGTGTAGCGATTCCTTGATTTTATATGGACTTGCTGCGTTTGGAATCCTGAATCGGAATTTCGAAATGGAATTCCGTATGTATTTGGCCTGCCTAATATATCATTGGATCTCGATCACGCAATAGATATTTCACATATCAATTCGCACTGCTGGCATTCACCTTGAAGTGCTCGAGTTCGTCGATCGACATAACGTTTGGCCGTGTGCCGTATAGCAGAATGCATGCCTTATGCACAACATGGAGGATCATGTTTGCAATGCGTGCCGACGCATAATTTAAATTCACAAAGGTCTCCGCTTTTAATATGCCGACAACCAAAAATAACTAAAACAGTGTGCCTATATTGTGCTTACAGTTAGGGTTGTCAACTTTTTTATTTTGAATATAGTATTTCAAGTTTATTAGATGACATGAAGAACTGGTATGACATGAAGAAATTCGATGGATGCAATTGACTCAGAATCGTGTTTTGTAGTGTTCTTTGGATCAGACGAATGTTTAGCAATAGATGTTTCAAATTGATATTATATATTTGTGAATACAATATTTTCGCTGAATTGTCTGAGCCTTTGTTAACAGCTTCAAGCCATAATTAAATATAGTATTCGGGTATTATAATAAATAACGGTATTGACAACCCTACTTACAGTTGCAGTTTTATCTTTTACATTTGCGGGCTTCCCTTCCTTCGCTATGTTGATAATCGTATTTTTTAGTGTTATTTATAGTATTTAATTAGCTAAACTCATGTTTGGTATATGCGTTTGTTATTTTTTTTTGTTATAAACCGCTGCTAAACTCGTTTTATTATCAGTAACTTAAAAAAAAAGTGTTTTTTTTTTTTACTTATTACAATGCAAATGCTAGACTACGTTAAGAATGACTAAGTTGGTCGTCAAATGCCTCTTGCACGTCGCCATATTTGCGTCGTCGTCTGGCGAGAATAATGAAAAAGTGCAAATAATGGTGGTTACATTAATGAACGTGTCATTAAAAAAAAGGGGAGTGAAAGTGAACGCAAATAAGACGAAAGTGATGCTTTTTGAAAGAGCAGAATGTGAAATGATGTGTGAATTGGACTAGAAGGGGAGATGGTTGAACAAGAGGATGAGTTTGTGTGTTTAGAATGTGTTTATCAAGGATGGACAAGGATATAAGACGAAGAGTGAATGCAGGGTACATAGTAAATGGGGCTCTTCACTCTATTTTTATATATTTCATAAAATTCATTCTATTTTATATCTATATAAAAAAAGTCCCGCTGGGTTTCTTGCTGGTTCTTCCCATGACAGAGGTTTTTTTCGAACCAGTGGTAAAGTAAAAATAAACCGGCCAAGTGCGAGTCGGACTCGCGCACCGAGGGTTCCGAACAAATCGGAAGTATAAAATAGGTATCAGAATCGTAGGTATAAAATATATAAGTTTAAAATTATTAAAAATATTTTTATTATATGATGTAACTAAAATTTATGCTTTTCGCAATTTTTCCTTTATCTGTGCTTCGTACCAAATTTTAAGATTCTGAGTTCACGGGAAGTACCCTGTAGGTTTTGATTCCCTTGCGAATGTCAAAAGTTTGCGTCATAAACGGCTGTATCTTTTGATTGCGTAGGCTCAGAAGTTTGATTTTTTCACAGCTCTAAGGGACAGTAGACTTGAGTATTTCATATGAATTTAAGCTTGATACCTCCACGATTTCCTGAGAAAAGGGTCTTGACAGACAGACAGACGGACAACAAAGTGATCCTATAAGGGTTCCATTTTTTCCTTTTCAGGTACGGAACCCAAAAAATGACTTTCAATAAGAATTACACATGTTATCTATATTAAATAAAAAAATATTCTATTCTATTCTATTGTAGGAAGTCAGATTGTGTGAAAAACGGCCCGTAATGTATAGTAGTCAAAGTTTGGTGTATCAGAACCATGAGAGTAGAATTAAAGTTGTAGAAATGAGCTCATTAAGAAATAAGTTAGAGATAAAGAAGATAAGAAGAAAATGTGGTTTGAAAGATGTTAGGACCAGGGTTGAGAATATAATAGTACGGTGGTATGAAAATGCAGAAAGAATGAATGAAGAAACAGTGACAAAAAATTTATAGTGCAGAAGTAAGTGGTAGAGTCGTTAAGAGAGGCTCTATACTCCTAGATGGAAGTTTATTGAGCGAATTGGCGATATATTAAAGATAAGTCAAATTAAGGGTAAACTTAATATATATACACGGTAGACCCATGCTGCAGCTATATTTCTGGTATAGTTGTAACACGAATGGGTCGGCTCGAACGGGGAAGGACCACGCTCTCACAGAATAGCAGCTTAATGCTGCTGTGTTTCGTATTGTAAGTGTAGAGAACCGGAGACCCTTTATACTGGAAACGAGGGTGACAACGCATCTGCATTTTGATTCGTAATCGTGGATAAATGTAGATGTCTATGGGCCGCAGTAACCACTTACCATCAGGTGGACTGTGTGCTCGTTTGTCACCCATATCCTAAAAAAAATAAAAAATATAGATGTATGATTTTTCCATAACAATTTTACCTGGTGGTAATTGGTGATGAAGCCCTGAAGATGGTAAAACGAACTGTCTAAGCGTAACAGAAGCCTATTGATTCTTGCGATGCATACAGCCAGATTGTAATCAGAAGGAAAGACAAACGCCGGCAGATTATTCCACTCTTCTTCTGTTAGCATTACGAGATGAAGCAACCGTATGTATGGATCGAAGGCGTGGAATATCGAAAATAAAGGGCGAGGAGAGAGGGGGGGGAATTGGCCGTTTCTGTCCAAAAAATAATAGAAAGCAGTGAATATAAGAGCTCCTCCTATAGGAAGTCGACTAAGAAGCAGGAAAACTATTACAAGGTAATTCCACTCTGTTAAGTCATGTATATTACAGTGTTTTGTAAGTTAATAAAGTATGTTGTAAGTCGATTAAGCTAATAACTTAATACTATTTCTGACTTAGAACAACTAAGTCTGTCGGTTTGGATCATAAACGTAAGTTGGCAATCTAATATCACAAGGAAATGGCGGCCGCTGACTAGATTTTTGTAAGGCTTTATTAGTAGGTATATATATAAGAAAAGTATGCAACGCAAATCCTTACTGATGGGTAAGGTATAGGCTTCCACTCCTTAAAGCAGAGCTGCCACTAGATTCTTTTTATAGGATAGAGTGAAAAACGAGCACACAGTCGGACACAGTTGGAAGTATTGTGCTTTTTCGCGGGTTTTAGGCAGCATGAAGTCACATAAAAACTAACATTGCGACTTATTGCGGGCATATAAGTACATACAAAAATAAAATAAATATTGCTATATCGCAATTGGGGAACCGATAAAAGGAGTAATTAAGAATACCAACACATAGGTACCCCTTATTCTGTGAGAGAAAATTAAAATAACGTGTGTTAAATATACACAGAGTATGTTTATGGTAGTGCCTTCTGAGACATCTTTTTGAGGTTGGACGTGCGTTAATTTATCTTAAATTGGTCTCCCCGCTTTAGTGTTTTACTCTACAACTACAAGGAATATGGTAACGTTTCCATATCTACACATCGTGCTACAAGACGAATTTAACATTATTTTTGCAACGCATAAGGCTCAATTTACATTGCGGCGGGATGGAATGGAAGCGAACTTTTGTAACAAAATTGTACATAGTAGGTAAATGCCAAAAAAGAAGTTGCATCTTCAAGACGTAAGACGCGACTTCTTTTTTGGCTCATATCTAGTTCGCACGTTACACAATTAACATAAAATTGATTTTACTATGTACAATTTTGTTACAAAAATTCGCTTCTATTCCATTCCGCCGCAATGTAAATCGAGCCTAAATGTAATATGCAAAACAGGCAAATAATCTGCCTGTGCATAAACTTCCATAAGTTATAAATTTTTTACCTGTCTGGATCCTGTTAACTATTTCTGCCACAAACTATGCTATTTACAGGATATGAGACGTTCAATCTTAGGCCTCAGGACTGACAACACACTTATATTAAAAAAAAAACTAAATAGAGATAGAACTCAAAACGAACAATGTCGTAATATGTATGTACGTAGTGTATGTGTATAAAGTTATTTATTTATTTGTATATTCATAATTGAAGGACCTAATTCTAAAAACATTGTCTGCCAATCAACTTTAGGGTAGTGATATAACGTCAAAGGCGTATACGAAAAAAAATACCAGCGTAAAATAGCAGCTCAATGCTGCTGTGTTTCGTATGGTGAGTGTAGAGAACCGGAGACCCTTTTTACTGGAGAAGAGGCATTCCATTTTAGTCCTCACGGGTGACAACGCATCTGCATTTTGATTCTTTATTGAGGATAGATGTAGATGTCTATGGGACACAGCAACCACTTACCATCAGGTGGACTGTGTGCTCGTTTGTCGCCCTATCCTATAAAAAAAAGGTCAATAGAAATATAAAATTACAACACACTACTTAGACCAAGCATAAGTACAATGTTTATATAGACCTAGGCATACATATAAATATATACATATATAAACATATTGATATAAATACACATCGTCTACATATAAGTAAATTATGTTTCACAAGTACAAGTACAGAAATGTTCGTCAGCTATAAACGAAGTTACCCAGCTATCCCATACATTGTTTGCAATTAAAGTCAAAAAGCCAGCCTGTGAAATAGTCAGAAAGTGTTGAATGAACAGCGGTCCGCTCCTCCCGAAAGACAAAGAATTTAAGTTAGGGTAGCCTTAATTAAAACGAATTGTTGGAAGTGGAGAGGGCACGTAGTAATGAGCCTGTTGCAGCCGCGAACAATTCCAGGAGCGGCGCGCGTGTCACAAACGCTCGTTAAGCCATATACACATACCAACGTAGTCACGCACACATTACTATTTTTATACATGGTGGAGACATGCTGCAGCTATATTATAGTTGTAGCACTAACGGGTCGCCTCGACCGGGCAAGTACCACGCTGGAAAGGAATACCAGCGTGAACTAGTGTTACGTACGGTCAGTGAGAACCGGAGACACCTTTTACTGGTAACGAGGCATTCAAACTTAGTCCTAGGTCCCATGTGCATTTTAATTCTTAATCGAGGATCGTTTGTATCAGTATCCACTTACCTACAGGTGGGCTGTGCGCTCGTTGGTCACCTTTTTATTCCATATAAAAACCTGCATATCTAAGACATTGGCAAAGTTCGAGGACATGTTGAGTCCAGTTCACTTACATGTATATGTTATAGTCAAAACTCATAACCGGTCAAAACCACTTTGGACTGAGAAAATCAGACTAAAGTACTTTTGACTAAGGACGTTGGACAAAACAATTTTTAACTACAAAAACGTTGGGTAATGACCAAATTATATCGGTCAAAAGTGGTAATGCCTAAGAATGTTAGTCAAAACCAATTTTGACATATAATTTTTGAATTTTTAAAGTCAAAAAGTTCAGTTCTTTCAATATTATAATTTATATCATAATATTGTACGCGGCTTTAGGGTGGCCCAAGGTGGGTTGCAGCATCTTTCTGAAAACCGCAAAAAGCAATAAAAGAACTGCGGTTGCCAAACCGCTCGCCAAGTGTGGCAACTATGGCAATATACCCTTCATGAGCAATGACGCTAGTAAACGGCCCCCAGTCCCCAGCCGCCCTGCTATTCCAGGCTACGGTGGCGACCATGGTAACGGCGGGGCAGTGGTTGCTAAGAATCTCCGGTGGAGACTCGGTTGCCACCTACGACGACTCGACCTGGCAATTAAAAACACACGTACCTTGAGGTCTGACGAGAAGATGCTGGAGCTGGAAGAAGAGATAAACTAGTTGCGCTGGAATATTACAGGATTATCTGAAGTCCAAAGAGAGGGGGTGGACACGGTAATCCTCGAAGCCAGCAACTTGTTCTATCACCGGGAGGGCAACCACCTGTCCCAAGGAGGTGTCGAATTTATGGACCATAAGTCTCTCGTTAACAACGTTACAAAGATTGGGAGTGTGTCGACGAAGGTTGCGTACTTTATATTCAGAATCACCAAACGGTGTTCACTGTAGGTCATACAGGTTTACGCACCAACCTCGGCACATCCCGATGAGGAGGTAGAGGAAATGTATGAGAATATCTCTAGAGCCATGCATTCCTCCAAATCCCACTATACGATGTTAATTGGCGACTTTATAGCAAAACTAGGAACAAGAGAGAACGGTGAGTTGAAAGTGAGAAAATTCTGAATAGGGCAACGGAACCCAAGGGGCCAACAGCTGGCCAACTTCATGGAGACAGAGGGGCTCTTTATGATGAAAACTTTCTTCCAGAAGCGGCCCCACAGGAAGTGGACCTGGTCGAGCTCCGACGGTTCGACAAAAAATGAGATTGATTTCGTTATGACGACTAGAAGGCAACTGTTCAGTGATGTTTCAGTGATAGCGAGGTTGAAAACTAGTAGCGATCACCGAATGGTGAGAGGCACACTGAAGCTAAACGTTAAGTTGAAGATGTGTCGTCTAATGAAGTCAAAGCTCCGTCCCCCTCGTGCTCTATTCCAAAGTCCCGAAATCTTTCAGCTCCAGTTATAAAATCGTATTCACTGCCTAGAAGATTGCAAGGCAGTGGACGATATAAATGACAAGCTCGTGGAAACTGTCTATGCGGTCGGAGCTAAGTTTTGAAAGACCCGCCGCAGAAGAACACAATAACTCTCCGATCATACTCTTAATCTCATGGCTGTTAGACGGGAAATAAAGCTGCAGTCATCAGTAGATTTGATAGCATACAGGCTGAACAGACAGATCTCCAAACGCATGCGGCGGGACTTACGCAGCTTTAATACTGCTCGTATTGAAGAAGCGATCGAGCGGAACCAGGGCTCCAAAGTCTTTGCCAGAGATCTATCTGCCAGAAAATGCCAACTGTCAAAGTTGAAGACCGAATGTGGCAGTATCGTTACCGAGACACCTAAGATTTTGAGTGAGATTGAGAGGTTCTATGGGCAGCTGTACACATCATCGTTGGAGCCACACGCAAGTGTGAGTAACGATCCAAGAGCAAGTCTTATCCGACATAATTCCGATGATATCCCGGACTATGTCTGAGCGAGATTAGGATGGCTCTCCAGCACCTTAAAAATGGCAAAGTCCCCGGGCGAGGATGGAATTACAGCGAAGCTTCTGAAAGCGGGTGGAAAACCTGTATACATAAAGCCCTTCAGAACCTCTTTAATTCCGTCCTTCATGGAGGCACTACTTCGGAGGCATGGAGCAGAAGTGCTGTGGTCTTGTTCTTCAACAAAGGTGACAACACTCTCTTGAAGAACTACAGACCGATTTCCCTTCTGAACGGCGTCTACGTGCTGTTCTCGAGAGTCATTACGAAACGTCTCGCATGCAGACTCGACGACTTCCAGCCTCCCGAAAAAGCCGATTTCCGAAAGTTTTTGGCACCATAGACCACATACATACCCTTCGGCAAATTGTACAGAAGACCGAAGTGTACAATCTGCCACTTTGTCTTGCGTATGTGGACTATGAGAAAGCCTTTGATATCCGTCGAAATTTGGGCAGTGCTACAGTCCTTCAAGCGGTGCCAAGTGGACTGTCAGTATATAGAAGTGCTTGTACAGTAGGGCTACGATGGCTATCCGAGTACGAAACCTATCTAACTACAGAGAGATGAAGGACAGGACCTAAACAATATGCTCAATGACCTCAATAGTGCCTGCCAACGGATAGGTCTTAAGATGAACATGGAAAAAACCAAAGTAATGTTTAACGTCCATGTCACACCATGCCGGTAGCTGTTGGGAGCACTAAGCTCGAAGTTGTTGACGAGTATGTTTACCTGGGACAAATAGTCCGACTAGGTAAGTCCAACTTCGAACGGATTCAACTCGGCTGGGTAGCTTTCGGGAAACTACAGCACATGTTCTCCTCAGATATACCTCAAAACTTGAAAACAAGACTGTACAACCAGTGCGTGTTGCCAGTGATGACCTATGGAAACGAGACGTGGTCCTTCACTGCTGGCCGTATGAGGAAGCTGAAAGTCGCTCAGCGAGCTATGGAGAGGGCTATGCACGGCATTTCTCTGCCTAATAGACATAAAAACGAGGCAGTACAACCAGAATAACCAACATAGCCCAAAGAATTAGTATGCTGAAGTGGCAACGGGGCCGCCATATAGCTCGAAG
This sequence comes from Parnassius mnemosyne, assembly GCA_963668995.1. Taxonomy (NCBI): domain Eukaryota; kingdom Metazoa; phylum Arthropoda; class Insecta; order Lepidoptera; family Papilionidae; genus Parnassius; species Parnassius mnemosyne. Next base: position 68,656,819 of record CAVLGL010000082.1, on the reverse strand, counting down.
AACCGACAACAGATGGAGAAGAAAGGTTCTTGAGTGGCAGCCTCGTACAGGCAGGTGAAGTGTAGCGTGTCTCCCACTAGATGGAATGACGACCTGGTAAGACATGCAGGAAGTCAATGGATGCAGGTGGCTCGGGACCGTGCTTTGTGACATTACTTGGGGAAGGCCTTCAGCAGTGGACTTGTGAAAGGCTGTAATGATGATTGCAATAATTGCGTGCAGTTTTGTGGTCACTTGGAAGAGAAGGCCAAATTGGCCTCTAAAAAGTTTAGCACGCTTAGCAGAGCGAGACAGTATTTCATGCCAGAATACTTCCTGCAACTTTACAAGTCGAAGGTTAGGCCTCACGTGGAATACTGTTCCAATCTCTAAACTGGGGCTCCCCATTGCCAACTCTTTCCCCTTGACCACATCCTGCGCAGACCGGCTGAATCGTTGACGTCCGAGTCCTTTCCGATCGGCTATATTCACTGGCACTGCGAGAGATGTTGCATCTCTTTGCGTATTTTATCGCATCTACCACGGGGAGTGCTCTGAGGAATTGTTCGGATTAATTCCAGCCGCTCAATTTCACCATCGCACATTGCGACAAAACTCACGATACCATCCATACCATCTGAATTATCGGCGGTCCATCACTGTGCGGTTTAGAAGATGTTTTCTTCCTCGCAAAATTTTCCTGTGGAATTGATTACCATCAGGGATTTTTCCGGTCCGATGCGACTTAGGGACCTTCAAGAAAAGAGCCTACTCCTTTTTAAAAGGTCGGCAACGCATCTGCAATTCCCCTGGTTCCCCTGGTGTTGCAGTTGTTCATGGGCGGCGGTAGTCACTTACCATCAGGTGAGCCGCTTGCTCGTTTGCCCCTTCTCCTATAAAAAGAAATTGCAGGCAGACCAGGTTGATAGATATGTCTATTATCCATTATTTTTTAAATTTTAATTATTACACTTTTAAAATGAAATAACGAAAATAATAAAATATCAAACGTTAGGATTTTTAAATAATTTTACGAATCTAATTATCTATACAAATAAATAAAATTGAAGTGGCTGTATGTAATGTCAAAATAACAGCTTTTACTAAATGTATGTACGGTAGTTCTAACAAAAACTCAATTTTTAAAATTTTTGTCTGTCTGTTTGTACCGGCTAATCTCCGAAACGACTGGACCGATTTCGATGGGACTTTCACTGGCGAATAGCTGATTTTAAGGAGTAACTTAGGCTATTTATATTTTAGAAAAACAGATAGACTCTAGTTCCGGTCGAAGTCGCGGGGAACAGCTAGTTTAAACATATAAATGTAAGTTATTTATATTACTTAATTTATCAGTTACTAAAGGCAAAATATAGGCTTTTTTCATTTGATGAATGATGACGATGTGTTGATAATTAAAACGTATATCGTCAGCGGAGGTTCAAATTGTAATTTAAAGGTTAAAAATAATTTTAAACTTTATTAACCAATATGATATTTATTTGAAAAAACACCCGTCATTCCGCTAATTAACTAACATAATCATATAGTATAATAGAAAATCGCTCCAGTAGTTTTTGCGTGAATTGGTAATACACAGACAGACAGACAGTCAGACAGACAGACAGACAGACAGACAAAAACTTTAAAACCATTAATTTGGCTTCAGTATCCTTCCTTTATTTAGTCCCCTGGACTTGTTTTTTCAAGAGTATATTAGAATTACAGACACAACTTCTCTTCTATAATGTGTATAGATTAATTGTTACATATTTTTGTTTTGGCCATTCTTGAAGTTTTTAACGAATCTATTCTATCTTTCGAATTTCAAATAATAATCTGTCCAAATTTTCTTTTAGCAAATTTTTTTGTAAAGTTCGTCGATTAAATAGGATAAAAATATTGTAGCTATTTTATTAAACGAGATATCGAAAGACTGTTCGAGAGAGAGAGGGAGAGAGAGCGGGAGAGAGAGAGAGAGAGTAATTATTGCCTCAGAAGCAATTAATAAAACAATGATTTATATAAAAACAGTTAATGCCGAGAGCGGACAACATTCCCCATCAGAAAGAGATTCCGCGGAGGCCGTGATAAAAGAGATCAGCGCAAAATAACTGGGAATTAGGGCGGGCACATACTTGCGTTTTGTACAACATATTTATTATACAGAAATTTTTGAAAAATTTACTTTAGGAAATATTTAAATTAATATTTCCACAGTGACCAAGATCAAGCCCGCCTTCTAGCTATTTCGACTAAGGAATCTAGTCACTGGTTACACGGTTTACCTAGGATTTGAACCCAGAACCTATAGATCAGCTACCGGGTTTACGACCACTCTACCAACAAGGTAACTAATTGTACTATGCCTATAACCTTAGCGCAAGTGCAAAGCGACAAATTGAAAAATTTGTAAACGGTATGGCAGCGCATAAAATACGAACAAGCAAACCGTTAAAGTTACAACATATTAAAGTCCACTGCTGAACATAGGCCTTTCTCTTGGATTGCCTCATAGGGGGGATATTTGCCTTAGTTGCACGCTAGGCAAGCGGCTTGGCAACCACGGTTTTTTATTTTTTATTTTAGTTACTAGGACGACGGTGCTCCTCATCTCCTGATTTGTTTTTCTCTGTCGCCGCCTACAACACCCACGGGATGATGTGAGTTAGTGGATATTCCTACACCGCTCCTACCACAGTACGTCACACAAAAAAAAAACAAATATTAATTTTTATACAGGGTTATTTTTCAAAGAGTAGCCAAATTTTAAACTTACGTTCAAATATATAAATAATGACATACCGTTATTGCAGTTTTTGAAAATACGAGTAAATAAGGCTTCTACTTTTATTTGAATTTATCCCAAATTTTTTTATTTATTTTTTTATTTATTATAAAACGTTACTCCCACACTAGGATTTTCTCCTGTGTCGCGGAGGCAGTTTACAAATATAAATTGCACAATGACAAACATCCAGACCCGGAACAATTATTTGTAGGCCATACAAATACTTGTTCCGTGCGGGATTCGAACCCGCGGCCCCCATCGCAACAACTGATTGCTAAGCCACTGCGCCACGGAGCCGTCAAATTGAATGCGATTTATGGTCAACAACGTTTTTACCTACCGATCAATCCTTGCGAATGTGTGCGTGCACGTAAAATCATTTAAAATAATGCATTACCACGCATTTTGAATTAAAAAGGTTAAAGAACAGAATGTTTGAGATTTTTTTTTAAATTATGTTTTCTTCACCATTTGCCTATATTAATTATTCTAAACGTTGTCTGCACATTCGGTCGATTATTGCAAAATAACCCTATATATTAAGATCATTAAAAGTCGAAAGTGTGCGCGGAGCCTTACTGCGTTTTATTAGGGGGCCGGCGAGGGGATCTACACCGCGGACCGGGACCGTATTGATCGCTTGCACCACCTGCCACTGCACAGCACTCGGCATACATGTCTGTAGGCTTTTCAGTAGGAAGTAAGAAAACTTTACGATTTTACGATTTTAAGGCTGGACAGAAAACTTATTTTTTTTTTAAAATATAACATGGGTGACAAATGAGCACATATGCCACCTGATTGTAAGTGTATGCTGTGGCCCATAGACATCTACATTTATCCTCGATGAAGAATCAAAATGCAGATGCATTTAATCACCACTGAGAACTAAAATAGAATGCCTCGTTTCCAGTAAAAAATGTCACCGGTTTTCTACACACCATACGAAACACATCAGCATTAACAGACGAACTTACATTTCAGGTAAGTCGCTGTTGCAGCCTATGGGCAACTGAAACCCAATCAAACAATGAAGGCTACGTTGCGTTGTCATTTTCGAGACCTAAGATGGAATGAACTATGTTGGCCCTCTGTACTCCTTAGACCGAAACGAACAAAAATAGATAAGGGCATGGTATCTAACCAGACCGACTCCTAGAAACACTATAATATATACGGCTATACTAGCTCGCTTTAGCATTACCTAAGAAATGTGACCCATCGAAAGTATGACTCAAGGTATATAGAAAAAAAGGTAACGTCTGGTGCTGACCCCACATCATAAAAATAGTGAGGAGCATACTACAAGTTAAGTTTTTTTTATAGGATAAGGGTGACAAACGAGCACACAGCCCACCTGATAGTAAGTGGTTGCTGTGGCCCATGGACATCTACATCTGTCTTCGATTACGAATCAAAATGCAGATGCGTTGTCACCCGTGAGGACTAAGATGGAATGCCTCGTTTTCAGTAAAAAGGGTCTCCGGTTCTCTACACTCACCATACGAAACACAGCAGCGCTAAACAGCTATTTTACGCTGGTATTCTGTAAGAGCGTGGTCCTTCCCCGGCCGAGCCGACCCATTCGTGCTACAACCATAATATAGTTGCAGCATGGCTCTACCACGTATTTAAAATTACTTAGCAATTTAAAAATTAACCAAGCCCGGATATCATTATTTTTAATCATTTCAAAATTTAATTGTTACAGGGTCGTTAAAATTTAATGAAAAAAATTTATCTTTAAGTGGTTTGGAGATTCTCATAGGTATTTGCTTTATACGATATTTTATTACGTGTTTCACTAAAAAAATTTTGGAAAATCCAAATAAATACATAATTATACATACATTTATAATTTTTTTTTGATAAGAGTGTACATATTACTAAAGCTTTATATAATTTTAGCCAAAAACTCTAGAAGGTATTTTTTTTTAAATTATAATTATTGTCGTATGACAAAACCCTAAAAATGTAAAACATAAAAATAAAATTTATGAAGTGATAATATTCTCGTACTCACCATAAAAACGAACTGGTGGAGTTCAAAAGTAGGTATATTCAAAAATCTATAATGAACGTGAAGCAAAATGGCTGCCGAGTTTCCCGCTGGTGAGTATATTTTCTGCCGACTTCCAAAAAGGAGCCGGTACTCAATTCGACTGTATGTTTTTTTTTTTCGTTTTTTTTTTCGTTTTTTTTTATGTGTGTTACCTCAGAACTTTTTTCTGGGTGAACCGATTTCGATGATTCTTTTTTTATTTGAAAGCTGGTACTTCTCGTGTGGTCCCATATGAATTTGATCAAGGTCAGACCAATAGTTTTTAAGTTATTCTTAAATAACTTATATTGAAGTCGGCTGTACAAAATTTTTAATTTTAAATTATAAGTTATTCAATTACATTCGCTTTGACACAATCCGTTTGATACAATCCGTCGGGGGTGCGAGGGAAATTTTACCCATATCGTTTCAAACGTTACAGGTTTGGTTTAAAAACAGTTTCCAATTATTGGCGTGAACTTTTGTCTTGTGCAGAGACTGATCACTGGGCCCTATCCACCCCATGATGGTCTGTCTCGGCATAGGTATTACTTTTTTACCTCGAGTTTAAGCAAACCATTGTTTTATAATAACCCTTGTTATTATTATTATAATTATATTTGTATTACTAACCCACATATGGATTTTAGTTATCTGACATAAATAATTTTTATTTTATTTTATTATTATTTGCGTTCAATTTAACTGAGGAGATAATCTGTGCTTAAATGTTTAAGCTTCGGTTTGAGTCGGCTCATTTTATTGCCAAAATTTTACTCAATGCTCATAAAGAGATAGTTTTTTGGTTCTTTATTAACTAAATATTGCAGGAAATAAGGGTAAGTTCGTCTTCTTCTTTACTGTCACCGTTACCGTTACAGCCTATATTAAAGCCCATTGAAGATAGGCTTCCCCCATAGATTGCCTCATGGGGGGATAGCAACTTATTTTTTAGCCGCAATTTTTGTATTTAAGCGTTATTAAGAAGACGCTGCTGTGCATCTTCTGATTTGTTTCTTTCTGTTGCCTCTTACAACACCCGAGGGATGGTATGGGGTAGTGGATATTCTTACACAGCTGTTACACGGTAACTTACGATACTTCTTATTTAAAGCCCTTCTCAAGTCCATTGCTGAACATAGATCTCCCCCAAGTCCACAGAGTAAGTGAGCGATAGTTAGGTATATAGTTAGCAAAGATCGGAAACCATAGATTTTTTTTAGGTATTTGCGATGGTTACCTCTTACGGTACCCATGGGATGTGGTGATGAACTGCTACGCCACTTAAGACGTATGGTACTGCGACTGGGCCCTAACCCGTGTGATTGTTTTTTTTTTCGCAAAAAGAAAAGAAAAACAATAAGTTAATTGTGTAACACTAACGTTTTAAACTTAAAGATTTGCAAAGTGAAACAAAGCGGGAAATATGGTCAGGCTAGACACAACAAACATTTATTTATATGTTTATATATATATGTAATTAATTTTTCTGTGCGTATGTTTGTCACTGAACTTCTAAACGGCTGGACCGATTTTGATAAAAAAAATTGTGTGTATTTGAGTGGATTCCTGGATGGTTCAGATTCACATTAAGACGTGGTAGGTGGTGCTGTTGTCTAGATCCCGAAAACACCCTTGCGAATCCGGGGCGGATCGCTAGTAAATAATAAGAACATCGCTGACGGTGAAATAACGAACGAAGTCGCGGGCACAGCTAGTGAATAATAATTCGCTAGAAATAAAATTATGCAACACCGAACATGGTTTATATTTGAATTTCGAAGTAAGGCTACATAGGAAGCTGTGTACGGCGAATAGAACATCGCTTGATCACTACTCATACAATGAGGTTATTAATTAATATAGCGCAGATTAATTTCGGTTGGCTACACTGTTATGGTGAGGCAACACTAAATCCGCCATTGTGAGCAACGTAATCTGTATACCGGCGCATTGCCTATCGCTTACTGTATTTGCAACATATCGAAACCCTTGCTTAAAGAGGCCCAATTCAATGTATTATGGCCTAAATGTTTCTATGCTTTTATATATTTACAAATTACAATATTAATTATTCTTTAATCATGTAGCTATTTTGCCATAGCTGCCTCGTTTGGCAAGCAGGTTGGCAATCGCAGGTTTTCATTATTTTGAGTTATCAGGTAGATATATTCAAATAAGATGTATATTGTATAATTTTTTTTCATTTAGTAATTATAATTTTTATTTTGCAACCTATGCTGACTGGGAGAGAACGGCAAAAAGATTTCATAAAATATTTTCTTTGTAGTGTTTAACTTCTTAATTATTTTTTCAATTAGATTAGAGTATGATGGAACTGACTTATCAGGTTGAGGCAAAAGCCCTTTAGGTTTTACAAATAAATAAATAGAAAAAAAAAAACAATATTAACACTTATACTCAAACAAAACTAAATCAAAAAAGAAATTAAAAAATCTTTATTTTCAGACCAGTACTAATACTTAAAATTAAATACATTATTGGAACACTCAATATCTAAGAAATACCTTTTGACATTTCACATTAATCATTACGCAACATTGAGTTATAATGTACATACTACGTACACATCATGATTATAACTCAATGTTCCGCAATAACTTTGTACAAGTGTACTCACAAGATTTAAAATAACCTTTTACATAAATCCCAATAACTATGAAGTAAACGTACAACGCACGCACCCTGAGGACTGACGAGAAGATCGTGGAGCTGGAAGAAGAGATAGACAAGTTGCGCTGGCATATTATAGGATTATCCGAAGTCCGAAGAGAGGGGGAGGACACGGTAATCCTCGAATCCGGCAACTTGCTCTATCACCGGGAGGGCGACCATCTGTCCCAAGGAGGTATCGGATTTATCGTCCACAAGTCTTTCGTTAACAACGTTGTAAAGATCGGGAGTGTGTCGACGAGAGTTGCGTACCTTTTACTCAGAATCACCAAACGGTATTCGCTGAAGGTC